>CM039504.1:31967678-32525119 GCA_022432975.1 Begonia masoniana
CACCTCATTTCTTCACTTAATAACACCCACGTGATAATCACTCCTTTCACAAGGAAAGTTTGACTTGATCAAACTTCATATAAAAAATTTCATCATCTATTTTATTACACATATAGCATAAATCACACTCAACACTTCCACTCGACTTATTATGAATATCTCAGTAATATCTTAAATTATAAAAGACCACCCCTTTTCTTTTGTTTCAAGCCTTCCAACGTGGCTGCCTCCTTCTTCCACATTTCCATCAAAAGTTCTTCTTTTCTATTGGTTCATGTATTTTGACTTTTTCAACATTTTAAGTTTTCAAACCATGAAATTTTCAAACCTACTCCTTTTTGACTTGTCAACTTCTTTTATTCTCTTTGTATTATACTTTTAATCCCTTCTCACTTAACATTAACTCTCACACTTAGCATAACCTAGGGCTACGCACGTTATTGAAATTTTTCGGGTGTTACATCCAAAGTCCATCCTGCCCTTTTTATCTTAAACGTCCACAGTCACTGTCTTTTATTTCAAACGTCCACAGCTTCTGTTTGTCCACAAACTCTGCCTTCTATTTAAAATGTCCAAAGCATTCTGTCTTCCTGTCCTAATTCTGTCATTTATTTCAGAAGTCCGATTTTAATGCCTTCCAGCTCTAAGCATGTCATCCACTTTATATCATGTCTTCCATTATTTATGTCTCCCTATTTGCACGTCTTCAGATTTCGCCTTCTGTTTTCAAAGTCCATTCTGCTCTTTACTTTAAACGTCCAATGTATTCTGTTTTTTTTTTCATTTTATGCCTTTGATCTTATGTCTAACCATTTTAAATGTTCAAAGAGTTCTTGTATTCCGGTCTTCAATTCCAAAGAGGGTTTTTCTATGTTGCTTCCTGTTGTCTTCGGTCTTCTATCACTGTAGTCCAAATTTTGATACGTCTTCTGATTTCCTGTCTTTCGATTCTATGTTATGTTAAAGTTTAAAAGTAAAGTTCAAAATAAAAATAGTCCACGTTTTAAAAATGTCCGGGGTGACGGTCCCTCGACCCCGATCGGGTTTGGGGGAGTCACAGTAATGGTATCAGAGCCGCCAGGTTTGAAAAGCGGTTCTGGAGAAATGTCTGGTTGCGCAACCTGCCACGTGAGACCGCTCCACCAACTGTAAGTGTTTAAGTTTCCAAAAAAAAAGAAGTTTTGTTTATTAAATTTGATTATTGTTTATAGGATTTTCTAGAAATGGAGAGAGGGAATCAATGTGATGCAAACGACAGAGGCGACGCCCTCGATCGTCTAACTGAGCTAGTCGACGTTCAGTCACACATGATGGCAGACAATGAGAACAACAACCATGCGCCACGAGACACTAGTGGAGACAGATTTTGACGGCTCCAACCGCCTACATTTGATGGATTATCGACGGACCCTACTCACACCGAGGAATGGATCTGGGCGATAGAGAAAATGTTCAACTACACAGAGGTGGAAGAAAGCAAGAAAGTGATATGTGCCATGTTTCACCTCACCAAAAGTGCTGGATTTTGGTGGGACACAGTGCAATCGACTACGGTAGCATTAAGCTAGGAAGGGTTCAAAAGAATTTTCTACGAGAAATATTTTGACCGTAGCGCGAGGAAGGAAAAGTTGATGGAATTCTCTCTGCTACGACAGTACAGATCGGTGGCCGAGTATGTTCAGAAGTTCGAGTCGCTGTCTCGCTACGCACCTCATCTGGTGGCCACCGACGAAAACAAGGTACACCACTTCATCCAGGGTCTGAAGATGGACCTTTTATGGGGAATCACAACTGGGGGTTTTTACGAAGCACCATATGCAAAGGTGGTGGCCAAGGATGTGACGACCCCGACTCCACATCGGTGCCGCCACGACTTGTGTCGTGCACGCACCATAATGTTTCTTCTAATAACCAGGACATCAAGGTCTTTGGGAAGTTCCTTGTGCCTGTTTTCCTTTACCATGGTCATTCCTCCGCTCGTACGGCCTTTTAACACCTCTTTGTTGCTTTTCCTTTACTGGGTGTGGTTGAAACTCTATGAGGAACCTATCAATACCGTGGTTACTGAGAGCAATCACCACTTGGGTTCTAGGGCCCTCTCGGTTTATCAATGCTTTGAGCTGGCGAGATTGTCTATCTATATGGATTGCTTGTCGGTCTAGATGTCAAGCTTGCTGGGCAATGAACTCCCTCAACTGTTTTATAGTGTCATCTCTCTCATCTCCATCATTATCTTTACGAACCATTTTTTTTATCAACCTATAAAATTAAAGACAACAATTCAAAGAAATCAAAACAAAGAAAGCATATAACGTACTTACAGTTGAAGAAGCATGTCCGTGTAGTGACTTGCGCAGTCGAGCAGTCTACAAAACCGATTTTAAAATCTGAGAGCTCTGATACCAACTATTGTGACGACCCCGACTCCGCGTCGGTGCCGCCACGACCTGTGTCGTGCGTGCATACGTACATACAAGTGTGCTACCCTCGCCCGTTCTCATTGAAATTTTCTCCTCTTTTTTTTTCATTTTCATTTCGTTTTCATTCGTCGTTTCCTTTCCATTTCATTTGTTCAATCATTCACGAAAGGACGAGCTCGAATAATCAATCCATTTCTATCGACATTTTTGCTCTAACTTAAAACATATCCAAAACCACTCTCTCTTAATTCTAAATCGCCGTCCAAGTCATTAAAACCCTATTAAAAACTATTCAAAAGAACATGTAAAACTAAAGAAAACTATGGTGTAAAGGGCCGAGGGCAAAAACTGTAACGCCCCGAGTTTTCTGAACCCGGTTCGCTACTCATCGCTCTAACATGACTAAGAAATTTTGGATTAAGTTAAAACTTTACCCGAAAGTCAAGATTATTCATTTTACTAAAACCTCAAAACCTTTGAGAACTTGCAGCGGAAATCATTTGAATAACTATGGAGTCAAACAAACAGTAAAAAAAAAACATTGTTAAAATAATATTTTGGAAATGTTCAGAATAATCGGCCAAAAGAAATAAAGTTTTTGAACGAGGAATACTCGAGAAGTTGCAGAGGTCAAACCAATCTGCCGACGACAAAGTCAACGGAGGAAGTAGAAACAGGAATTAGGAGGCTTCTACCGATGACTACACGACAAAGTATGACACCCTCTCCTTCCGATAATGCAAGGTCTTCATCTACCGGTAGGTGACAGAACAATAACTCATCATCTACCGATAGACTAAACGACGATAATTCTCCTACATCTGCCGATGACGTCAGCACGCATCTGCCGATGAGTTTACTGAGACATCATCCGGTAGACTTAAACCTACACCCTCCGATAGAATTAACCTGTATCATCCGATGGCTCATCTAAAGACATCTTCCGATAAACTTAAACCTACATCATCCGATGACTTTACTGAAGGCATCTTCCGATAGACAACATAACTCATCATTTACCGATAGACATCATCTACCGGTAGAAAACTGAGTACATTTCAACGACTCCTCACAAAACATACACAACACTGATTACAGAAAGGAATTTGCTTACTTTTCCAAGACCATTCAAAAACAACTCAGACCACTACATTAATCAAATCTAGTAAAGATAACATTTAAAACACAACAGATCATCGTTATCAGAAAAATCTCAAATCATGTTTAAAATACTGAAACCACTACTGCTATGGAAACTTAGCATTTCTAAGTTTTAATCACTGTCAACTAAACCTTCTCACCAAACAGACATCAGTTAAATCGCCTCATCAGTTCACCAGATTCGTGGCATGAGTGTGCTCCCCCAACCAGTCTATCCCTCAATGAACTCAGAAGAATCACCTGCTGTCACTTCTTCACCTACATCACAAAACTCATCTATTAGCCTAATGCTAAGTAAGCAAAGCAATGCTGAAAAGAAAAGAATGAAATGCTGGAACATAAATTCCTAGACGTGCAATTTCTACTTTCTCCTCTCAGTCGTTCATGCGTTGTTTCTGTTCAGATCCCCCTGTGAAATTGGGAGTTGGATCAACTCTCCAAAAGTAGAAATATCCACTGTCTCATTAAGGGTTGGATTAGCTCCCTTAACAGTAAAGCTGATTCACTGTTCAGATCCCCCTGTGAAATTGGGAGTTGGATCAACTCTCCCAAAGTATAAATATCCATTGTCTCATTAAGGGTTGGATTAGCTCCCTTAACAGTAAAGCTGATTCACTGTTTCAATATGTTCATTCCTTACCATGCCAACATGCATTCAAATTCATTTTCGTATACTTTTTAAAACATGATGCATAACACACACACAGACACATCCAAGTAAACACAACCCTAACGTTTTGTGATGTAGGCCCGAAGGCACACAAACAAACTTTACTTACCTGGCTCTCCTGGAAATGCACGGTTTCAATCTACTTCAGAAGTCTGCTCACCTAGGTCATAGAAAGAATGTCAATTAGATTTCTACTAAACCTCATTCTAATCTGTTCGGGAAATCAAGGGAAACTAGCTTGGAAGCTTAGTTCATTGTGCATTTCCGATTCAACACTACACCCGAGCTCGACTCTCTCACAGTATTCCTCGAAACTTCACACATTGTACTCCCTCAGCTATCTAGTTGTTAAAATCACAGACAAACTAAGAGAGCTTACCTAGGTTGAAGGAGAATCGAGGGAGAGAATCGCCAAGAGAGCTCTACTGCTCGCTGAAAACCCGAAGAGGAAAAAAAAATTGTGAAATGGTGGCGGCTACAGTTCATTAAACCCAATCTCTCTTTCTTTAAATACGTTATCCACTTTTAAATTTCCCATTTACATAAATGCCCTTGCTTAGTCACCCGTTAACCTAGCCAATAACTCTCTCTCAATTCTACCATGAAATTGCACATCATTAATTTACAAGTTAAATTCGGTTTAATTGAAACCGGGTGCTACAATCTACCCTCCTTAAAAGAATTTTGTCCTCAAAATTCAGTACCTGAATAGTTCTGGATGTTGGTCCATCATGTCTTGCTGGCGCTCCCAAGTTGTCTCCTCTATGTTCTGATTGTGCCATAAGACTTTCACTAATGGAACTTCCTTGTTGCGCAATACCTTCACTGCATAGTCCAAGATCCTTACAGGTTTCTCCTCATATGCAAGAGTAGGAAGAACTTCAATGTCCTGCTGTTCCACAATCTGATATGGATCTCTTACACACTTCCTTAACATAGAAACATGGAACACATTGTGGATTCCTTCCATAGAAGCCGGTAACTGCAACATGTAGGCTGCACTTCCAACCCTTTTGAAAATTAAGAATGGTCCAATAAACCTGGGATTCAACTTTCCTCTCTTCCCGAATCTCACAACTCCTTTGAATGGTGACACCTTAAGAAAAACTTCATCACCTACTTCAAACTCTAATTCTCTTCGTCTTTTATCAGCATAACTCTTATGGCGGCTTTGAGCTGTCAGAATTCTCTGTCGGACGAGGGCAACCTTCTCCACAGTCTGCTGCACAATGTCAGGACCAAGCAACTGTGTTTCACCAACTTCATCTCAGTACAAAGGAGATCTGCATTTTCGTCCATATAATGCTTCGTATGGAGCCATGCCTATCGTTGCTTGAAAACCGTTATTGTAAGAAAACTCAACCAATGGTAAATATTTACCCCAAGATCCTTGAAAATCCAGTATGCATGCTCGGAGCATATCTTCTAAGGTCTGAATGGTTCTCTCGGATTGTCCATCTGTTTGAGGGTGGAAAGCTGTGCTAAAATTAAGCTGTGTTCCCATAGCCTTGTGCAAACTTTTCTAAAATTTAGACGTAAATCTGGAGTCTCGGTCTGAAACTATGGTGCTTGGAACTCCATCCAATCTGACAATCTCTTGCATGTACAATTCAGCAAGCTGATCCATCGAGTAAGTTATCTTAATTGGCAGAAAATGAGCAGATTTGGTTAGACGGTCAACTATAACCCAAATTGCATCATGCCCCTTTGTTGTTCTAGGTAATCCAACAACAAAATCCATTGTTATCTGTTCCCATTTCCATTCAGGAACTGGTAAGGGTTGCAATGTTCCTGAGGGTCTCTGATGCTCGTGTAACACTCGGAAATTTCGTTTTAAGGATTCCGAGCTTTAAGTTTCGAATATTAAGTATTTAAGCATTATAGAGCAATAATTCGTAGAAATATTTAATTAAGTCCAAATGGCCAACGGGAAGTTTTGTTAGGACCCTAGGAATAAAATAGAATATTTGGAGAAATAAGGGAATTTTGGAGAAATTAAATCGATAGGTGAAATAACGATTTAAGTTAAGAAATTTACAAAGGGCATTTAGGTAATTTTAAGGTCAAGATTTTATTAAAACCTAAGTTCTCTCTCTCTCCTTCTCACTTCTCCTCCACGCACGAAAATCCTCTCCTCTCTCGCGACATTTCTTCTCCTCCATCGCCATTCCTTCAATCGCCGACGACTCCTCTGTTTCCGGCGAGTTTCTCCTCTAGTTTCTTCCCCAAATCGACTCTTAGGGTAAGCTCTACGTTTTAGTCAAGAGATTAGTCATTTTTGGAGTTGTTTTGAGTTAGAGTTTGTGAAGAAAACTTAGGGTTTTTGTTAGAAATCTTTAGGGTTGTTTATTTATTACGCATTAATGATGTATTAGTAATTATTGAGGTTGTTGGAGTAGATTGATGATGTTGGTTGAGGTTTAATGTTAAGTTTAGGTTGTTGAAAATGATTTGGAAAGTATTAATGGAGTCTTGAAGTTGGTGAGCACCATGTGCTCGATGAAATGCCTAGAAGAAATGAATTAGAATTTTTGGAAGAGTTTGTCCTAGCTTGAGAAGTCGATTGTTTAGATTCGATGTTTGAAAGTCGATATTAATGATGTGTTGTTAAATGCTCTAGGTAACCCAAGCTCAAAGGACGGTGCTCGACATATTTAGGACGCCAGGTAAGTGAGCGTTAGGCTTTCCGACCACTAAGGCCCTACGTCGTACAATGTTGATGATGTTTGATGTGATGAAAAAGGTGGAAATAGGGGTTGGTAGAAAGGACGGGTAGTTTTAGGTATTGCTTTAGTGATTTAAGTAGTGCTCGTTTGATAGGTTTTTCCTTACGTATGTTATACCTCAAGCATCATGTTTTACTAAAGTGCATACGAACTATTTATGAGCATGTTTTATGAAAATGTTGAATTAAAGAACGATAATGAATGATGAATGATGAATGATGAATGATGAATGTTACTACGGGGCAAGTCACGAATGTACTACGGGGCAAATCATGAATGTACTACGGGGCAAGTCACGAATGTACTACGGGGCAAGTCATGAATGTACTACGGGGCAAGAAAACGGTTTAAAAGAAAAGAAACGAAAATGTTTTATAAATGTCATGCATATATGTAAAGTTATGTTTAGTACGCTCCTTACTAAGCATTAGGCTTAATGGATTTATTGTATGATGTAGGTGACGAGAACGAAGGTGAGGAACCTCTTTACGATGACCAAGTATAGATGGTCGGTGGCGGAGCTCGTGGCGGCGGAGCGTGTTTTGGCAGGGCGGGTTGACTCACGGTTAGGTGTTTTGAGAGTTTTTGGGTATTGTTGGGATAATGATGAATTTGATGGATTTTTAGTACGTTTAGATATGTTTTAGGATGTTTGGTGATTGTATAGTGTTTTGAAACGTTTTTGATTGTTTTATAACAGGTAGGATTGTTAAACGTTTAAACGGAACCACGCGGTTCGTTTATTTGAAATTCATTTGTATGTTAAAGTGATTGATGTTTGTTATGAGTTTTGGGTAAATTTAGTGTGGAAGTGTTAGTGTGAGAAGTACGTGATGAATTGTGTTGTGTTTGGGGGTTTGGATAAATGTTATGTTTGAAGTATGTTTTAAGGATGTATGTAAGAAAATGGTGTGAAGAGAAAATGAAAGAAGAGAAGGGGTTGATGAGTGTTAGGCTTTGTGTGTATTATGTGTTGTGTGTTTTTGGTATTTAAGAAAGGAGTACAGGGGCGAAGGATGAAGAAAAAGGAAAGAAGAAGAGGAAGAGGAAGAGTTGGACTCTCTGGAGTCCAGAGAGTCTGGCGATTGCTTGCCTCCCAGAGGCGAGCAATCGCCTCTTCCTCTGGCAATCGCTGGAGAAGCGATTGCCAAGAGGAAATCGCCATATGGCAATTGCTCCAGCGAGCAATCGCCACCTCCTCTGCCCATTTAAAAATATATATATATATATATGTTTTATTTAATTGATTTCTTTTATTAATTAATTATTTTAAAATTGTTTAAGTTTATTGATTTAGTAATTGTTTAAATGATTTACTAAACGAACTCCGTTTTAGATTCCAATTTCGACTTTGATTAAGATTTCCGCTCAGGTACAGTTAAAGTGAAAGTTTAAAAAAAAATAAATAAACGATATCACGGGTAAGGGTCGTGACAGTTATGGTATCAGAGAGATAGAGTTTTAAAAGCGATTTTGTGATATGCCTACCAAACACACCGCCGTACGGGACTCTCCATCGACTGTAAGTGTTTAAGATTAAGTATGATTCTTAGTTATTTATATTGTTCGCATTGTCTAATGTGTTTAGGAACGAGAAATGCCGAGAGCACCTAGACCGCCTCCAGGAAATCCTATGGACCAATTTATGGGTATATTACAACAACAGTCGGATCAGATTGGAGTTCTACTAAATCGGGATGGAAATGGTATCGGGAGTGGACAAGGGAGTTCTTCACGGGACCAAAGTGGAGAGAGATTCCGACGCCTTGTGCCTCCGGCTTTTGATGGACAATCTTCGGATCCTTCGAGTGCAGAACAGTGGATTCGTAAGATCGAAAGCATGTTTGTTTATGCAAAGGTGGATGAAGCTGACAAAGTGATGTTTGCGGCACTTAATTTAGAGAAGGACGCTATATTTTGGTGGGAGACAATTCAAGCCACTACCGATGTGGGAGTTATGAGATGGAAAAGGTTCAAACGATATTCTACAACAAATATTTCAGTCGCACCCTTCAGGCAAGTAAGAAAGTGGAATTCATGCAATTGCGTCAGACGGGGACAGTGGCTGAGTATGTGCAAAGGTTTGATTCATTATCTCGATATGCCGGGTACATGATTCATGAGGAGGAGGACAAAATTCATCAGTTCGTACAGGGTTTGAAATTTGAAATTCAGAAAGGTGTGATGACGGTGGATGATGAGGATGTGCCGTTTCATAAAATTGTGGAGAGAGCCCTCGGACTTGATGATATCGAGATGAAGCTTCAGCGACAAAGAGAAGCATCAAGAAGGTTTAGAGATGGACGACCGCAACAACAAAACCAGGGATGGCAGCCACAAGCACAACGTGGTGTTAAGCGGGCTAATGAGACGCCGAGATTACAAGATAAAGGAAAACGTCCGCAAGGGGCGTCACAAGCCCCAACCTGCCCTATTTGCCTAAAGAATCATCGAGGGGAGTGGAAGCTGCATAGTGGACGGTGTTTTCGCTGTGATAAGGTGGGCCACAAGGCTGTTGATTGCCCAGGGCCGAATAGGCAGCCACCGGGCGGTCCCTCCCGGATCTTTTCCTTGATTGAGGCCGAGGAAGCGGCTCAGCCTTCGGTTGTTACAGGTACTATTCTGGTTTGTGGAAACACGGCTCATGTTCTAATTGATACTGGGGCAACCCATTCCTTTATAGCACAGAATTATGCAGTTAAGTGGAGTTTAGATGTCGTCCAAGCTGATCATAGTTATAGTGTTATATTGCCTTCCGGAGAGTATCTTCACTCAGATCGAGCGATTGAGGGTGAAGTCATATCTGTTGGTGGTAGGCAGTTGTATGCAAACCTGATTGTCATATGTATGAAGGGGTATGATGTAATTCTGGGCATGGATTGGTTGTTCAGGCACTACGCCACAATCAATTGCAGGTCGGGAGTAGTGGATTTTAGGCCTCCAGGCGGGGAAAGTTATGATTTTACAGCGACCCTCCGATCTAGTGATATGCCTCTTGTTTTGTCAATGAGTGCCCGATACTCCACAAAACCCCAATGTTTCAATTTCGTGGCAAGTATTGTGGATGTAAGGAAACGGGAAGAACTAAGGTTGAATAACATGGCAGTGGAAGAAAATGTTACTGAAGTATTCCTCGATGAGCTACCCAGCTTGCCTGTAAGTGCTTTGAACTCGATGAAGCATGGATGCTTTGGGTTGATAGCGAACGTTGAGGAAGTAAGCATGCAAGAAAAGTTGAAGTTGTGTGACATTCCGGTTGTTAAGGACTTTACGGAGGTATTCCTGGAGGAATTGCCTGGCTTGCCTCCGGATCGGGAGACGGAGTTCACAATAGAGATTATTCCTGGTTCGGTGCCCGTGTCCAAGAATCCTTACAGGATGGCGCCAGTTGAACTTAGGGAGTTACAAGTCCAATTGAAAGAGCTAACAGACAAGGGCTTTGTACGACCGAGCGTTTCTCCTTAGGGCGCTCCGGTGTTGTTTGTAAAGAAGAAAGATGGCTCCTTAAGAATGTGCGTGGATTACCGCGAATTAAATAAGCTGACTATAAAGAACAAGTACCCATTACCAAGGATAAATGATCTGTTTGACCAGTTGCAAGGGGCCACGGTGTTCTCTAAAATTGATTTACGGTCTGGGTACTGTCAGTTAAAGATTAGAGCCGAGGATGTACCAAAGACTGCTTTCAAAACGCGCTACGGGCACTATGAATTTATGGTTATGTCATTCGGCTTGACCAATGCCCTGGCCGCGTTTATGGACCTCATGAACAGAGTATTCCGGGAATTTTTGGATAAGTTCGTGATAGTATTTATAGATGACATCTTAGTATATTCCCGAAACGATGAAGAGCATGCAGTGCACTTGAGAGCAGTTATGACTACCTTAAAGCGACATCAGTTGTACGCTAAGCTTTCTAAGTGCGAGTTCTGGTTGAGTCAAGTGAACTTCTTAGGCCACGTGATTTCAAAAGAAGGCGTTTCGGTGGATCCAGCCAAAATTCAAGTGGTAAAGGATTGGCCTCGACCGAGAAATGCAAGCGATGTACGGAGTTTCGTGGGCCTAGCAGGGTATTATCGGAAATTTATCCTAGGGTTTTCGGTAATCGCTAAGCCTTTGACGAACTTGACAAAGAAAGAAGTGAAGTATGAGTGGACTAAGGCGTGTGAAGAAAGCTTTCAGACATTGAAGCGAAAGTTGACCACAGCGCCTTTGCTGACTTTACCAGTGGAGAATGGGGTGTACTGTATTTATTGTGACGCGTCCAAAGTCGGTTTGGGATGCGTGCTGATGCAGGAAGGAAAGGTCATTGCCTATGCTTCGAGGCAATTGAAAAGTTATGAAGAAAATTACCCAACGCATGATTTAGAACTGGCAGCGGTGGTATTCGCATTAAAGATATGGAGACACTACCTCTACGGACAGAAATGTGAAGTGTTTTCAGATCACAAAAGTTTAAAATACCTGTTCACACAGAAGGATTTGAATATGAGACAGAGAAGATGGTTAGAATTTGTGAAAGACTACGACTTCGAAATCAAGTATCACCCCGGAAAAGCAAATAAGTGGCAGATGCTCTGAGCAAGATGCCTAGAACAGAGGAGTCAGTTGTTTTCCGTATGTCAGCTTCATTGAAAAAGGAGATGCAAGAGTTTGAACTCGAGTTAGTTCCAGAACTTTCGGCCCTTTTAGCTGACTTGACAATACGGCCTACTCTGTTGGACAAGATAAAAGAGGCACAACAGTTAGATACAGAAGAGAAGATGGCCATTGTAGCAAAGTTGTCAGTTGTACCTTCAGATTTCAGTTACTCGATGGATGGCCTTCTGAGATTTCGTGACCGCTTGTACGTTCCGAAGGATGAAGGGTTGAGGAAGTTAGTCATGTCAGAGGCTCATTCATCGATGTCCTCAGTGCATCCAGGTAACACCAAGATGTATCGAGATCTGAAAGTGCACTATTGGTGGCCGAATATGAAGCGTAATGTGGCCGATTATGTACAATCATGTCTTGTCTGCCAACAAGTTAAGGTAGAACACCAGAGACCAGGTGGGATGTTGCAACCACTACCAATTCCCGAGTGGAAGTGGGATCAAATTGCAATGGATTTCGTGGTTGGATTACCGAGGACAGTAAAAAGGCACGACAGTATATGGGTCGTAGTTGATAGACTGACGAAAGCGGCTCATTTCTTGCCTGTAAGGATGACATACACGATGAATCAGTTTGCAGAACTCTATATCCAGGAGATTATCAGATTGCACGGGGTCCCTATGTCGATTGTTTCAGATCGGGATCCAAGGTTCACTTCGAGGTTCTGGAAAAGTTTACAGAGCGCTATGGGAACTAAGTTGACTTTTAGCACGGCATTCCACCCACAGACCGACGGACAGTCTGAGAGGACGATTCAGGTACTCGAGGATATGTTGCGAGCGTGCGTGCTAGAGTTTCAGGCATCTTGGAGCCGATATTTACCTTTGATTGAATTTGCTTATAACAACAGTTATCAGTCCACGATTGGTATGGCTCCATACGAAGCGCTTTATGGCAGAAAGTGTAGATCGCCACTATACTGGGATGAAGTAGGTGAAGCTAGATTGATTGGCCCAGAAATTTTGCAACAATTGTATGAAAAGGTTGATTTGATTAGACAAAGAATGGAGACCGCACAGAGTCGCCAAAAGAGCTATGCGGATCGAAGAAGGCGAGATTTGGAATTTGTAGTTGGTGACGAAGTGTTTTTGAAAGTTTCACCATTCAAAGGCGTGGTTCGCTTTGGTAAGAGAGGGAAGTTAAATCCACGGTTTGTTGGACCATTTCGGATTACAGAAAGGATTGGAGCTACAGCATATAGGCTTCAATTGCCGTTGTCTATGGAGGGCGTACATGATGTCTTCCACGTGTCTATGTTAAGGAAGTGTATACGTGATCCTACGCATGTGGTAGAACCAGTTGATCTAGAGATACGGCCAACTTTGACCTATGAAGAGAAGCCGATACGGATCTTGGAATCTTCGGTTAAGGTCCTGCGTAATAAGTCAATCCCTTTTGTTAAAGTACTATGGAGAAATCAAAACGTAGAGGAAGTAACGTGGGAGCGACAACAGGACATGATGGACAGATATCCAGATTTGTTCAGGTATGAAATTTTGGGGAAAAAATTTTAAATAAGGAGGGTAGGATGTAACACTCGGAAATTTCGTTTTAAGGATTCCGAGCTTTAAGTTTCGAATATTAAGTATTTAAGCATTATAGAGCAATAATTCGTAGAAATATTTAATTAAGTCCAAATGGCCAACGGGAAGTTTTGTTAGGACCCTAGGAATAAAATAGAATATTTGGAGAAATAAGGAAATTTTGGAGAAATTAAATCGATAGGTGAAATAACGATTTAAGTTAAGAAATTTACAAAGGGCATTTAGGTAATTTTAAGGTCAAGATTTTATTAAAACCTAAGTTCTCTCTCTCTCCTTCTCATTTCTCCTCCACGCACGAAAATCCTCTCCTCTCTCGCGACATTTCTTCTCCTCCATCGCCATTCCTTCAATCGCCGACAACTCCTCTGTTTTCGGCGAGTTTCTCCTCTAGTTTCTTCCCCAAATCGACTCTTAGGGTAAGCTCTACGTTTTAGTCAAGAGATTAGTCATTTTTGGAGTTGTTTTGAGTTAGGGTTTGTGAAGAAAACTTAGGGTTTTTGTTAGAAATCTTTAGGGTTGTTTATTTATTACGCATTCATGATGTATTAGTAATTATTGAGGTTGTTGGAGTAGATTGATGATGTTGGTTGAGGTTTAATGTTAAGTTTAGGTTGTTGAAAATGATTTGGAAAGTATTAATGGAGTCTTGAAGTTGGTGAGCACCATGTGCTCGATGAAATGCCTAGAAGAAATGAATTAGAATTTTTGGAAGAGTTTGTCCTAGCTTGAGAAGTCGATTGTTTAGATTCGATGTTTGAAAGTCGATATTAATGATGTGTTGTTAAATGCTCTAGGTAACCCAAGCTCAAAGGACAGTGCTCGGCATATTTAGGACGCCAGGTAAGTGAGCGTTAGGCTTTCCGGCCACTAAGGCCCTACGTCGTACAATGTTGATGATGTTTGATGTGATGAAAAAGGTGGAAATAGGGGTTGGTAGAAAGGACGAGTAGTTTTAGGTATTGCTTTAGTGATTTAAGTAGTGCTCGTTTGATAGGTTTTTCCTTACGTATGTTATACCTCATGCATCATGTTTTACTAAAGTGCATACGAACTATTTATGAGCATGTTTTATGAAAATGTTGAATTAAAGAACGATAATGAATGATGAATGATGAATGATGAATTGATGAATGATGAATGATGAATGATGAATGATGAATGATGAATGATGAATGATGAATGATGAATGATGAATGATGAATGATGAATGATGAATGATGAATGATGAATGATGAATGATGAATGATGAATGATGAATGATGAATGATGAATGATGAATGATGAATGATGAATGATGAATGATGAATGATGAATGATGAATGATGAATGATGAATGATGAATGATGAATGATGAATGATGAATGATGAATGATGAATGATGAATGATGAATGATGAATGATGAATGATGAATGATGAATGATGAATGATGAATGATGAATGATGAATGATGAATGATGAATGATGAATGATGAATGATGAATGATGAATGATGAATGATGAATGATGAATGATGAATGATGAATGATGAATGATGAATGATGAATGATGAATGATGAATGATGAATGATGAATGATGAATGATGAATGATGAATGATGAATGATGAATGATGAATGATGAATGTACTACGGGGCAAGTCACGAATGTACTACGGGGCAAGTCATGAATGTACTACGGGGCAAGAAAACGGTTTAAAAGAAAAGAAACGAAAATGTTTTATAAATGTCATGCATATATGTAAAGTTATGTTTAGTACGCTCCTTACTAAGCATTAGGCTTAATGGATTTATTGTATGATGTAGGTGACGAGAACGAAGGTGAGGAACCTCTTTACGATGACCAAGTATAGATGGTCGGTGGCGGAGCTCGTGGCGGCGGAGCGTGTTTTGGCAGGGCGGGTTGACTCACGGTTAGGTGTTTTGAGAGTTTTTGGGTATTGTTGGGATAATGATGAATTTGATGGATTTTTAGTACGTTTAGATATGTTTTAGGATGTTTGGTGATTGTATAGTGTTTTGAAACGTTTTTGATTGTTTTATAATAGGTAGGATTGTTAAACGTTTAAACGGAACCACGCGGTTCGTTTATTTGAAATTCATTTGTGTGTTAAAGTGATTGATGTTGGTTATGAGTTTTGGGTAAATTTAGTGTGGAAGTGTTAGTGTGAGAAGTAGGTGATGAATTGTGTTGTGTTTGGGGGTTTGGATAAATGTTATGTTTGAAGTATGTTTTAAGGATGTATGTAAGAAAATGGTGTGAAGAGAAAATGAAAGAAGAGAAGGGGTTGATGAGTGTTAGGCTTTATGTGTATTATGTGTTGTGTGTTTTTGGTATTTAAGAGAGGAGTACAGGGGCGAAAGATGAAAAAAAAGGAAAGAAGAAGAGGAAGAGGAAGAGCTGGACTCTCTGGAGTCCAGAGAGTCTGGTGATTGCTCGCCTCCCAGAGGCGAGCAATCGCCTAGGGCGATCACTCGCCAGTTTTCTGGCGAGTGATCGCCACCTCCTCTGCCCATTTAAAAAAATATATATATATGTTTTATTTAATTGATTTCTTTTATTAATTAATTGTTTTAAAATTGTTTAAGTTTATTGATTTAGTAATTGTTTAAATGATTTACTAAACGAACTCCGTTTTAGATTCCGATTTCGACTTTGATTAAGATTTCCGCTCAGGTACAGTTAAAGTGAAAGTTTTAAAAAAAAAATAATGATATCACAGGTAAGGGTCGTGATAGCTCGGCCTTAATCTGTTGACAACACAAACACGATTCAACGTATTCTGCCACACTCCGTTTCATACTAGGCCACCAGTAGTGTTGCTTAAGGTCTCTGTACATCTTTGTACTTCCAGGGTGAACAGAGAACCTGGAAGAGTGTGCTTCCGAAAGAATCTCGTCACGGAGTTCCTTAATGGCTGGAACAAACCACCTATTTCTAAACTTGAGGATCCCATTGGCAGAATAGTTGAAATCTGATTGGTCCGTAGAATTCTTGCTTAACTTGTACTTGTTACACTCATCATCATTCGTCTGAGCGTCCTTTATTTTCTCTAAAATGGTGGGCTTTAAGGTTATGGCTGATAGTATAGCTGATACACTGGTTACTGCTTCCAGGTTAAATTTTTGGAATTCAGACTCTAAAGTTAATGGCATACAGAAAATCATGGTTGAGGTTGGTGTTGTTACTCTACTCAAAGCATCAGCCACGACATTTGCCTTGCCGGGATGGTATTTAATCTCAAAATCATAGTCTTTTACAAATTCCAACCATCGACGTTGTCTCATGTTTAGTTCCTTCTGTGTGAAGATATACTTCAGTCTCTTATGATCTGAAAATATCTCACAAGATTGTCCATACTAGTAATGCCTCCAAATCTTAAGTGCAAATACTACAGCAGCTAATTCTAAATCATGGGTAGGGTAATTCTTCTCATGAGTTTTCAACTGTCTAGAGGCATAGGCTATGACCTTACCATCTTGCATTAACACACATCCAAGACCAATCTTGGAAGCATTACAGTAAATACTAAATTTACCATCCTCAGTTGGAAGGGTTAAAACTGGAGCATTGGTTAGTTTCTGTTTTAAGGTCGTGAAACTATGTTCACATTCATCGGTCCATATATACTTCACATTTTTCCTGGTTAACTTAGTAAGGGGTGTAGCAATCTTTGAAAATCCTTCAATGAACTTTCTGTAATACCCTGCTAGTCCAAGAAAACTTCGAATATCAGTAGCACTCTTCGGTTGGGGCCACACCCTAACTGCTTGAACTTTGGCTGGATCAACAGATATCCCATCTCCAGAGATCACATGACCAAGAAAGTGAACTCTGTCCAACCAAAACTCACACTTAGAAAATTTGACATAGAGTTGGTGTTGCCTCAGTAATCCTAACACCAAGCTCAAGTGCCCTGCATGCTCATCCTTGGTGCTAGAGTAGATTAGAATATCGTCTATGAATACTTTGACAAACTTGTCCAAATACTCGTGAAACACCCTATTCATGAGATCCATGAAGGCTGCTGGTGCATTTGTCAGACCAAAAGACATAACTAAAAACTCATAATGTCCATACCTTGTGCGAAAGGCAGTCTTTGGGATATCTTCAGATTTTACCTTCAGTTGGTAATAACCGGATCTAAGGTCGATCTTAAAGAAAACTCTTGCACCCTTAAGCCGGTCAAATAAGTCATCAATTCTTGGCAAAGGGTACTTGTTCTTGACAGTTAGCTTATTCAATTCTCTATAATCAATGCACATACGCATAGATCCATCTTTCTTTTTGACAAAAAGGACCGGTGCACCCCACGGTGAAAAACTAGGGCGTATGAACCCCTTCTCCAACAAATCCTCTAACTGTTTCTTTAATTCCTTAAGTTCAGTTGGTGCTAGTCTATATGGATTCTTAGACACAGGCTCGGCTCCGGGGTAAACATCCACGACAAATTCAATTTCCCTATCTGGTGGCAAACCAGGAAGGTCATCTAGGAATACTTCTGGAAAATCTTGGACAACTAAAACATTTTTGGGGCTTGATTTTCCTACTGTTTGTGTGTCAAAAGCACTGGCCAAAGAGCACAAATACTCACTGCAAGGGGAGGGTCTTGTGTTAATAGAGGTCATCACAAACATTTCCTTACCTTTCTTTGAGGCTTGAAAGGTGTGTTTCAAACTACCAGGGGGTTGGAAGCTAACTATTCCAGTCCTACAATCTATTGTGGCATGATGCTTAAACAGCCAGTCCATTCCTAGGATTACATCAAATCCTAATATATCCATAATTATAAGGTCAGCAGGTAGACTTACATTCCCTACTAACACTTCACTGTCAAGCATCACATGGTTAGAGTACATGCGTTCACCAGAAGGCAATGCAACATTAAACACATGCATGGAAGGGGTAAACTGTACGTCTAACTTAACAGCAAAAGCAGATGCTATAAATGAATGTGTGGCACCAGAATCTATTAAAGTAAAAGCAGGCACAGAGTTGATCAATATTGTACCTGACACCACAGCAGGCTGTTCTTCATTCCCCGACTCCATCATGGAGAAAATTCTTGGTTTAACCATAGCAGGGCCACTCTTAGGAACCAGACAGTCTCTACTAATGTGACCAACCTTGTTACAGTTGTAGCATCTGATGACTTTAGGCTTCGAGCACTCTTTGTATGTGTGTCCAACATCCTCACAGTTGAAACACTTCCCAAAACCCATTCTGCACTCACCCAGGTGGTTCTTCAAACATTTAGGACACTGGGGAAACTTCCTGACATTCTGTACCTTCCCTCCTAATCCTTGGCTATTTTGGCCTTCACTTGGCCTCTTCGTTCCTCTCTGTTGGTGTGGCTGGTTAAACCTTTGTGGGACCTCCTTTGGTCTAGCACACTTTCCTTCAGCTTCTTCCACTTCCAGGGCAATGGACACAACCTCACTGAAGGTCAAGCCCTTGATTCCACAGAATTTAACCCCACGGTAAATTTCTGGCTTCAGTCCATGCATAAACTTGAACACCTTATCCTCGTCCTTGTGAGCAAAATGCCCTGCAAACCTGGACAGGGACTCGAACTGCCTACTATACTCGGCCACAGACCCTATCTGCTTCAAGTTCAAGAACTCCAACTTCTTCGCGGTCTGGACAGTACTGTTAAAATACTTCCCATAGAAAATGTCCTTAAATTGTGACCAAGGCATCGTCAAAACATCTGTGGTGGTCTCGATTGCTTCCCGACCAGAGTTGAGCTTCACCAGCTAAATGAAAGGTTGCCAACGTGACTTTTTCTCCTTCTCCAATATTGGCACACCTAAACATGCTTTCAATCTTTCTAAGCCACCCTTCAGCCACAACGGGATCAGATGACTGACCATCAAACGTGGGTGGTCTTAGCCTCCTAGAATCTATCCCCGGAATGCTCATTGCTAGAACCCGAGTTGGCACTTCCTTGTACCTCTCGGTTCAGCAGTACTCCTAGTTGATCGGATTGTTGGCGCATTAATTCTGCCTGCTGTCGCACTAGATCTGTCAACTGTCCGATTACACTAGAATCTTCTGCGCTTCCCGGAGTTGGTGTCTCTCTCTGCACTCTTGGCCTTCCCGGTCGTCGGGACATTTTTGCAATATTCCTGCGTAGGATTAACTATTTCTATAAACATCTAATTACTAAGGCTAACATAAACACTTACAGTTGTTGGAGTACTCTCATGCAACGATTGGCGCTGATGAGTGATCTTTTGAACGGTTTCACTGAATGTCTCTGATACCACACTGTAACGCCCCGAGTTTTCTGAACCCGGTTCCCTACTCATCGCTCTAACATGACTAAGAAATTTTGGATTAAGTTAAAACTTTACCCGAAAGTCAAGATTATTCATTTTACTAAAACCTCAAAACCTTTGAGAACTTGCAGCGGAAATCATTTGAATAACTATGGAGTCAAACAAACAGTAAAAAAAAACATTGTTAAAATAATATTTTGGAAATGTTCAGAATAATCGGCCAAAAGAAATAAAGTTTTTGAACGAGGAATACTCGAGAAGTTGCAGAGGTCAAACCAATCTGCCGATGACAAAGTCAACGGAGGAAGTAGAAACAGGAATTAGGAGGCTTCTACCGATGACTACACGACAAAGTATGACACCCTCTCCTTCCGATAATGCAAGGTCTTCATCTACCGATAGGTGACAGAACAATAACTCATCATCTACCGATAGACTAAACGACGATAATTCTCCTACATCTGCCGATGACGTCAGCACGCATCTGCCGATGAGTTTACTGAGACATCATCCGGTAGACTTAAACCTACACCCTCTGATAGAATTAACCTGTATCATCCGATGGCTCATCTTAAGACATCTTCCGATAAACTTAAACCTACATCATCCGATGACTTTACTGAAGGCATCTTCCGATAGACAACATAACTCATCATTTACCGATAGACATCATCTACCGGTAGAAAACTGAGTACATTTCAACGACTCCTCACAAAACATACACAACACTGATTACATAAAGGAATTTGCTTACTTTTCCAAGACCATTCAAAAACAACTCAGACCACTACATTAATCAAATCCAGTAAAGATAACATTTAAAACACAACAGATCATCATTATCAGAAAAATCTCAAATCGTGTTTAAAATACTGAAACCACTACTGCTATGGAAACTTAGCATTTCTAAGTTTTAATCACTGTCAACTAAACCTTCTCACCAAACAGACATCAGTTAAATCGCCTCATCAGTTCACCAGATTCGTGGCATGAGTGTGCTCCCCCAACCAGTCTATCACTCAATGAACTCAGAAGAATCACCTGCTGTCACTTCTTCACCTACATCACAAAACTCATCTATTAGCCTAATGCTAAGTAAGCAAAGCAATGCTGAAAAGAAAAGAATGAAATGCTGGAACATAAATTCCTAGACGTGCAATTTCTACTTTCTCCTCTCAATCGTTCATGCGTTGTTTCTGTTCAGATCCCCCTGTGAAATTGGGAGTTGGATCAACTCTCCCAAAGTATAAATATCCACTGTCTCATTAAGGGTTGGATTAGCTCCCCTAATAGTAAAGCTGATTCACTGTTCAGATCCCCCTGTGAAATTGGGAGTTGGATCAACTCTCCCAAAGTATAAATATCCACTGTCTCATTAAGGGTTGGATTAGCTCCCTTAACAGTAAAGCTGATTCAATGTTTCAATATGTTCATTCCTTACCATGCCAACATGCATTCAAATTCATTTTCGTATACTTTTTAAAACATGATGCATAATACACACACAGACACATCCAAGTAAACACAACCCTAACGTTTTGTGATGTAGGCCCGAAGGCACACAAACAAACTTTACTTACCTGGCTCTCCTGGAAATGCACGGTTTCAATCTACTTCAGAAGTCTGCTCACCTAGGTCATAGAAAGAATGTCAATTAGATTTCTACTAAACCTCATTCTAATCTGTTCGGGAAATCAAGAGAAACTAGCTTGGAAGCTTAGTTCATTGTGCATTTCCGATTCAACACTACACCCGAGCTCGACTCTCTCACAGTATTCCTCGAAACTTCACACATTGTACTCCCTCAGGTATCTAGTTGTTAAAATCACAGACAAACAAGAGAGCTTACCTAGGTTGAAAGAGAATCGAGGGAGAGAATCGCCAAGAGAGCTCTCCTGCTCGCTGAAAACCTGAAGAGGAAAAAAAAAATTGTGAAATGGTGGCGGCTACAGTTCATTAAACCCAATCTCTCTTTCTTTAAATACGTTATCCACTTTTAAATTGCCCATTTACATAAATGCCCTTGCTTAGTCACCCGTTAACCTAGCCAATAACTCTCTCTCAATTCTACCATGAAATTGCACATCATTAATTTACAAGTTAAATTCGGTTTAATTGAAACCGGGTGCTACAAAAACACCTGAAACAACAAAATTAAAGGGGCAATCGATCGGCCATGTGACAGCCGATCGATCGGCCCTTAGGCACCCGATCGAATCGGCCCTTAGGCACCCGATCGATTGGCTGTCAGATGGCCGATCGATCGGCTGCCATTCTGGAAGAAATTCCAGAACGCAGCCATAAGGGGAGCTGATCGTTCGCCCCCTTCTTGGCGAATGATCGTGTAATTCTCTGTTTTCTTTAGAAATTCTGCATTCGAACGCCCCCTGTTTGGCGTTCGATCGACTTCTCCCTTTTCCCTTTCCACGTTTCTTTCCTTCAACCCTCTTAATACCTTACACACACTCACTTCATCACCTCATCAATTTACCGCTTCCTTCACCTAATAACACTTCAAACACCTAACACTTCCAATATCATCCCCCCAATTATTCATCAACAATCCAATAAAATGGTCAAGACCCAACACAAAACGACATGTGCATCTCAAACAACAAAACAACTCTAAATCATCAGAAATCCATTCTATTTCACTGGACCTACCTAAACATCAATATCGAACCAATTTCATCAAAATATCAACCTATTCATCTGTACATAGCGGAAGCTAATAAACGTCATCAAAAAGAACATTCAATGCATTTGTTCACAACCTATCCAGATACCAAGCATCCTATAATGGTTTCTACACATTTCATTCTAGCTAATCACCCATAATCCCGTGTAAACCTAAAATCCCAAAACACATAACCTATGCTCCCTTGGGTCGTGTACGCATCGACTACGCCAGCCGCTCCCACGAACATCCTCCTTCAAGCTGCAGGCTTGTCAGGTAGAGGGACATCGTCCTCACCTTGCTCGAAGTCACTTATACCATAAAGACATCTATGAGATAAAATCTCAATAAGTTCTACGTAAAAGCCTATGCATGATCATGTATGCTCAATGCTATGAAAATCGTCCATGTCATTTCATATATCCGTACGTGTCAGTCTATGGTTATCGGAAACGCTCGACAGATAGATAGAGCACATCAAGCGGTTAGACGGCCCACACCATCTGAAGGGAGGAAAACCCGCTCTCCACAGAACGCCAAGTCTGAACTTCATCCCCGATAACCCCATGTCATGTGTTGTTTACTATGATACTTTACTTGCCATTTCATGCATGCAATTCTTTCTCTTTGAAATCCATGCGTAAGTTCGTTTTTCATGACGTTTTGAAAACCATGATGCGTGAACAGTTCAATATGCACAATATAACATATATAACGTGAATACCATTAAAACGCTACCAATACCATCAAACATAACAATACTTAACCTATGAAAAAAACAACCAAACTTAAACTATCCAACCAAAACAATCAAACAAACCAAGCACCAACAATCCTTAACACAAATTCTGACATATGGTGTAGGTCAATCGGCCAGAGTAAGTCACAAGAACTTACCTGTCGTCCTTAGCAATACGGGTGCCGTCCGTGAGCCTCGTCCACCTAGCACATTTCACAGTGTTCTTTGTTAAAACCGAGCCTAAACCAGGAATTCTCGTAAACTAACAAAACTCCTAACTAAAGGAAATTTCCTAAAATTCTAATAAACTTCTCGCGGGCATTTTATCGAACAACTTACGCTCACAATTCATAATCCTCTATTAATGGAGTTCTCCAAGCTCTCCAAAATCGATTTTTCTAACCTATCACCAAACGTATCTATTATTTCAACCAATAACGCTCAATAATCATAAATAGGGTGTGATCAAATCTTTTCTAACAAAGCCCAACCATTTCCAACGAAACTTAACAAAACCCTAATCGTTGAACAACCTAAAAATCGAGAACTAACGCCAAAAAACTATGGAATCGTACCTAGAACGTTGAAGATCAGAGGAGGAACGATGAAGAAACGTGAAGAATCACCGTGGAGGAGGGAGATCGCCGTTGGAGAGGGAGAGGAGAGGAGTTTTCTGCGTAAGGGTGAAGGGGAATGGGGGTTTTGTGTTTTAATGTAATTTGACTTGTCAAATTACAATTTTGCCCCTCCTTTGATTTTTCATTTATTTCGTTATTTGACTATCGGTTCGGTTTCTCTAAATTTTCTTATTTCACCAATAATTCGGACTTATCACTAGGGCTGTAATAAAACTTTATGTTCGTCAAACGGATTTAATTTACTATTTTTACGAATTCCACTGCTATAGGGTTAGAAACGAAAATTCGAGCGTTATACTTTCGATTTTGATTTTCAAATCTCCATATTTCTCTCAAAATTCATATTAATTATAAGGATTCCATTAAAACTCTCGATTCGCGAAACAAACATATTTCAATTATTTAGGAAATTGCCTATTGCGCGCACAATTCAAAAATCCGTAAATTCGGGTGTTATAAAGGCTTATCAATTGGATACCTTAGAGACGAAGTTCCAGAGACAGAGGGATTCATCAAAAAGGTTCTATCAGGATGTTCCTCAGCAACAGCAAGATCACGATTGGCTACCACAACAGCAACAGAATAGAGGCATGAAGAAGGCCCAATGAGATTGCTGCTTATCAGGACAAGGGAAAAAGACAAATGGAAGCCCCTCATCTTCCTGTTTGGCCGCATTGCCAGAAGTATCATGGAGGTGAATGCAGACTCTTTAACGACCATTGCTTTTGATGCGGCAAAGAGGGCCATCACGTCCGGGATTGTCCAATGCCCGACACGAGACCGAATTATGCCATGCAAGGGGTTTTTGCATTAACAGAGAACGACAATGATGCCCAGCACACAGCGATCACAGGTACGATCTCATTGTAGAAGTTTATAAAATAGAGGACCTCAGGATGAGGGTAAAAGGGATTAAGAGACCCTTACATCTAAGCGAATTTTGGGGACAAAATTCTATTTAAGGTGGGTGGAATGTAACACCCGGCATTTTTGGCCGGGAAATTATCCCTCAAATTATCGAACGGGATTAGGTTTAATTTAATATAACGAATGTTTTGGTGAAATTTGTTGGAGTGTTTAGTGGAAAACTAAACCAAAGTGTAACCAAAACAAGTCACTTAGTTAGAAACCAATGGACGGGCAGTTTAGGTAGGAATTAAGGTAGGTGGGAGGAAACCAATGGATGGATGCCAAGTGTCCAAACTTGTTGAGGAAGCCATACAACCTCTCTTCCTCTCTTCCCTTCCTTCCTACGAGAGACACTTCTCTGTTTCTCTCCATTCACTTCCCTGTTTTCTCTCTTCCAGACGAAGTGCAACCATTTCCAAAAATCTGTCTTCTCTTGTTTTCTTCCATTTCTTCGTTAAAGGTTTGAGACTCACCGAGACGAACAAAGCTTGCAAATCATGGATACCAGGTAAGTTCATACCCGTAGGTTGGCCCTTAAGGCCCTACATCACAGAGGTACTAAGTTTTCATTTATGTCGGGTTGTTTTGGGTAGATAAGTTATCTGTATTTCTCTTCACGTCCTGTTGTGTTATTTCTGTTGTCTGTTGTATTAAGTTTAACCACTATAAAAGTTCATGCATACACAGTTTTTCCCAAAAAGCCATGAAAATGTTTTCTGTACACGTTTTGAAGTTAAGAATGATAAAACCTGTAATGTAACGTTCAGTTAAGTGTGGGACGGGGACTGGTGTTCTGCTCTGAATTACTAGTGACTGATAGTGCACTTCTGTTATGCCTGTTTCCTTATAAGCCCCACTTCCTGACAAATAAAAAAGTAATTTTCTGTAATATCTCTGTATTTTGAAAGTTCATGCATAGCATATGCATTACTGCATTTTAACATGTTCTTACTGAGCTCTAAGCTTATAGTTGAACTCCCTGTTGTAGGTATGGATCCTCTAGATGAGGACCCTGTGCCTCAATGTAACGACCCCATATCTCAGCAAGATATTGTCCACTCTGGGGATTGGGCCGTAGCCCAATATCCTCCCCTCACGGCTTTGTTTGGCGAGAACTTCCTAGAAGGTCACCCAACCTGGAATTGCTCTCGCCGAAGCACTTTTAACTTCGGAGTTCTTATGGGATCCGTTGCCAATTGTGCTCCAAAACGTGTCTTGCTATGTTGGAAGGGATCTCTTACATATGTTTCATTTCCACATACTTCCCCAAATGATGTGGGATTGTGACAACCCCCTCTTTACGACTCGGGATTCGCCTATACTCGAGTCCGGGATTCACCTACACTCGGCTTAGGTCCCGAGGTTTGCCCCGCAGTCGTACACATACGTTCACATTCGGGTCATCACAATCACCCCCCCCCCCCTCGGGGGCCCAACGTCCTCGTTGGCCACATTTTCGGTTGGGTACAGGCTCTGATACCATTTGTAATGACCCCGTTTCCCAGCAAGATATTGTCCGCTCTGGGGATTGGGCCGTAGCACAATACCCTCCCCTCACGGCTTTGTTTGGCGAGAACTTCCCGGAAGGTCACCCAACCTGGGATTGCTCTTGCCGAAGCACTTTTAACTTCGGTGTTCTTATGGGATCCGTTGCCAATCGTGCTCCAAAACGCGTCTTGCTATCTTGGGAGGGATCTCTTACATATGTTTTGTAACGCCCCTAGTACTGTACCCGTATTTCCCATACTATTATTTTTTATCTTCATATTTTATAAACTTTAAACCTAATGTTAAGCAGAATTGAAATCGAAACCGAAACCGGAATCGAAATCGAAGTTCGTTTGGTAAATCGTTTAAAACATAAACTAATTTAATTTAATAAAACTTAAAATATTTAAAAATTATAATTAAAGTAGAAAACAGAAGGGAGGACAAAACTGTCCAACCCGTGTCAACTAAGTGCAGCGAACAGTCGCTGCAGCATGCAGCGACTGAGCGCTGCAGTTGCTGCAGCAAGCAGCGCTCGATCGCTGCATTGCTGTAGCGATCGTGCGCTGCAGTTGCTACAGTAAGCAGCGCTTGATCGCTGCATTGCTGCAGCGATCATGCGTTGCAGATGCTGCAGCAAGCAGCGATCAGTCGCTGCATTGCTGCAGCGCCTGATCGCTGCACTGCAGCCTTGATCCTTATTGATCTCTGGAATTTCCAGAGAGCAAATACTTCAATAAGCTCTCTGGAAATCCGGTTTCCAGAGAGCAAATCTATACCATTTGCCTCATTCCATTTTTTGTAACTTTCATACTTTATTCTCACTAAAACATAAACTTGTAATTTAAACTCAATCCATTTACAGCAGACTTTGCGAAGTCCAACTGCGTGGATAGCTCTAAAAATCGAGCCTATCCGTAACAACCTAAAAACATTTCAAAACATTTTCTATTACATTCGAATAAAAGACTTAACAAAACGTTTTAAATACGATTACCAAAACATTTGAAATGTCAAAAGTAAACCTATCAACTACCAGACCAAGCATTCTAATATGTTCTATACAAATTAACATCAGCCCAAACATCATGAAAATCCCAAAATCTATACGTACTTCCCCCACGGGTCAAAACGCGCCTCGACTGCCCAGCGCACTCCCACGGGCCATCATCCATCAACTGCCTCAGACATCAGAAGGAGGAACGTCGTCCTCACCTGGATCTACGTCACCTATAACGTCACCTACACCATACAGACACCTATGAGATAATGAAATCTCAGTAAGCTACGTAAATGCATATGCATGCGTGCGTATGCCATTCAAAAATCATGCAGATTCAGATTCAGATTCAGATTCATTACGTCGCAGACAGACAGATTGTCACCGAGATCGCAACCCACTAACCAGAGAGAGCCCATCCTGCGGTCGGACTACTCTTTCCGGCTAGAGGAGGGGGGTACACGCTTGCAACACGCACAGCCGTGCCTGAGCCCCACCTCGCGTGACCAGATACAGACAGATTACGTTCATTCATTACAGAGGTTCGTTTTCTTTTCTTAAAACACGTGCGGAAATTCATTTTCATGACGTTTGAAATACGTGATGCATGAACAGATATGAGCATAATATAAACATTCAATAAACAAGCACATGTATACCATCAAGACTGTAAATGAAATAACCTACAAAACGTTTAAACCTAACTACCCAACCAAAGCAATTAAAACAAACGATCCTTTAACATCCTCGACGCGACATCGAAATACGGTGTAGGCCAATCGGCCAGAGTAAGTCACGAGAACTTACCTCGTGTCCAAAGCAGCTCAAGCTCCGTCCACGAGCGTTGTTTGTCTGAAGCAAAACACGATATCGACGTTAAAACGAGTTTAAGCTTTCGATCGTCCAAATTACAAAATCTTAACTAAGGAAATTTCCTAACAATTCTACTTAACTTATCGAGGCGTTTAATCCATTAATCTACGCTCGATACCCTGAAATCCAATTTACGAGTTTTTCCGAAAACCCGAAATTTCTCAATTTTTAACATTTTTACAAATTGATTTATCTTCGTCCAATAACGTCGAATTCGTGCAATATATACTTAATCACGGCTAACCTATTAATTACGAACCCTAATTCGCGTTTTAATCGAAAACCTAACGAAAACCCTAATGGTTTAAAACTCCGAAATCATCGAAATAAACGCTCTAAAACTATAGAGACTTACCTAGAACGTTGATTGGAGGATAAAACGCGAAGAAAACGAAACGAACGGAGGTCGAATCGGAGCTCGGCGTCGAAGGATCCGTCGCGGGCAGAGAAGGAAATCGCTCTCTATCGATTTCGTGAAACAGGAAAGGAGGAGAAGTGAGGAGAAAGAAAAGAATTTGATTTTTAATAGAAATTTCTTTTGCAAATTACCATTTTGCCCTTAGCACTTAATTCTATTTTGTTTCGTCCTTCGGTTCGTTAATCGTCCAACTATTCGGGTTCACCAACTCTCCTTATTTCACCAACAAGTCCAACTTATTATTTAGGATTTAATAAAACTGTCCGTTTGCAATTTGGACCTCGTTTGCTATTTTTACGAGAACGTCTTTTACATTACGAGGAATGTATTTACTCGAAATATAACGTTTAATCTCCGAAAATTCCCATAATTTCCTTAAAATTCCTATTAATTGTTAGGATCATGATGACGCTTTCTTTTTGTAAAACGGACCTGATTTGACATATTTACAAAAATGTCATCCAATAATATAATAATAATATAAATATAATATATTAAATCAAAAATCCGTACAAGCCGGATATTACATGTTTCATTTTCATGTACTTCCCCAAGCGATGTGAGATTGTGACAACCCCCTCTTTACGACCCGGGATTTGCCTATCTCGAGTCTGGGATTCGCCTACACTCGGCCGCCTGCTGTTTTGTTTTATTTGCAATTGTTTTAATTAAACGTTTTAAGTTTTATTTTAATTGTTTTGTTATTTTAATTGTTTTGAGGTTTTGTTTTAACTGTTTTAAAACGTAGATTTCAATTCTGATTTCAGTTTAAATTCCGCCTAGAGTTTTTTTATTGTAAAAAAAAAAGTATGGAAATTGGGTACAATATTAGGGTCGTCACACTCAAGTTGATGAGTTGATGTAGTTGGCAGATCGAGCTCATGGGGATTGGTTGTTGCAATCAGACAAATGTTATCCCTGTGAGAATGTATTTTTGAAAGTTATGTCATGTCTTGTATAGCTTTTGAAATTTTAAAACCGTTGTGTAGACTGTGTGTTCATGTTTTCAAAACTTCTGTTTTGTGAATTCTGGAAATGTATGTCAAGTTCTGTTTAGCTTCAGAGATTTTAAAACAATGTATAAACTCTGTGTTGATGTATTCTGGAATTGCTTGGGATTTTTCTCTTTTAGGTTGTACATTGATTAACTCTGGTTTTAGAGCTATCCATGCAGTTTGATTTCCTGAACTTCTATCGTGTTTTCTAACACGTTTAAAATTATGTTTTGAATCGGGCTTTGGTGTTTGAAGTTTTATGCCTTCTGTTTTTATGCTCCCTGTTCATATGTCTTCCTGTTAAATGTTGTCAATTCTGCTTTTAAAATTTTATCATCTATTTTGCCTTCTGTCTCAATCGTCCATACTGCCTCCAGTTTCTGTTGTCTATTTTGCCTTCGATTTCTGTCTTTTATTCGGCTAAGTGTTATCGTCTGAGAGTCTTCCTGTTGTTTTAAACGTCCACGCTGCCTTTGAAAATAGTCGTCCATGCCTTCTGAAAGACAATCGTCCAAAGTCATCGTCCAACATTTTGGACGATAACGTCAACCACAGACAGTCTTTGATTTTTAAACGTCCACAACTCCCGTTTGTCCACAGACACTGCTTTTGGTTTTAAACGTCCACGGACTTCTGTGTCCACTGTTTTACCTCTGTTATTTTTAAATGTCCACGGGTTTCTATTTTGTCTTTTATTGTAAATGTCCACGGACTTCTGTGTCCACTGTTTTGCCTCTATTATTTTTTCAACGTCCACAGGCCTTTGTTGTCCACTGTTTCTGCCTTCTACTTCTATCGTCCACGACTTCTGTCATCAGTTTTTGTCGTCCACAGCCTCTGTTGTCTTCTGTCGTCCATTCTACCTGTTATTTCAAATGTCCAATGTTTAAACGTCGAAAGTCCATCCTGCCCTTTTTATCTTAAACGTCCACGGTCACTGTCTTTTATTTCAAACTTCCACAGCTTCTGTTTGTCCACAGACTCTGCCTTCTATTTAAAATGTCCAAACCATTCTGTCTTCCTGTATTAATTCTATCATTTATTTTCGAAGTCTGATTTTAATGTCTTCCAGCTCTAAGCATGTCATCCACATTATATCATGTCTTCCATTATTTATGTCTCCCTGTTTTCACGTCTTCAGATTCTTCCTTCTGTTTTCAAAATCCATTTTGCTCCTTACTTTAAACGTCCAATGTATTTTGTTTGTTTTTTCCACTTTACGTCTTTGATCTTATGTCTGACCATTTTAAATGTTCAAAGTGTTCTTGTATTCCGGTCTTCAATTCCAGAGAGGGTTTTTCTATGTTTCTTCCTGTTCTCTTCGGTCTTCTATCACTGTAGTCCAAATTTTAATACGTCTTATGATTTCCTGTTTTTCGATTCTGTGTTATGTTAAAGTTTAAAAGTAAAGTTCAAAAAAAAAAATAGTCCACGTTTTAAAAATGTCCGGTGTGACGGTCCCTCGACCCCGATCGGGTTTGGGAGCGTCACAAAAACTGACCCAAACTTAGGGTTTTGACTAACGAGAAGAGTTTGGACTGATCCCGAATGGTTCCACCCTTAAAGGAATAAACAACAAATGATTACACAACTCCAAAAACCATTAGTCACAGTTGATTAACGATTTCAAGGGTAAAAAAATCATGAAAAACTGAACCAAATTGTCAGTCAAGAATCAGATCCAAAGCCAATTAAAACCAAACTTTTTCATGGTCCGAATAGATTTGGTTTTCTATGGAATCAAACAGAACTAGTAGAGATCGGATCTATTAAATTTGAAACTGAAACTAAATTTTTTAGTGTAATCATTGATCCGAAACCAAACCTACAATCCCGGCTATGCTTCGATTCAGTTTCGGTTCTATTGCTAATACAAAAATAAAATGAAAATAGAGAATTAGATTAACGAAAACTTGTATAGAAATTTAAAAAAAAAAATTCAATATTTTTCAAATTATGATAAAACTAAATTAATTAGATTTTCAAATATGCAATTCCAAATTTAATTCTCATGACCTCCCATTATCCTTAATTTGACTAACTATAATAATGTCACCAAAATAGAATTTAAAAATTTAATCAAAATTTACAACTTAATCAAACTAAAAATTGATTTTTTTAAAGTCTAATAATAATTTAGTTTGGATCGGTTACTTTTGGTTTTGTGTATGTCAAATAAAAATCGAACCGAATTTTCTCAGTTTTTAAAATTTAAAATCAAATATCAAGTATTTTGGGCACCGCAATTGAAATCACTTTTTTGCGAATTACAAAAAAAAAAGTCATTTCAATTTAAGATTTCATTTGTTTGTTTTCATACCAAAGACTGTTTTTTCAACTCAAGAGTTAGCCAATTCAATGAATCTGTTGATTTGAAATCACGGGATAGATAGACAGATGCCGAATAGATTTCTTATCTATGTCACTCTATTTTTGTTAGTATCATTAGTCCATCTATAACGATAACAATTTATGAATCTAAAATGGAAACTTAGGCAAGTGCTTTATAGCACTCACATATCAGGTAAGCCCATTTTCTAATCAATTTCATTAGATAGTCAAGTCATTTTTCATATTTAAAAAAAAACGAGCAGAATACATAAAAATAAGAGATTCTAGTGTAAACATTTTTAACCCCTTTCCTCTTCCCTTCCTGACCATATTCTCCCTAGGGCTTAACCTATTGCGGATAATAACTGGTAAGAACAATAATAACAATGTCGCCGTTGTAATATGTGAAGAGTACTGATCAGAATAATTCACAGAAAAAACTGTACTAGACAATCTCTTAGATAGAATTATTTTTCCAAGTAAGTTTTAAGGAAATGCTGAAGAGATGACCAACGGTCCCACTTAAAATCTAGTCTCCTAGACATAAATCACTTACACAGTATAATTACACCACTAAATAAGTGGTACGAGAAACGATAGCAGATGAGATCCTAAAAATATCAAGAATATTTTCCACACGTAAAATTATAACGATTAAGAAGTAAGAGAAATAATTGCTAAAATAAACACTGAGAATTTTTACGTGAAAATCCAAATCGACAAAAAATCATGGGAACCAAGACCAAAAATATCTCACTATGGAAAATAAGATTTACAATATTTTTCTAGATAATGAATATTCTAGAAAATATTCACTAAGAGAAATCATCTATCTTAAAATTTTCACTGTACTTCAAAGTACCTCACCTATTTTTCCTCACCCTCTTTCTTTTCTCTCCTATAATTTTTCTCTATTTTTTATTCCTCTTTTCACAAAAGAAAATCTCTTCAGCTTCTTCGCTAGGACTCTTTATTTATAGGGAGAGAGACCTACAAGAAGACACCATATTGCAAGATCCAAAAATCTTGCATATGGAGAGATGCAGAAGGAAGAAATTTCTTTCTTCTGCTTCTCTTATTTTCATTTAATGAAATGGGTCCCTCATCATAATGGAGGAACTCCACAAATCTCCTCCTCCCGACTTGTGATGAGGGATCTCTAATCCTGATGAGCTTCTACAGAATTTATGTTTATTTTTTTGCAAGATATTTGTCATCATGTTTAAGCTATTATCATCCACGTGAATTTTCTCAAGATATACTTGCTTAGTGTCCAACACATTTCGACTTTGAATGAAATCTCAGGTTCTTGCTCAAATGAATAGCAATTTGACTATCGCAAGACAAGATATACTTATCTTGTTTATGACCCAATTTTGTTAGATATTTTTGCATCCAGAATATTTTTTTACATGCTTCTGTAGCCGTAATAAACTCGGCTTCTGTTGTAGATAGTGCAACTGACTTTTTTTGTTTGGATTGTCATGATACAACTCCCCTTCCAAATGTAACCATATATCAGATGTTGATCTTCTGGAGTCAATGTTTCCAGCCATGTCCGCATCAGTATAGCCTACTAATGAAGGCTCTTTACTTCCAAAACACGAACTGAATTCAGAAGTACCTTTAAGATAACTAAGAATCCATTTCACTGCATTCCAATGTTCTCTTCCTAGATTTGTTAGAAATTGGCTGACTACTCTAACATAATGTGAAATATCAGGTCTCGTACAAATTATGACATACATCAAGCTGTCAACTGCTGAGGCATACAAAATTCTTTGCATTTCTGCTTTTCCTTTTTTAGTGGAAGAGTTTTGTTCAGAAGTAAGTTTGAAATGTTTAGCAAGAAGAGTACTGACCAGCTTTGCTTTATCCATATATAATCGACTGGTAACTTTCTTGATATATTTCTCCTGTGATAGCCATAATTTTTCATTCTTTCTATCACGAGTGATTCTCATCTCAAGCATCTGTTTCACCGATCCTAAGTCTTTCATGGCAAAAGATTTGTTAAGTTTGTTCTTTAACTTAACAATCTTTTCTCTGTCAGGGCCCACAATGAACATGTCGTCAACCGTGAACTTTTTCACCAACACATAATGGTCTGAGAAAATTTTCATGTATCCTTGATTTTCCATAAAGAAATCAAACTTCTTGTACCATTGTCTCGGGGCTTGCTTTAATCCATACAGACTCTTCTTCAATCTACCAGATGTTCCTTTCCCTTGACAACAAACCCTTTTAGTTTTTCCATGTAAATCTCTTCTTCTAGCTCACCATGCAAGAAGGTTGTTTTCACATCGAGTTGCTCGATCTACAATTTGAGACTTGAAGCTAATCCAAGTACCATTCGTATGAATGATATTTTCACGACAGGTGAAAAAATTTCCTCAAAGTCAACCCCCTTCTTATAACCAAAGTCTTTCATGACTAGTCGTGTCTTATACTTTGGTTGCAAATTTTCATTTTTAAGTCTATATACCCATTTGTTCTTTAGTGCTTTTCTCCCCTTTGGAAGCTGAACTAACTCATAAGTATGGTTCTCATGCAATGATCTTATCTCATCTTACATTGCATCCAACAAGTTCTTCTTTTGTTGATGCTCCATAGTTTCTTTATAGCACTCAGGTTCATCGCCATCAGTGATCATCACATACTCGTTTACAAAGTACTTTCTCAATGGTCGACGATCTCTTATTGACCTTCTTAACTTTTGTTCTGCAACTGGTTCAGGAAAAATCTTTGTTTCTCCATGGTCAACATCAACAGTAGCTTGATCATTGGTTTTGCTAGTATCTCCCCCATCAAAAGTTGATTTCATTTGATCAACTTTTACTAGATGTTCATCAGTGATCTCCATATCTTTCTTCTTATATTCAATGGTCTGATCTTCAAAGAAGACAACATCTCGACTTCTGACAATCTTTTGGTCAATCAGATCTCAAAGCCTATATTTGAATGCATTTCTTTCCGTATCCGAGGAATATGCATTCCTCAACTTTACTGTCTAGCTTGAACCTCTCATCTTTAGGAATACGAACGGATGCTCTGCATCCAAACACCTTTAGATGTTTATAAGAGACATTTTTTCCTATCCATAGTATGTTTGACACTTCTCCACTCAGAGGTACTGATGGAGACAAGTTGAAGACATTTACTGTAGTATTCATTGCTTCTCCTCAGAATGTTTTGGGAAGTTTTAATGTGATAACATGCACCTTATCTTATCAACGATAGTTCTGTTCATTCTTTCTGCAAGGCCATTTTGTTGAGGAGTCTTTAAAACAGATCTTTGTGTCTGATCCCGTGCATTTTGTAGTATTCGTCGAATGATCCTATATATTCACCATCATTGTCTGTGTGAATGCATTTTAACTTTTTTCCAGTTTCTCCTTTTGTGAGAGCATGAAACTATTTAAAAACGTTAAACAACTCATCTTTGGTCTTGAGTGCATAAGTCCAAACTTTCCTTGAGTGATCATCAATAAATGTGAGCATGTATTGGGCACCTCCTAACATTTTTGTGACATGGGACCACAGACATCTGAATAAATAACTTCTAACACGTCTGGTTTCCTTGATGCAAAATTCTTCTAAAAGAAAACTCTGTGTTGTTTTCCCACCAAACAATGAACACAACTTGTAGCACTCGTCAATTATTGACTGGAATTGACATTTGTAGCATACGTTTTGTAGAATTAAAGGGGGGATATGGCTAATTGCTTGAGTATATTAATAGAGGGGAATGAGAATCAATGGTTAGGTTAAAGTTTTGTTAGTTAAAGGCATATGTGTAATTTGTGAAATATATATTATAAATGAGGGTTTAGCTAAGGGTTTAGCCGCCACACTTTTCACTTTCCATTTCGGTTCTCAGCTCAACAGAGCGCTCTAGGAGATTCTCCCTCCGATTTCTCCAGCGATTTCTCTAGCCTAGGTGTGTTTCCTTTCTTTACCTTGTGTTTTAGTGGCGAGATAACAGAGGGTGTACAATGTGTGTGCTTTAGGAATGCCGTGAATGAGAATAGGTTCGGGTTTTGGTGAAAAATCGGGAATCCACGATTATCAGAGTTCCAAACAAGTTATTTAGATTTCTGGTTGATTTAGGATTAAGTTTAGTGAAGATTTGATTAATGTTCTGTTTATGGCTTTAGGTGAGCAAACTTCTGAGGTAACTTACAACTGAGCATTGTCTAAGAGACCAGGTAAGTAGAGTATGTGTGTGCCTTCGGGCCTACATCACAAAATAGTAGGGTTTATGTGTGTTTATGAATGTTTTTCAGTATGTCATGCATCATGTTTTATTGAATGAGAACGAAAATGAATTTACATGTAAAGGCATGGTGAGGCATGGACAGACTGTTTCATATCAGCTGTTAAGGGAACTAATCCGCCCCTTAATCTAGTAGAGGATTTATACTTTGGGAAAACTGATCCACTTCCCATCGGACGAGGGATCAGATCAGCTGTTAAGGGAACTAATCCGCCCCTTAATTTATTAGAGGATATTTATACTTTGGGAAAATTGATCAACTTCCCATCGGACAAGGGATCAACAAACAATGAATACGAATACAACTGAGATGAGAAAGTAGAAATCGCATGAATAGGCGTTTAATTCAGTATTCCATTTCATTTTGCTATACTTACTTAGCATTAGGCTAATAGATGAGTTTTGTGATATAGGTGCTGAGGTTACAACAGTTGAATTCTCTGAGTGTATTGAAGAATATGTGAAGTTGATGGAGCACATCTATGCCACGGTTTGGTGCTCTGATGAGGTGGTTTAACTATTGTCAGTATGTGAAGTCTTAATGGTCAAGTGATTTGTTGAAGTGTGCTGAGGATTTTGATGACAACAGTAGTTTAAGGTTTATAATATTTTGAGGTTTTTCCTGATTATGAAACATGATTTGGTTTAGTTATAGTTTGCTATTTTGGATTTTCTTGGAAAGTTTAGTGAACAATCATTCAGTTTAACTAAGCTGTGAATTTTAATGATTATGATAGTTTTTAGTATTTTTTATACAATTTTGAGATTTCTTGGATAATGATACGTCATTGGTTTTAATTGTGATTCTTACTGGATTTCAAAAGTTTCATAGGGTCAGGTTGTTTTGAATGATTTCAGTAAATTACAAGTTCTTCTAACAGTCGGAGTTGTTCTTTGTTTAGAGTGTTTTTGTCTATCGGTAGATGTTGTCTATCGGTGGATGTTGAATGTTTTTGTCTATCGATAGATGTTGTCTATCGGTGGATGTTGAGTGTTTTTGTCTATCGGTAGATATTGTCTATCGGTGGATGTTGAGTGTTTTTGTCTATCGGTAGATGTTGTCTATCGGTGGATGTTGAGTGTTACTGTTCACCGGTAGATGTTGTCTATCGATGGATGTTGTCTATCGGTGGAGGTTGAGTGTACTGTTCACCGGTAGATATTAGGTGATAGAGTCGTGTGTTACTGTGAGCGGCAGATGTGAGTAGTTGACGTGTCGTCGGCAGATGTGAGCGGTGGATGTGAGCGGTAGATGTGAGAAGTCAACATGTCGTTCGGCTGACGTGAGTGGTGGATGTTGGTAACAGAAGATGTCTTTTGTTTCTGCTTCTATCGCTGACACTATTTAGCGATGGATGTCTTCTATTTCCGTTTCTACCACCGAGACTATTTTGTCTCTATTTCTACCGCTGGAACTATTCAGCGGAAGATGTGTTCTATTTTCCCTTTGTCTTCTTTCAACCAACTGTCTTTAATATTTTAATTATTTAATAAATGTTGTTTTATACAAATGGTTTTCCGCTGCTAGTTTTAACGTTTAAAGAGTCAAATTTTGATCGTTGAATGAAATTTTAAAATTTTCTCAAAAATGTCATAGTTTGGTTCAGCATTTTGCATAGCGAACCGGGTTCAGAAAACTTGGGGCGTTACACAACTTGACAGAGGTTCATTTCTGAGATGTGGCAAACCATCTCTTTTGCCAAGCAATTGAAGTCCTTTTTCGCTCATGTGATCAAGTCATTTGTGCCATAACTTAATGAACGAGTCATCTTGTGCAGCATTTATTGATTCTTCCTTCACAGTCACTTGAGTCACATACAAACTAGATTCTTTGATTCCTTTTGCTATTAGCGAGCCTTTGTTGAGCTCCCATTTTCCGCCAGCAAATTTGCTCTTGTAACCAGCCTCATCAAGAGCACTGACTGATATTAGATTTAGTCTAATATCTAGAACATATTTGACATCTTTAAGCACCAACTTACATCTTGTGTTAGTCTGGATACAGATGTCTCATTCTCCAATTATTCTGAAAATGCGACTATTCCCCATTTTAACAATGTCAAAATCACTGTTGGTGTAAAATGAAAAAACTCCACTTTTGAAGTAACATGATAAGATGCTTCAAAGTCACACACTCAATGCGATTCATTCATCATGAGGTTGACAACATCTTCGCATATAATGATATCTTCACCCTCAGAGGTAATTGCAATCATACTCTTTGTTTCTCCTTTAGCACCTTCTGTGCCTTGTTCTTTCTTCAACTTCCAGCAATCTTTTTTCATGTGGCTCATCTTGCCACAATGATAGCACTTAACGTTCTTTTTACTTTTTAACTCTGATCTTCTTAACGTGTTGGCTCTAGAGGCCCCACGTTCCTTTGATCTCCCTCTCATTACTAATAAAGTCTCCACAGAAGAGTGCTCCTTGTTCTTCCACCTACTTTCTTTGTCAAGAACCGCAGCTGCAATATCATTGAACATCAATCTTTCTTGCCATAATCACGAGGCTCTGATACCACTTGTTGCGAATAATAATTAGTATGAACAATAATAATAATATTGTCGTTGTAATACGTGGAGAGTACTGATCAGAATAATTCTCAGAAAAAACTGTACTAGACAATCTCCTAGACATAATTACCTTTCCAAGTAAGTTCCCAGGAAAGGTTGGAGGAGTCACAAAAGGTTCCACTTAAAATTCAGTCTCCTAGACATAACTCACTTACACAGTACAATTACACTACTAAATAAGTACGAGAAACGATAACAGATGCGATCTGAAAAATACCATGAATATTTTTCCACGCCGTAAAATTATAACAGTCAAGAAGTAAGAGAAATAATGACAAAAATAAACACTGAAAAATTTTACATGGAAATCCAAAACGAGAAAAAACCACGGGGACCGAGTTCAGAAAGATCTCACTATAGAAAATAAGATTTTCAATATTTTTCTAGATATCGAATATTATAGAAAATATTCACTAAAAGAAATAACCTCTATTAGAATTCTCACTGTACTCAAAAGTATCTCATCTATTTTTCTTCACCTTCTTTCTTTTCTCTCTAACAAATTCTCTCTATTTTCTCTTCCTCTTTTCACAAAAGAAACTCTCTTCAGCTCTGCAGTGAATGCCTGGGTTTTTTGGGTTCCTACTCTTTAGGGTATTTTTGTAAAATAGCATATTGAGGTCATTACACGAGTAGAAAGTTTTGTTAGAATCTTAGTGATTGGCTATGAGGGTTAGGGAAATAAAGGAATCTTCGAGAAATTCAAACCTACAACACCAGAGTTGCCAATTTTCCACCGTCTAGTGTTTTAATTCGTATAAATAGTTAGTTGAGTTCGTTTTGTGAGCGGGAAATTTTATTGGAACCCCAATTATTTATGAGGAATTTTAATGGATTAATAATATTTTGGAGTAAATCAAATCATAGGTTATTAAATGGAATTATGTAAAAGAATAATAGGAAGGGCATTATGGTAATTTGCTAGCAAAATATTAATTAAAACCTAAAACCTTCAAGTTATCTCTCATTTTCTCACGATCTCTCTCTCTCCCTGGCGGCTTGCTCTCCCTTCTCCTCTCCCACGATTCTTCCCTCCTCCAATCCACCTCCTAGCTGATTCTCCTTCTGTTTTCTTCAACGTTCAAAGCTCTAGGTAAGATTTCTAATCTTTGGATAGGTTTAGTTTTCGTTTTTAGGGATTGTTATTTATTATGATTTCTATTAGAAGTTGTTGGGAGTTATAGGTTTTGTTGGAAATTGATAGTGTTGCGTGTTTATACTCGTTGATGATACATTTATTGCTATTGGAGTAGTTAGGATAAATTATTGGTCGAGTTATTGAATTTGTGGCGGTTGGGAGGAGTAAGTGTTATTAATATTAGGTTAGTTTTGTTTATGCACACCAAGTGTTCGATAAAATGCCCAAATGAGATTCTAGTTTCCTTAGCTAGGACTTTACTAGTTTTGAGTTTGGATTATTTAGGATTGATCCTTAACATTGGAATATGAAATATCTTAGGTGAGAAGAGCTTAAAGGTGAGGTGCACGGCTCGCAAAGGACGCCAGGTAAGTGAGTATGTTAGGATTCCGGCCTTTAGGGCCCTACATCTTAAGGATACTAGGGAGGTTTGTTTGGGTGGTTGTTTTACGATTATGACTTGTCATGTGCTATGTTATGATGAATTTGAGTAGAGTGCTGTTATGATACGCGATGTATTGTTCGTCCTTATAGTATGTCATTCCTATGTGTATCCATGTCTATGCATTACGTGTATGTGTTATATGATCAAGATAAGAATATGTAATTTACATGTAAGTATGATTAAGTGTGGAACGGGTTGAATGGGCCATGGTTATGTTATTAAAATGATGTGTACGATACGCGGATCCTCCCGATGGTGGGGCCGGACTGGCAGGAAGACTCGCGGATGCCTCCCGCCGGTGGGGGCCGATTTGATACTGCACGATCAGTTAGCGGATCCCGCCGTTGGTGTGGGTCGGGCTGATCATTATAAACATTGTTCGTTGGGACCACGATTATGATGTTTTTGCCCTATTCTCCCTATGTCCTCCCTTAATTCATGCCAAGTAAAAGATGAGTAAGAGTATGATTACGAACACGAATATGATTTTGTGAAGTATGCATTCATGAGCTTTTATGTGTTTGTTGCACTCCTTACTAAGCATTAGGCTTATAGTTTGAACCTTATGATGTAGGTGACGAGTTTGAAGGTGAGGACCTCAAACCGAATGACGAAGTTTAAGTTGAGTTGCTGGATGGTGCTCGTGGCGGGATTTGTGGTTGGGCGGCGATTTGACCCGAGGGTGGTGCTTCTAGCAAGTTTGGTCAAAGTTTATGTTAGAGATGTTATGCAAAAATGAACTTTCATAAGATCTCATATGTTGACAAGTATTAGGATGGTTGGAGTCTTTTCTAGTTTAAAGGAGATTTTATGACTAAGAGATTTTCAGTCGTTTTGTCTTCCGCTATGATTTACTCGTCTTGTTTTCGTATGATTTTCAATGATGGATAGTTTCAGGATTTAAAGCCTCTCAATTGAATGATTTAAGTTGAGTTTTGTTAGAAGAATTTAGAAGAAGTTTTGTTGGAATGATGTATAACTATTAGAGAAGAAGAAAAATGAATTTTGTGCAGGAACCAGAGAGGATGCCGATCGATCGGCCAGGGAGGCGATCGATCGGATCACAAGTTTTAGTGAAATATTGATTCCAGAGAGGTTGGCGATCGATCGGCTGTATTTGTTAAGGGGGGAGATCGATCACTCAAGGGATGAGCGATCGATCAGCTATAATGTTTTGAAGGGGGCGATCGATCGCTCAAATGATGAGTGATCAATCGGCAAAGTGTTTTATCGGGCAGGCGATTGATCGGCTGTTTTGGCCGATCGATCGGGCCTTTTATTTTCCAAGCTGCCCCGTCTCTTTTTCCTTAATGCCGAGCATGTCCTTATTTCTAGTTTTCTCTTCAATATCATTTATTGTTTTAAGTTATTTTCAAGGGATTTGAAATGAGTTTTAAACATGGTTCTCAATCGATTTAGCAAAGTTTCTTCCAAGTAGTTTTTCCTCTATGTTATGTAAAATATATATATATATACGAGTCAAGAATAGGATTACGTGCATGATCATGTAAGTCGCGGCCCGTTGGGTTTCGGGTTGTGACAACTTTGGTATCAGAGCACCCAGGTTTTAAAATCGATTCTGTAAACTGTCTACCAGCACAAATCGCCGCATGAGTACACTCCAACAACTGTAAGTGTAACGACCCCTGTTCCCAGCAAGATATTGTCCGCTCTGGGGATTGGGCCGCAGCCCAATATCCTCCCCTCACGGCTTTGTTTGGCGAGAACTACTCGGAAGGTCACCCAACCTGCAATTGCTCTTGCCGAAGCACTTTTAACTTCGGAGTTCTTATGGGATCCGTTGCCAATCGTGCTCCAAAACGCGTCTCGCTATCTTGGGAGGGATCTCTTACATATGTTTCATTTCCATGTACTTCCCCAAGCGATGTGGTATTGTGACGACCCCACTTTCAACGACCGAATCCTCCGGCCCAACCCTCTGGGATCCGCGGAGTTTTCGTTGAACCCTCCGGCTCAACCCTCTGGGATCCGCGGAGTTTTAACCCATACTCCGGCCCCAACCGGGCACATACGTCCTCTGAGGATCCGCGGAGCATAGGTGGTTCCACCACATACGTGTCAAGTCGAGTCATCACAATCACCCCCCCTTGGGGGCCCAACGTCCTCGTTGACCACATTTTTGATTGGGTACAGGCTCTGATACCATTTGTAACGACCCCTATTCCCAGCAAGATATTGTCCGCTCTGGGGATTGGGCCGCAGCCCAATATCCTCCCAACCCCCGACCCGATCGAGGTCCGAGAGCCATCACTCCGGGACATTTAACAGAAAACAGGATACACATTTTTTTTTGAACATAAGTGAACAGAACATTAGGAAACAAACAGAAAACAGACTGAACTTTTAAGAGTAAAACCTTAAAGCTTAACAGAGAAGGAAAACGTTTTCGGAATTTGAAATCAAAACAGAGAAAAAGAAACAATTAAAACTAGACTACAGAGTGAATGGCAGAAGGAGAGCAGGAAGATTGGAAGCAAGGAGAAATGAAACAGTGCAATCGGTGGATATAATAAGACAAAAGACGAACAGTGTTCAGCAGAAGACACTGAGTAAAACTGGGCGGAAGAGGTGGTGACGTCAGCCGGAAGATGGGTGACGTCAGGCGGAAGATACAGGCAGCAGATGGAATTCGAAGAGTGTAAACTATGGGTGACATCATCGGAAGAGGAGATGACGTCAGACGGAAGATGCAGGCAGCAGATGAGATCGGATGAGGTGATGATGTCAGCCGGATGATGGATGACGTCAACCGGAAGATACAGGCATTTACGTAATCGGCAGAAGAAAAACCTATGGTGACGTCATCGGAAGAGGAGATGACGTCAGACGGAAGATGCAGGCAGCAGATGAAATCGGATGAGATGATGACGTCAGCCGGATGATGGTGTTGACTTAAATAGAGTTTAAGTCTAAATATGTTTTTTATGATGTATTTGAATGATAATTAAGTAATTTGATTATGTTTATAAAATGAGAATATTGAATTATTCATTGATTTAATATGTTGGAAATGCCCTTAAAAAGGGTATTTTAGTTGTCTAATGAATCGGGTTAAGTGTACAGGACTGAATAAGTAAAACAGGGCTGAAAACTTCATCTGCCGATGAATTGTTAAAAGTACACATACCAATGGTGTTTACAAGTTACTCATGCCGATCGCTAAACGACAAAAGACAAAGTCGTTCAAAGCTGCACATGCCGATCACTAAACGACAAAGAAGAGCTACTCATGCCGATCGCTAAACGACAAAGAAAAGAATTGCTTCTGCCGATGGTATTGTTGAGCAACTCATCAAGAATGCTTCTGCTGATGGCGTTTGAAGCTGCTTCTGCCGATGGCGTTTGACGCTGCTTCTGCCGATGGCGTTTGAAGCTGCTTCTACCGATGGCACATGAAGCAACTCATACCGATGGCGCTTTTGAAGACGTTCATGCTGATGGCTTACAAATTACATCTGCGGATGGAGTCTTCAACCGATGAAGTTCAAGATGCATCTGCCGACGATTTTTCAAGGTGCATCTACCGATGGAATTCAAAGCCTTCATCTGCCGATAACTTTTAAGTTGCATATACCGATGGACTTTTAGAGCAACACATACCGATGACGTGGCGATTGAATTAAAAGCTGCTTCTACCGATGATCTTCCGCCAGAATTCAAAATAGCCGCGAAGCTACAGTGACGTCGTTTTCAGCATTAACTCCAGAACTTTAATGGCGACGACGACTTACAACTATAGACGGCAACGGCTACCTGAAATTGTACGAAAGCTGCTCCAACGGTAACAAAGTTTCTATTATTGGATAAGGAGCATTGAAGTCAAGCCGATTCCGAAGACAAAGTATTTAAGCCGAGGTTAGAGCACAAAGAAACAACTTTTACAATTTGAATTCCTGAGCCCTAACTTGCAAAATTTTATCATACTCTGTATTATTCCTACACCTCTCGATTTAACTTGAGATTCAATCATTGTGAGAGTGTAGTCTGAGCTTACCATTTAGGAACTCAACATTCTGTAAAGGCAGTGGATTGACGCCCGTCAAGTTCAATCCAGATTTGTAAAGGCAGTTGATCGGAGCCCGGAATTCCGATCTGTTTATTCTCGAGGAGAAGGTTAAGGATCTTCAAGGGGTGAACCTTCAAGCGTGGATGTAGGCTGGGTTGAGCCGAACCACGTAAAAATTACTGGTGTCATTTTTCTCTTACTCTCTCTGTTATATCTGCTGTTGATTAACATTGCTAATAGTTTTAAGTAAAATTTTAAAAGGGTCTAATTCACCCCCCTCTTAAACAATCTCGATCCTACAATTGGTATCAGAGCGAGGTTATCATTGTCTAAGCAGTCTTTTAATCATTGTGTGATATATTTACAATGGCAATGGCATTCAACACTAACTCCACACACGTAGAAGGTCAAGCTACAAATAGGCCTCCCTTCTTTGATGGGAGTGATTATGTTTACTGGAAGGCAAGAATGAAAATATTCATTCAAGCCATGGACTATGAGCTATGGAACATTATAGAATAGGGTCCATTTAAAGCCATGAAAACTGTAGATGGCCAAAGTGTTCCTAAGATTTCCACTGATCTAACTGAGTCAGATAAGAGAAATCTAAGCCTTAATGCCAAGGCGATAAACACTCTGTATTGTGCCTTAAATAGAGATGAATTTAATAGGGTACAAGGGTGTGAAAGTGCTCAAGAAATTTGGCACTTATTAGAGGTTACTCACGAGGGAACAAATCAGGTAAAAGAGAGTAAATTAAATATGCTTGTACATGAGTATGAGTTATTTTCTATGCCGAAAGATGAATCTGTATCCTCTATGTTTACAAGGTTTACTAACATCACCAATGGCGTAAAAGCTCTTGGTAAATCATATTCTTGTGAAGAACAGGTCAGGAAGATTCTTAGATGTCTTCCAAGAAGTTGGCAGCCAAAGGTGACTGCCATACAGGAAGCAAAGGATCTCAAGATTCTAAAACTTGAGGAACTCATTGGATCTCTCATGACACATGAGATCACAATGAGGTCAAACGAGAAGGAAGACCTCAAGGAGAAAGAAGCTACAAAAAGAAAAGACATTGCTATGAAAGTTTCTTCCAGTAAACAAGATGTGTCTGAGGAAGAAGAAGAAGAGGATGATGAAGATATCGCCCTCATTACTAGGAGGTTCAGCAAATTCCTCCAAAGAAAAAGAATGCAAGGAAGGAGATTTCCAAAGGGTGAGAAGTCTCAAAAAGACAAGGAGATCACATGTTTTGGGTGTGGAAAGCCTGGCCATATGAAGGCAGATTGTCCACAAGCAAAGAAGTATCCCAAGAAGTTTAAGAAAAAGGCTATGAAGGCAACTTGGGATGATAGTGAAGAAGAGACTTCTTCATCAGAAGATGAGGAAGTAGCAAACCTGTGCTTCATGACGCATGAGGACAAGGTTAGTTCTTCTCCCTCTAGTATTTTAAGTGACAGTGATAGTGATGACGATGAAGGTAATCTAATTGATGCCTTCAATGACTTGGTTAAACAATTTGACATACTTAAGACCAAGTATAACATGTTGAAAAAGGAAAATGCGAGCCTAATTGAGAAGCACACCAATGAACATAGTGTGCAAGATAAGGAAATCTCTGTACTTAAAAAGAAAAATGAGACGTTAAATAGACTTGTTCTGAATTTCACTGAAGGTAGTAAAAATCTGAACATGTTATTGAGCAGCCAGAGAGTGCAGCTTGATAAAACTGGCCTAGGGTATGACGGGATTAGTAAAAAGAAAACATATAAAAAGCTTTTTGTTAAATCCACTGTCTGTCATGCATGCAATGAAGTAGGACATAAATCATTTGTGTGTCCTTTAAAAACAAATAATATGAAAATTGGCAGTAAGTTGCAATGGGTTCCCAAAGGAACCAAAACTAACACTAGGACCCAAAAGATTTGGGTACCTAAGAAGACTACTTGATCTCTGTTTTGCAGGATGATGTGTCTCCAATAAGGAATCAGTGGTACCTGGACAGTGGCTGTTCTAGGCACATGACTGGAGATGCATCCATGTTTGCTGTTGTCAACAAAAAGAAAGGTAATGTCACTTTTGGTGGAAACCATAAGGGTAAAATTGTTGGCATCGGCAATACAGGTAATCCTGATAATATTATTATAGAAAATGTTCTGTTAGTCGAAGGTCTGAAATATAACCTGCTGAGCATCAGTCAATTATGTGATAAGGGTTACAAAGTAGTCTTTAAGAAAAACTCCTGTATTATTCAGGATATATCTAATAGCAAAGTTCTCTTTACTGGTTTCAGAAAAGAGAATATCTACGTTATTGACTTAGATAATTTTGTTTGTGATAATGAAAAATGCTTTGCTGTGAATTCTTCTAATGACTGCTGGATTTGGCATAGGAGATTAGGTCACGTAGGAATGGATACCTTAGCTAAGATTACTAAGGAGAATTTAGTTAGAGGAATCCCTAAGATATCCTTTGTGAAGGATAAGGTCTGTGATGCCTGCCAAATGGGTAAGCAGATCAAAAGTTCATTTGCATCAAAGAATGCAGTTTCCACTTCCAAGCCTCTCCAACTCCTTCATATGGACCTCTTCGGTCCTTCTAATATTGTTAGCCTAGGTGGCAAATTCTATGCCTTTGTCATTGTTGATGATTTTTCTAGATTTACTTGGGTTTATTTTCTGAAATCAAAAGATGAGACTTTTGATACCTTTTCTAGCTTTAGGAAAAGAGTTCAAAATGAAAAGGAGCTCACCATTATTGCTATTCGTAGTGATCATGGTGGAGAATTTGAAAATGAAAAATTCAAACTCTTGTGTCTCAAGAATGGAATTGAGCACAATTTCTCTTCTCCTAGGACACCTCAGATAAATGGTGTTATTGAGAGGAAAAATAGATCTCTCCAAGAGCTTGCTAGGACTATGCTTAATGAAAATTCACTTCCTAAGTATTTCTGGGCTGAAGCTGTTGCAACAGCCTGTTATGTGCTTAATCGGGTCTCCATAAGACCTATTCTTGAGAAAACTCCATATGAGCTCTGGAGTGAAAAAACTCCTTCTGTTAAATACTTTAGAGTCTTTGGTAGCAAATGCTTCATTCTTAACACTAAGGATAACTTAGGAAAATTCGATTCCAAATCTGATCTTGGAATTTTTTTGGGTTATTTCCTTTCCAGCAAATCTTATAGAGTATTCAATAGGAGGACTCTAGTTGTAGAAGAATCTGTTCATGTTAACTTTGATGAGTCCCCTCAACCCAAAATCAATGTGGATGAGGATGATTCTTTGGATAATCAACTAGATTCCCTTTCCTTAGAAAAACCAAGTGATTCTCCTCATGTAGAAAATCCAATAGAACCCTCCTCTACATCTCTAGAAATTGTTCCTGTTAATGATAAAATTCTGCTCTTCCTAAAGATTGGAAATATGTCAAAAATCATCCAATAGATGAAGTTTTAGGTGATCCTTCTTTAGGAGTTAAGACTAGAGCTTCTCTTAGGAATCTCTGTGCCAATGTGGCATTCATTTCACAAGTAGAGCCTAAGAAATTTGAAGAAGCCGAGGGTGATGAAAATTGATTATGGCCATGCAAGAAGAGTTAAATCAATTTGAAAGGAGCAAGGTATGGGAACTTGTTTCACGGCTTAAAGATCATCCCATTATTGGAATAAAATGGGTTTATAAGAATAAATTGGATGAAAATGGGATTGTTGTGAGAAACAAGGCTAGATTAGTTGCTAAGGGATACTCTCAAGAAGAGGGTATTGATTTTGAGGAATCTTTTGCCCATGTAGCTAGATTAGAGTCAATTAGGATGCTCCTAGCTTTTGCTTGCTACAAAAACTTCACACTCTTTCAAATGGATGTAAAGAGTGCATTCTTAAATGGTTATATTACAGAAGAAGTTTATGTTGAGCAGCCCTTAGGTTTTGAAGCTTTTGACAAACCCGACCATGTCTATAAGTTAAGGAAAGCTCTCTATGGTCTTAAAGAGGTTCCTAGAGCTTGGTATGATAGGTTGAAGAACTTCCTTGTGGAAAGGAATTTCAAAAGGGGTAACACCGACTCAACTCTATTTACCATGCAAAAGGATAAGGATATTCTGTTAGTTCAAATTTATGTCGATGACATTATTTTTGGATCAACAAATGTCAATATGTGTAATGAGTTTTCCTCCCTCATGCAAAGTGAATTTGAAATGAGTATGATGGGAGAGTTAAAATTCTTCTTAGGATTCCAGATTAGTCAATCTCCTGATGGAATTTTCTTCTGTCAAGAAAAGTACATTAAGGAACTCCTTAAGAAGTTTGGATTAGAATCTGCTAAGTTGTCTAAAACTCCCATGAGTACCACAACAAAATTGGACAAAGATGAACATGGAATAAATGTGGATATTAAGAAATATCGTGGTATGATTGGTTCTCTGTTATATCTGACTGCTAGTAGGCCAGATATTCTATTCAGTGTCTGTCTTTGTGCTCGATTTCAAGCTGCTCCTAAGGAATCTCACTTATCTGCTGTCAAAAGAATTTTCAAATATTTAAGTGGGACTCATGATTTAGGATTATGGTATCCAAAGGCACATCCTTTGATCTGATAGGATATTCAGATTCTGACTATGCTGGTAGTCTAGTTGATAGGAAAAGCACCAGTGGAACCTGTCAGTTCCTTGGAGAATCTTTAGTTTCCTGGTATTCTAAGAAACGGAACTATGTTGCATTATCAACTGCAGAAAGTGAATATATTGCTGCTGGCAGTTACTGTGCACAAATGTTATGGATGAAACAGCCCTTAGAAGACTATAATCTGTTTTATGATAGGATTCATATTCGGTGTGATAACACCAGTGCAATTAACATTTCTAAAAATCCTATTCAGTATTCTAGAACCAAACATATTGATGTAAGATATCACTTCATCCGTGATCATGTTCAAAGAGGTGATATATCTTTAGAATTTGTCAATTCTGTTGATCAATTGGCCGACATCTTTACCAAGCCTTTGGATGAAAAGACATTCAATAATATTAGAATAAGGCTAGGCCTCATTCGGATTGAGAAAAACTAAGTTTATCCCTCTGTTAGAAAATCCTGAGTGTTAGAGCATTTTCTTCTGTGATAGCATCGGTAGATGCTGTGTTTTTCAATAGGCATCGGAAGATATATGTCTATCGGAAGGTATCGGTAGATGCTGTGTTTTTCTATAGGCATCGGAAGATGCATTTGCATTTCTTTAATCTACCGACACGTGTGACCCATCGGGTTAATTTGTCTTACACGTGTGACTCCATCTCGTCGGGCGATGCCCTTTTCTTTTAAACTCTGTTTCTTCTCAACGACGGTTCACATTTCGCGCTCTTTCTGAAAACCCCTGCCCTACCAGTTCCTTCTCTCTCTCAAGTCTATTCCTTCAATGGAGTTTCAGGGTTCATCTTCTCGCGCTGGTAAGAAACTGGCCAAGAAGAAGGCCAAAGCTTCAGCTCGCCCTCCACGAGAGATTCCTCGCGCCAAAGAGTGGCCATCTCTTTTCTTTCTAACCAAGGCTGCTGAGTTAATGTACCATGACGACTATAGGTACAAAACTTTAATTCCCAGTCGAGGGATTTTCTTTGATGATTTAGCTGGCATGCATATTATAGAACCCTTGAAGGAGCTCGGGTTATTTGGTCTATTTGACACGGAATCCTTTTATTACCCTGAAGCAATCCGAATGTTCTATGCAAATATGAGTTTCACTTCGGATTTCTCTATTATAAAGAGCTATGTGTATAGCAAACATATAGAAATTACCCCCCAGTTCATTAATGCCCTTTTGGAGTGCTCCCATTTAGATAGCCGCCCTTACCAGTATATGACCGGCACTGAGCCTCCTTTCTTTGGTACCTCTGAGGGTCTCAGTTTTCTAAAACGTATAGTTCTTGACCCAAACCATACCCCTGACCCTCTTAAAGGCAAACACCTGACTGCAAGAGCCAGGTTATTTCATCAGATGATAGGGTATAATATAGTTCCTAAGGGTGGCCACCATGATGAGGTAAGTGCCATGGAGATTTTTGTTCTGTATGCACTGTTCCAAAAGGCCCCCTTCAATCTAGGATATGTTGTGGTTAGAAGGATGATCCAGGCTGTGACATCCAGGGCTACCTCTTTACCTTACAACCTGCTGTTAATGAAGATTTTAGCTAAGCTTGAGGTTGTATTCCCTGAGGATGAGGACCCTATCACTCTTAAACCCACCAGTTACTATTCCCGAACCACCTTGAGCAAAATGGGAATTAAGAGAACCAGAACCGGGGAGCTTGTGCTGAATGTTCCTAAGCGAGCTCCTGCTAAGGCAACTGTTGCCAAAAAGGGAAAGAGAAAACTTGACCTGTTAGAGGAGTCCACTGCTGAAGGAGGGGATGACTTTGAGTTCCCTGTTTTTGATAATTCCCCCTCTTATTCTCAGGCTTCTAGCTTTCAGCCTCCTCCTTTAGTGCGAAGGCGTCGTGTCCCTTCCTCAAGGATACTTCTTTCTGAGGACATCTCTACTCCCACCTCTGTGCCTCTACCTCTTCCAGCAAATCCACCATCTCCTCCGCCTGTCCTTCAGTTACCAGCTCTGCCTCCTATTCCTCCTCCATCTCCAGTCCGACAGGATACAGCTCCTCCATCCCCAATCCAATTACCTCCTCCAAGTCCAATTGCTCCTACACATCCACCTGCTCCCCGAGTCCAACATTCCTCACCAATTCAGCAACCTGCTCCTGCCTCAGGATCTCCTTTCGTTTACCAGAGGAGAGTTTCTCTCAGTGAGGAACAGTATACTGAGTTGAAGACCAGCATTGACAATCTTGCAACAGCCATTGATACTAAGATCACTCAACTCAAAAAGGATTTGAGCCGTTGAGGCTGTTGTGGCTCAGGGTCAAATGGATCGAAAAATGGACAGAAATAATGAGATTTTCACCCGTAACCTTCGGGCTCTCAAAACTCAAGTTGAGGCTCTTTGCCCTACACCTCATGTTCCTCTCTGCCCCACTGCGCCTACCTATGAAGATCTCGAACTTCCCTTTACCCGGCCTGCAGTTTATGAAGATGTGCGTTTCACGACACTGGATCTTCAGGAGACTGAATTTGCATTCTCTCCTCCTGATGCATCTACTGCTACTCCTTCTGTCTCTGTGCCATCTCTCGTGTCCTCCTCCGAGCCCGCTTGTCCACATGATGCTTCTCCAGCTATTGTATCTGTAGAGCCTCCTCCATGTATGGACATAGTGGTGTACACACCACCCTCTCCACCTCCGGCTCCCTGTCAGGCCATGGTGGTCTATCAACCTCCTGTCCCTCCCAATATTGCTTCACTTCAAGCTCTGGTGGATGCTTACTTCTCCTCAGAACTTGCAGTGACTGATTATATTAGCCAAGCGTTTTGGAATCATTTTGTAGCTTTCTTTAAATAGCTAACTTTGTATGCATACCCTTTTGTTGATATTCTAAAACGATTTTCCTCTGATGTTTTTCTGAATTATGTTGCCTCCATTAATTCTGCTGTTCCTTTGAGTGTTTTTTGATAATGTCAAAGGGGGAGAATATATTTGATGGATATATTTTGATATTGGATATGCATGTGGGATATGGAATATTGCATATTTTGGAACAATCTGGATATTTGAATTTTTTAGAAACTCTGGTATGCTCTGTGGTTGTTTTAGCATGTATGCATTTGCTATGGGGGAGATAGGATTATGGGGGAGAGTGACTTAATCAAATTAATATTTTGTCATCATCAAAAAGGGGGAGATTGTTGACTTAAATAGAGTTTAAGTCTAAATATGTTTTTGATGATGTATTTGAATGATAATTAAGTAATTTGATTATGTTTATAAAATGAGAATATTGAATTATGCATTGATTTTAATATGTTGGAAATGCCTTAAAAAGGGTATTTTAGTTGTCTAATGAATCGGGTTAAGTGTACAGGACTGAATAAGTAAAACAGGGCTGAAAACTTCATCTGCCGATGAATTGTTAAAAGTACACATACCAATGGTGTTTACAAGTTACTCATGCCGATCGCTAAACGACAAAAGACAAAGTCGTTCAAAGCTGCACATGCCGATCACTAAACGACAAAGAAGAGCTACTCATGCCGATCGCTAAACGACAAAGAAAAGAATTGCTTCTGCCGATGGTATTGTTGAGCAACTCATCAAGAATGCTTCTGCCGATGGCGTTTGAAGCTGCTTCTGCCGATGGCGTTTGACTGCTGCTTCTGCCGATGGCGTTTGAAGCTGCTTCTACCGATGACACATGAAGCAACTCATACCGATGGCGCTTTTGAAGACGTTCATGCCGATGGCTTACAAATTGCATCTGCCGATAGAGTCTTCAACCGATGAAGTTCAAGATGCATCTGCCGACGATTTTTCAAGGTGCATCTACCGATGGAATTCAAAGCCTTCATCTACCGATAACTTTTAAGTTGCATATACCGATGGACTTTTAGAGCAACACATACCGATGACGTGGCGATTGAATTAAAAGCTGCTTCCACTGATGATCTTCCGCCAGAATTCAAAATAGCAGTGAAGCTACAGTGACGTCGTTTTTAGCATTAACTCCAGAACTTTAATGGCGACGATGACTTACAACTACAGACGGCAACGGCTACCTGAAATTGTACGAAAGCTGCTCCAACGGTAACAAAGTTTCTATTATTGGATAAGGAGCATTGAAGTCAAGCCGATTCCGAAGACAGAGTATTTAAGCCGAGGTTAGAGCACAAAGAAACAACTTTTGCAATTTGAATTCCTGAGCCCTAACTTGCGAAATTTTATCATACTCTGTATTATTCCTACACCTCTCGATTTAACTTGAGATTCAATCATTGTGAGAGTGTAGTCTGAGCTTACCATTTAGGAACTCAACATTCTGTAAAGGCAGTAGGATTGACGCCCGTCAAGTTCAATCCAGATTTGTAAAGGCAGTTGATCGGAGCCCAGGAATTCTGATCTGTTTATTCTCGAGGAGAAGGTTAAGGATCTTCAAGGGGTGAACCTTGAAGCGTGGATGTAGGTTGGGTTGAGCCGAACCATGTAAAAATTACTGGTGTCATTTTTCTCTTACTCTCTTTGTTATATCTGTTGTTGATTAACATTGCTAATAGTTTTAAGTAAAATTTTAAAAGGGTCTAATTCACCCCCACTTAGACAATCTCGATCCTACAGATGGATGACGTCAACGGAAAGATACAGACATAAATCGTAATTGACAAAAGAAAGCCTAAGGCAGAAACACTGTTTGGCGGTGGATATGAATAAGACAAAATATGAACAGTATCAATCGGTAGATATAGTTTCAAAGGCAGAATTTACAACTTTTGACAGGAAAACAAACAGACAGAGAGCATAAAATAGAAGACCCAAAAGTCTCAGATTCTCAAACCACTTCAAAACATGGTTCTCGAGCACAACAGAAGGTATAACAGAAACTTAAGGATACAGAAAATATTCCAACCCATTTCAGAATACTTCAGAACTTAATCCAACTGTCAAATATAGCAGAAACAAAAGGCATGAAAGTTGTAGACCTTCAATACCCGATTCTAAACAAGGTTGTATGACATACTTTACAATTGGCAGATTCAAAGAAACAGACTGCATGGATAGTCCTAAAACCAGAAGTCATCCATGCACAAACTAACAGAAAATATCCCAAACAATTTCCAGAACATTCATAACATGAATTAAACTTTCAAATACAGTAGTTTTTGAAACTTAGACATCAAAATCTGTGCATTGTTTTAAAATCTGAGGATCAGTACAGAACCTAACATATATTTACAAAATATTCAATAGAATTTCCTACAGAGTTTTTAAAACAAAAACACAGAATCCTAGCAGAGTTTTAAATCTAAACACCAGAGTCCCAGTAGGGTTTACAGACATAGACTTAACTTTAAATACTTAAACCTTGAAACAGAATTTGTCTGGCTGCAGCAACCACACCCCCATGAGCTCGATCCACCAACCACCTATTCATCAGACTGAGGCACGAAGTCCTCATATTCAGGTTCAGTACCTACATCAGGGAGTTCGCCTATGAGTGTAAAACTCAGTAAGAACATATTATAAATGCAGTGATGCAGAATGTTATGCATGCGGTTTTTCAGAATACAGTGACAAAACATTTCATTACGTTTCAGTGGCAGAGGGGTATAAGTAGGAATTGTAGGGGAACTGGCAAGTGCACGACAGGCACAAACAGAGATACAGAACAGAACAAAAACAAATCTAGGGGCCAGTCCCCGTCCCACACTTAACCGGTACATTTCAGTCAGATTTTATCTTGCTTAACTTCAAAACCGTGTGCAGAAAATAGTTTTGCATGAACTTTCAGAAAATCGTGTATGCATGGACATTTACAGTGCTTATAGTTAATACAGTAGAGAACAAGAAGATAAAACAACAGGAACCTAAACAAAAACCACAGAACTTAATTCTAACCCTTCTACCCGAAACCAGCCATCAAAATGTAAAACCTAGTACCTCCGAGATGTAGGGCCTTAAGGGCCAATCTACGGATATGAACTTACCTGTTTGCTGTAGAGTTGATGTTCTTGATCGTCTCGGTTTCAGTAGTTTGTGAACCTAAAATGTGATTATACCGTCATTAACCCTAAACCTCTCAAAAATCAGTAAATAGTGTAGTTAAACTTGTTAACTACTAACGGAAATTAGCTTCACTGAAGAAAATAGAAGAATGCAGGAGAAACAAAGTGTGGAACTTTGTTTCAGTCGCTTGGAAGAGAAGAATAGAGAGAAGAAAGAGAGGAAGCCGAGACGTGAAATGAAGATTTCACGTAGGAGGAAGAACTTAGCTTCCTCAACAAGTTGCCAAGTGTCAGTTATCCACTGGCTATCTCCCACCAACCTTAATTTCTCTCTAATTTGCCCTTCCATTGGTTTTTAACTAATACATTATTTAGTCAGTCAATTCGGTCTCACGAATCCCCTTCGTTCTATTAATCACATCGATAATTTTATTAAAACAGTCATTGCATTAATATCGGAGTAATTCCAGTTTAATTATTCGGGGGAAATAATTACACGGAAAATGCTGGGTGTTACAGTAAGTGTTTACATTTACGTTCATGTTGGATTTAAGTGATTTGAATGGATATTACTTTAGTGGGAAATGAGCATTGATTGTAATTATTATTTTGTTGTGGATCATGAGTCTATAGGATTATTGTTATTAAATAATAGGTGGAAAGCACTTAGAATTATTATTGTTATTTTCTTGCGGTAAAAAGGACCCACTGGGTTAGAAGGGTCCTTTGGTCAAGGATAAATTTAAGGGATATCTGGATTAGCTCATGAATAAAATGATGACCTCTAATAACAGGATGCCCATGGTATATATGCATATGCACTACAAGGAAATTTACTAAGATATTGTTAGAATGTAGGATAGGTACAAACTAATGCCCCGAGGTAACGAATGAGGTCATGTGGCCTTGGACTACTTGATGTAATAAGGGAGCTGGACGAAAGTTTTCCCATGGGTGTGCTCTTGTGGGATTTGGTGTCGCTTACCAATCTACGGGGATATTAGGTACGACATTATTTTAGGAATGGGATGAATGTGTTAGAATACTTAAGGGAAAATGATTACATGAGAAGCTAAGGGAAGGAAGAACAGTTTTAACGCATTTTATGGTATGGTGAGACGGTTTAAAAGGAGAGAGAAGAGTGCAGTAGACTAAATACAGGATGATGCAGACTTTAGAACAAAAGGATTATGCACTGGATGAGTAACCTAGCGTGCTGCGATGTGTGGTGAACCCTTAAGAATTTGTTACTATTGGAGGAATGTAAATTTACGGGATGTGAGATTTACATAGATAGAAAATGGATCCTAATCGATGAATTTTTGAGGTTTTAGAAATTGACAAAGCAGATAGGGGTTTAAAACTCAACCATAAAGCCATTAAGAGATACTCTAGATGATCGAAGTACAATTAGTATGTTTAAGTGATCAAGGGGTTGTGGTAGAGACTTGTGTATTTTGGGATCCATAGGAAGTTGAAAGAAGGTTATATTTAAGAATTCAATTTAAGTTAATTGTTGAAAGGATATGAGAAGTGACTATTACTTTGAAAGTTTAGAGGGTGTAATTGATCGATATCGAGTCGTGGACGTAAGATCTAGACACTGCTTAGGTGTGCTCGTATTGACCATTACCCATAAAGAAAATAAAGAGATCAAACCAGAGTTTGGAAGTTAAAAAGTTTGAGGAAATTAAGGGACCAAAGTTTTTATGCAAGGTGATATCCAGGTTACTAGAACTGGCCATTCCCTAAGATTGAGTACCGTCTTAGAAGACTAATCTATAAGGAACAATTATCATGTGCGAAAAGATTATGTCTGCCATGGTACAGAAAAGGGCTTAGGGAGGTTAAGGGTGATCACCAAATAGTAGACGCGTCAGGCAATTGGTGCTACTTGATCGAGGGATACGGAACAAAGATATAAGAGTTGAAAATAACTTAGAATTCGGGTTGTTTTATCTAATCAGAGATGAGTTTAGCACCTTATGTAAAAGTCCTGTATAGGGGTTCAGATATGAGCCCGTAGTGAATACAGTTTAAGTTAAAAACCCCCAAGCATGGGGCTTACCTCCAGAATGGACGTAGAAACATCAATGTTCGAGGAACTAGGAGAGTGAAACTTAATGAAGTGATGTTAAAAAAAAAAATTGGATAACAGGAGGGCAAGATTTAGGAGTTTTGGGAGATCTGGTTAAGGGTGTAAACTTATCTACAACAAGATTACTAACAAGTAGATCGTTGGATGAGTCGTTACAAGGAAACCAAGTAAAATATTTAGAACCTAACTAGAAGGTATGATAGGTAGCAGACTAGTTAGTAACTTTCGAAGAAATCCTTGTAGGATATTCAGATTAAGTGTAGAGCATAATTTAATTAAATGAAGAGTTTAGATTAGAAGTTAGACTCAAATTTAAGAGTCATGTTAATTGAGGGATTTGTGGGTTATCGGATGAGGAGAGCGAGAACTTACACGAAGAACGTTCAAGTGCATTAGGAATAAGGTTAAGGTAAAAAATTTCAAAGGTTCGACCCGTATGTAACGAAGTTGAGGCCGTTAATTTTGTAAACAGCTAAGGTAGGGTTAATGGATTTAATTGTGAGATGTAAATCGCAACTTGAGGACGATTAAATCTTTAAAAAAAAAAATCGTTGATCGAAAGATATGGATGTTAGCTTAAATAGGAGGTTCACACCATAGAATGTATGACTACATCCGCCATGTAGTTCTTAGTTCATGGGTAAGAAAGATAGAGACTATACGGTGTAAAATAAATGGGCAGTTAGATAGATTTAGAATTTTGGACAGTGTTATAAGGGTAAATGAAGAGATTCATTAGGTTAAATGGAGAGTTAAAATAAGAAGGTTTAAGAAGGTTTTGACTTGTTATTAATGGGGTCAGAATTGAGACACATAAGCACAATTTAGGTTATTGAGTGAATAGTTTAATGAATTAGTATAGACATAAGAGCTTGATAGTGTTTGATGGTAACCGAGGTAAAAGTTGGACAAATCGAGCCTAGTGGACATAGTTCTGGGAGTTTAGGGGATACCTTTAAAGCGTAAATAGTAGTGTTGAAAAAAGTTTGAAATGGAGGATTATGGTAAGAAGGCCATGTATCAGGTCCTTAGTGTTACAAAATTGATGAAGCTTTGAGGGATTATTGTGATTGGGTACGTGTTGATGGCACGAAATTAGAAAAGTGGATAACTAGATGAACTTAGAAAAAATAAAATAAAATAAAATAAAATTTTGAGCTGAAGTTAAGTAAGAGGAATTGAGGGTTTAAGTGGGATCTGGTCAGTTGAAGTCCATGAGCGTATGAGCAAATGAGCGGCTTAGCACATAATTAGGTGAAACTTAAAATTTTAGAGTTGTAGGGGGTCTGTCAATGCCCAATAGATGATTAAAACCAAACGGATATCGAGATTTGTACTGTGAGCTTAATTACGTAGGTAATGTGGAGGCGAATAATTTGAGGATTAACCAAGTAACAATTTTGAGGACAAAATTTCATTTAAGGAGAGAAGGATGTAACGCCCGGGTTTTTCGGGCTCCTACTCTTTAGGGTATTTTTGTAAAATAGTATATAAGGTCATTACACGAGTAGAAAGTTTTGCTAGAATCCTAGTGATTGACTATGAGGGTTAGGGAAATAAAGGAATATTCGAGGAATTCAAACCTATAACGCCCGAGTTGTCGATTTTCCACCGTCTAGTGTTTTAATTCGTATAAATAGTTAGTTGAGTCTGTTTTGCGAGTGAAAAATTTTATTGGAACCCCAAATATTTATGAGGAAATTTACTGGATTAATAATATTTTGGAGTAAACCAAATCATAGGTTATTAAATGGAATTATGTAAAAGAATAATAGGAAGGGCATTATGGTAATTTGCTAGCAAAATATTAATTAAAACCTAAAACCTTCAAGTTATCTCTCATTTTCTCACGCTCTCTCTCTCTCCCTGGCGGCTTGCTCTCCCTTCTCCTCTCCCACGATTCTTCCCTCATCCAATCCACCTCCTAGCCGATTCTTCTTCCGTTTTCTTCAACGTTCAAAGCTCTAGGTAAGATTTCTAATCTTTGGATAGGTTTACTTTCGTTTTTAGGGATTGTTATTTATTATGATTTCTATTAGAAGTTGTTGGGAGTTATAGGTTTTGTCGAAAATCGATAGTGTTGCGTGTTTATACTCGTTGATGATACATTTATTGCTATTGGAGTAGTTAGGATAAATTATTGGTGGAGTTATTGAATTTGTGGCGTTTGGGAGGAGTAAGTGTTATTAATATTAGGTTAGTTTTGTTTATGCACACCAAGTGTTCGATAATATGCCCAAATGAGATTAGTTGAATTTCTAGGAAGTTTCCTTAGCTAGGACTTTACTAGTTTTGAGTTTTGATTATTTAGGATTGATCCTTAACATTTGAATATGCAATGTCTTAGGTGAGAAGAGCTTAAAGGTGAGGTGCACGGCTCGCAAAGGACGCCAGGTAAGTGAGTATGTTAGGATTCCGGCCTTTAGGGCCCTACATCTCAAGGATACTAGAGAGGTTTGTTTGGGTGGTTATTTTACGATTATGAATTGTCATGTGCTATGTTATGATGAATTTGAGTAGAGTGATGTTATGATACGTGATGTGTTGTTTGTCCTTATAGTATGTCATTCCTATGTGTATCCATGTCTATGCATTATGTGTATGTGTTATATGATCAAGATAAGAATATGAAATGTACATGTAAGTATGATTAAGTGTGGAACGGGTTGAATGGGCCATGGTTATGTTATTAAGATGATGTGTACGGTTCGCGGATGGTGAGGGCCAGACTGGCAGGTACAGGTTCACTGGATCCTCCTGGTGGTGGGGGCCGGACTGGCAAGTACGGTTCGCGGATCCTCCCGAGATTGGGGGCAGGGTTGATACTGCACGATCAGTTCGCGGATCCCTGCCGTTGATGTGGGTCGGGCTGATCGTTACAAACATTGTCCGTTGGGACCACGATTATGATGTTTTTGCCCTATTCTCCCTGTGTCCTCCCTTAATTCATGCCAAGTAAAAGATGAGCAAGAGTATGATTACGAACATGAATATGATTTTGTGAAGTATGCATTCATGAGCTTTTATGTGTTTGTTGCACTCCTTACTAAGCATTAGGCTTATAGTTTGAACCTTATGATGTAGGTGACGAGTTTGAAGGTGAGGACCTCAAACCGAATGACGAAGTTTAAGTTGAGTTGTTGGATGGTGCTCGTGACGGGATTTGTGGTTGGGCGGTGATTTGACCCGAGGGTGGTGCTTCTAGCAAGTTTGGTCAAAGTTTATGTTAGAGATGTTATGCAAAAATGAACTTTCATAAGATCTCATATGTTGACAAGTATTAGGATGGTTGGAGTCTTTTCTAGTTTAAAGGAGATTTTATGACTAAGGGATTTTCTGTCATTTTGTCTTCCGCTATGATTTACTCGTCTTGTTTTCGTATGATTTTCAATGATGGATAGTTTCAGGATTTAAAGCCTCTCGATTGAATGATTTAAGTTGAGTTTTGTTAGAATAATTTAGAAGAAGTTTTGTTGGAATGATGTATAACTATTAGAGAAGAAGAAAAATGAATTTTGTGCAGGAACTAGAGAGGATGCCGATCGATCGGCCAGAGGGGCGATCAATCGGCTCACAAGTTTTGGCAAAATATTGATTCCAGAGAGGTTGCCGATCGATCGGCAGAAATGGAGATCGATCGGCTGTATTTGTTAAGGGGGGCGATCGATCGCTCAAGGGATGAGCGATCGATTGGCTATAATGTTTTGAAGGGGGGCGATCGATCGCTCAAATGATGAGCGATCTATCGGCAAAGTGTTTTATTGGGCAGGCGATTGATCGGCTGTTTTGGCCGATCAATTGGCCCTTTTTGTAACACCCGAAAAATTTTGACTACGTGTTTAGACCTAAGTTAGTGAGGTATGAGAGTGCTTTGTGAGGGGTTTAGAAGGGTTTAGAAGGGATAGGATGAGAAGAGAAAATAAAGTGGTTTGACAATTCAAACCAAAGGGTTTGAAAAGTCAAACAACCAATAGGATATTTTCATGCATTAATGGTATGAAAAAGAATAAATAAAATGAATGAAAAGTGGAGAGATGTATGGCATAACACGTTGGAAGACAAAGGAGAAAAGGGAGGGTGGATTTGCAATTATAAAAAGTTTGGAGGAGAACTTTTAAAAGAAAGAAAAATGGAGGATTTAAGGGTTTGGTTTCTTTCTTTTCTTCCATCTTCCCCACGATTTTCTTCCAAGCTTGGCGTCCTCCATAGCTGCTTCTTGCTCTTTCTTTTCTTCAATTTTCCAAGGTGCTTTCAAGGTAAAATTATGTGGGTTTTCAATTGTATACATTAAGGGTTGGTTTGTTGAAGTTTTTAGGGTGTTTGGTGAGAGTTTGCATAGGGTTTGGAAACCCTAGTTGATGAAGTCCGAAAATTGAGTGTAGATGTTAGATTTCTTCCCTATTTTGATGTTTTGGTTGTTGGATGACTTAGTTTAGGTAGATTTGAGGGTTAGATTGAAGATTGGTGAAGTGTTCCACAAAAATGGTTGAAGGACACCTATATACCCGGTTCTGTTTTGGCATGTCTGACTTAGACTTTGTGTTTGGATGGTTGATTTGAGTGATTCAACGGATAGTAGACGTGTGGAGGTTTCCGAGTCGGGTTGGCACGTCGAAATCCGTTGCAAAATGAGGGAGTTATGACCGTTTGAAGTTAGACGGTCAATTTTGGAGTAAAGATCGGGTTGGGGGTTGTGTTATAGTTCTATTAGTTAGGTTAAGAATTTCCTTAGAGTTTGTAAATTTCTAAGTTGATTTCTCATCATTTTTAGGTGAACGAACGTGTGATTTTGTTGGACGGAGTGAACGAGAAAGTATCGAGCAGCAACCAGGTAAGTAGTGGATGAGTGTTTGTTGCCTTCGGGCCTACACCATAGAACGGTAGGGATTTCGTCAGTTAGAAAACAATGGTGCATGACACACAATGCATGACACAAAGCAAAACACAACCAACAAACAAACAATCCCTACCGTTCTATGGTGTAGGCCCGAAGGCAACAAACACTCATCCACTACTTACCTGGTTGCTGCTCGATACTTTCTCGTTCACTCCGTCCAACAAAATCACACGTTCGTTCACCTAAAAATGATGAGAAATCAACTTAGAAATTTACAAACTCTAAGGAAATTCTTAACCTAACTAATAGAACTATAACACAACCCCCAACCCGATCTTTACTCTAAAATTGACCGTCTAACTTCAAACGGTCATAACTCCCTCGTTTTGCAAATGATTTCGATGTGCCAACCCGACTCGGAAACCTCCACACGTCTACTATCCGTTGAATCACTCAAATCAACCATCCAAATACAAAGTCTAAGTCGGACATGCCAAAACAGAACCGGGTATATAGGTGTCCTTCAACCATTTTTGTGGAACACTTCACCAATCTTCAATCTAACCCTCAAATCTATCTAAACTAAGTCATCCAACAACCGAAACATCAAAATAGGGAAGAAATCTAACATCTACACTCAATTTTCGGACTTCATCAACTAGGGTTTCCAAACCCTATGCAAACTCTCACCAAACACCCTAAAAACTTCAACAAACCAACCCTTAATGTATACAATTGAAAACCCACATAATTTTACCTTGAAAGCACCTTGGAAAATTGAAGAAAAGAAAGAGCAAGAAGCAGCTATGGAGGACGCCAAGCTTGGAAGAAAATCGTGGGGAAGGAGATGGAAGAAAAGAAAGAAACCAAACCCTTAAATCCTCCATTTTTCTTTCTTTTAAAAGTTCTCCTCCAAACTTTTTATAATTGCAAATCCACCCTCCCTTTTCTCCTTTGTCTTCCAACGTGTTATGCCATACATCTCTCCACTTTTCATTCATTTTATTTATTCTTTTTCATACCATTAATGCATGAAAATATCCTATTGGTTGTTTGACTTTTCAAACCCTTTGGTTTGAATTGTCAAACCACTTTATTTTCTCTTCTCATCATATCCCTTCTAAACCCTTCTAAACCCCTCACAAAGCACTCTCATACCTCACTAACTTAGGTCTAAACACGTAGTCAAAATTTTTCGGGTGTTACAATCCACCCTCCTTACAAAAATTTTGTCCTCAAAATTTGCGTACCTGAAGAGCTCAGGATAGCGCTCCATCATGTCCTGTTGACGCTCCCACGTTGCCTCCTCAACGTTGTGGTTGCGCCACAGCACTTTCACCAGTGGAATGTCTTTGTTACGCAACTTCTTCACCGCAAAATCCAAAATATCCACTGGTTTTTCCTCGTAGGACAATGTAGGCTGCACTTCGATCTCCTCCTGCACTACGACATGCGATGGATCCCTAAGGCACTTTCGCAGCATCGATACATGGAAAACGTTGTGCACACCCTCCATTGAAGTAGGCAACTCTAATTGATACGCCGTCTTTCCTACTCGCTTCACAATCAGGAACGGTCCAACATATCTCGGAGTCAACTTCCCTCTCTTCCCGAATCTCATCACACCCTTAAATGGCGATATCTTCAAGAACACCTCATCTCCTACTTCAAACTCCAGCTCCCTCCTCCTACCATCTGCATAACTCTTTTGGCGACTCTGAGCCGTCAAAATACGTTGCCGAATGAATTGGATCTTATCTGTAGTTTGCTGTACAATCTCTGGGCCAATCAGACTAGATTCTCTGACTTCGTCCTAATAAAGAGGCGATCTGCACTTCCTTCCGTATAGAGCCTCGTACGGAGCCATTCCAATAGTATCCTGATAACTATTGTTATACGAGAACTCCACCAAAGGTAAATACCTACTCCAAGAACCTTGAAACTCCAACACACACGCTCGGAGCATATCCTCAAGAGTCTGAATAGTATGCTCAGATTGTCCGTCCGTCTGAGGATGAAAAGCAGTACTGAAGTTCAATTGAGTCCCCATCGCCTTATGTAGACTCTTCCAAAATTTTGAAGTGAACCTCGGGTCCTTGTCAGATACAATCGAAGTCGGCACACCATCTAATCTCAAGATCTCCTGTATGTAGAGTTCAGCAAACTGATCCATAATGTATGTCATCTTCACCGGTAGAAAATGGGCTGACTTCGTTAAACGATCAACGATCACCCATATGTCCATCAAATCCCTTCGTCGTTCTCGGCAATCCAACAACGAAGTCCATAGAAATCTGGTCCCACTTCCATTCAGGAACTGGCAATGGCTGCAACTTTCCAGCAGGCCTCTGATGCTCTGCCTTCACCTGCTGACAAATCAAACATGTCTCTACAAATTCAGCCACTGACTTCTTCATGCCGGGCCACCAGTAATGCTGCTTGAGGTCTCTGTACATCTTTGTACTACCAGGATGAACAGAAAACCTTGAAGAATGAGCTTCAGCCAAAATCTCTATCCGAAGCTGTTCGCTGCTCGGAACATACCACCGGTTACGGAACTTCAAAATACCAGTCATCCGAGTAGCTGAACTCGGTCCTATCGTCAGACACCATACTCAGCTTAAATTTATTGCACTCCGCATCTCCCTGCTGAGCTTCTCTGATTTTCTCCAAAATAGGTAGGCTTCAGAGATAAAGCTGATAACACAGCAGTTACATCGGAAATCAACTCTAAATCAAATCTCTGAAACTCCGTGTTCAACTTCCTAGACATCTCCACCTTCATGGCTGAAACGGATGTAGAAACAGCAGCTTAAAGCGTCTGCAACTACATTGGCCTTCCCTGGGTGGTATTTAATCTCTAGATCATAGTCCTTCACGAACTCTAACCACCGCCGTTGTCTCATATTTAGTTCCTTCTGAGTGAAAAGATATTTCAGACTTTTATGATCTGAATATACCTCGCACTGCTGACCATATAAATAGTGCCTCCAGATTTTCAAAGCAAATACCACAGCAGCTAACTCCAAGTCATGGGTCGGATAATTTTTCTCATAAGGCTTCAACTGTCGAGAAGCATAGGCAATCACCTTGTCCTTCTGCATAAGCACACAACCCAGACCAATCCGAGAGGCATCGCAATAAATACAGAACTTCTCTTCTGCCACAGGCAATGTCAGAACCGGAGCTGTAGTTAATCTCTGCTTCAACGTCTGAAAGCTGAGCTCACACTCTTCAGACCACTCATATTTTACGTCTTTTCGTGTCAAACGAGTCATAGGTGCAGCTATTTTAGAAAACCCTTCAATAAATCTTCTATAATAGCCCGCCAATCCTAGAAAACTTCGAATCTCGCTGACATTCTTCGGTTGAGACCATTCATTAATTGACTGAATCTTGGCCGGATCCACTGATATTCCGCCACTGCTGATGACATGGCCAAGAAAATGCACCTTAGTTTACCAAAATTCACATTTAGATAATTTAGCATATAATTGATGCCGCTTCAGAATTGCCAAAACTATTCTCAAATGCTCTTTATGCTCCTCCTCATCACAGGAATAAACCAAAATGTCATCGATAAACACAATTACAAATTTATCGAGATACTCTCTGCACACTCGATTCATTAGGTCCATAAAGGCGGCTGGAGCATTCGTCAAACCAAACGACATAACCAGGAACTCATAGTGTCCATACCGAGTCCTGAAAGCTGTTTTCGGGATATCCTGCGATCTGACTTTTAACTGGTAGTATCCCGATCTCAAATCAATTTTAGAAAATATTCAGGTCCCCTTGCAGCTGATAAAACAAATCATCTATTCTCGGCAATGGATACTTATTTTTCACCGTTAGCTTATTCAACTCCTAGTAATCAATGCACATTCGAAGTGACCCGTCCTTCTTCTTAACAAATAGCACGGGCGCTCCCCACGGCTGAAAAACTAGGGCGTATAAAGCCCTTATCGACCAATTCCTCCAATTGCTTTTTCAGTTCTTTCAACTCAGGAGGAGCCAACCTGTAAGGATTCTTCGACACCGGCTCTGCTCCAGGATAAGTGTCAATTGCGAACTCGATTTCCCGGTCTGGAGGTAGACCAGGCAAATCATCTAAAAACACTTCAGGAAAATCACGAACAATATCTATCTCCTGAAGCTTAACCTCTACCAAAGACTGAGAATCGACAATAGTGGCAAGAAAACACGTAAACTCACCAATAACAGATTTCCGAGCATCCATGGGTGCCATAACCGAGAACCTCTTTATGTTCTTCAAAGCTTGAAAAGAAAAATCTTCACCGCTCAGAGGTTGGAAATTTACAGTCCCTGCTCTGCAATCAATCGTCGCATGGTGCCGAAATAGCCAGTTCATACCGAGTATCACATCATACCCGGTTATCCCCATAACGATTAAATCAGCAGGTAAAGTCTTCCTTCCGACTGTCACAAAACTGTTAGGAACTACCTGCGCAGAATGCATATACTCGTCGGATGGTAATTGCACAGTCTACCTCTAACTGTACTTTCGCCACAAATGCTACCGCTACGAAGGAATGGGACGCCCCTGAATCTATCAAAGTAAATGCAGGCACCGAATTAACAAATACAGTACCTGAAATGACGGCTGCTCGATCTTCTCCCTCTGGCTCAATCATTGCAAAGATTCTGGGGGTAGCTTTGACTGAACCTTTCTTCTATGTAGGGCAATTCTTTGCGATGTGACCAGGTTCATTGCAAATAAAACATCGATTCACTTTCGGCTTTGGGCAGTCTCGAAACATATGACCAGACTCAAAGCAGTTATAACATTTGCCTTCGTGTTGCCCACATTCCCCAGGGTGAGATTTCAAACATTTTGGGCACTGTTGAAACCATTTCTTCTGTTGTGGTTGTTGTTGAGGCTTCTTGCCACCCCTTTGATCTTTCAGATTTCCTCCCTGGTCGTTTCGTACCTCGAAATTGAGAAGAGGATCCGCCTTTGCTAAACTGTGCGGTAATATCCTTGAACATCCGTTTTGGTGCTTCAGCGGATTTAAGAATCTTTCCAGCCGATACCTCCACTTCTATAGCTTTAGCCACCACACGGTTAAACGGTATGCCATCAATCCCTAATGTCTTTACTAACATTTTCGATTTCTGGCTTCAACCCTTGTACAAATTGAAAAATCTTATCCTCCTCTCTGCTGATCATATTGCCGGCAAATCGGGACAGAGATTCAAACTGCTGAATATAGTCCCCCACAGACCCGGTTTGCTAAAGCCAAGAACTCCGATCGCTTTTCGGCTTGAACCGTTCGGTTGTAATATTTTTCGTAAAATAGCTCCTTGAATTCCTCCCAATTCATACTCTGTACATCTGTCGTAGCTTTTACGGTTCCCCACCAGCTTTTGGCACTACTTGACAGGTGGAACGTCGCATGTTTCACCTTGTTCTCATCCTCCACCTCCGCAACAATAAACATCTCCTCCACCGTACATATCCAACTCTCGGCAGCTGTCGGATCCAGTCAGGCGTCCTTCAAAGGCCGGAGGCTTTAACCTTCGAAATCTATCTCCGCTAGAGCCAGCTCCAGAGCTAGACCCCGCTCCAAGGCCTCCCTGTAATCCTTGATTCATAAAAACACCGAGCAATTGCGCTTGCATAGTCAAAAGATCCCTGAGTTGTTTTTTAGGGTCCTCAGGTGGTTCGGGCTCATTCCGGGGTCGTCCAGGTCGTCTTGGCTGTCCTGGGTTTCTAGACATTTTCTTTTCTATTCCTGTAAAGGTTAGAAACTCTAATCTTAGAAAGGAATTAACTAAAGTTAAAGAAATACTTACAGTCGGTGAAGCACGTTGCACGGCGGTCGGTATTGTCGGGTAATCCTTTGAACGACTCGACCACTAACGCTCTGATACCATCTTTGTAACGCCCCGAACCCACCCCGGTCCCTGTGCGTCACTTTCCAAACCAATCCCGTGTTTAAACCACGTTTAAAATGATTTTTCGTAAATTTTTCGACTCGGTTTTCGGGTTTTTCAAACCCTCGATTTTTGTTGGAAAACGTGCCAAAATACATTTAAAATATGTCGGAAAAAGTCGGGTTAAAACAAAGTAGAAATAGTATTTTTTTTTAAAAAAAAAATTTTAGAGCTGCTGGGCGCGCGCGCGCCCGGGCAGCTCACTGCGCGCGCCGCGCGCTGGGCGCGCCCCGTGCGTGTCCAACCGCGTTCGGTCACATTTCGGGCCCGATCGATCGGGCCCGCTCGGGCTATTTTCACCAAAATTGACCCCGGACGCGATCGATCGTGACCCATGCCCGATCAATCGGGCCGTCTCGGGTATTTTCGACCAAAAACGTCCCGAAACACCCCGTTTTGACTTTTCTTGACTTTCCCGACATTTCGGCACTTTTCTATTTTTTAAAAAAATACTATTTCTACTTTGTTTTAACCCGACTTTTTCCGACATATTTTAAACGTATTTTGGCACGTTTTCCAACAAAAATCGAGGGTTCGAAAAACCCGAAAACCGAGTCGAAAAATTTACAAAAAATCATTTTAAACGTGGTTTAAACACGGGATTGGTTTGCAAAGTGACGCACCGGGCCCGGGGTGGGTTCGGGGCGTTACACTTTTATTTTCCAAGCTGCCCCATCTCTTTTTCCTTAATGTCGAGCATGTCCTTATTTCTAGTTTTCTCTTCAATATCATTTATTGTTTTAAGTTAATTTCAAAGGATTTTAAATGAGTTTTAAACATGGTTCTCAATCGATTTAGCAAAGTTTCTTCCAAGTAGTTTTTCCTCTATGTTATGTAAAAAAAAAAATATATACGAGTCAAGAATAGGATTACGTCCATGATCATGTAAGTCGCGGCCCGTTGGGTTTCGGGTCGTGACATCTGCCTTTCTTCTTCGTCAGAACTCTCTATTTATGAGGAGAGAATTCTACAAGAAGACACCATACTGCAAGATTAAAAAAAATTTGCAGTATGAAGAAATGCAGAAGGAAGAGATTTCTTCCTTCTGTTTCTCCTATTTTCATTTAATGAAATGGATCCCTTATCATAATGGAGAAACCCCACATAACCTCCTAATACTACTGTCGCAGGCTAATCCATTTTTCGGGGTGGGGTGTAGAAAATCCAACAATTAATGGAAGGGTTGACTTATTTGGGAGTTAAACTTCCATTTGTCCATATTTAAGAAAAAATCTTTCTTGTTTTTCATTCTCATTGACATAAGAATGAATGCAGTGAGTTTTAGGTAAAGTTTTCCTAGAGCTGGAGATACACACACCTCTAATTCAGAAACCGACCTTGAATAGAAATGAGGTGTGACTGAATGTAGAACTGTCGGCCCTGCCTAGATCATTCATCTCTGTTTGATTAGTAGATTCTTTCTCACTTCCGGAAGATTGTCAATATGAAATTCATTCTATTATATATCAAAATTCATTCTCTTATATTTCAAAATTTCTTTCATTTATAGTAATAAACCTATTCAATTTTGGAAACATTGGTGAGTTTACTTTTAAGTAGTTGACTACAATTCCAATTTTATTACACTACTTTTTCTTCTAATACCGCTAGTAAACCAAATGCACGACGCGGTGGAAAAAAAAAAAAAAAAAAGATAGGTACGTATATTTCCAGACAAACTAGTTACAGTAAGACTCACATAAACACGTATGGGTTCGGGAAAAGGATCTCCCGAATATTGAGTAACTGTCATTAAAAATACCCAATCGTGCCGAGGATCTAACTTCTTAGCAGACGCTACTTTCATGAGTAGAGAGAAATTCAAAGTTTGGATTCAACAATAAATAAATAAATAAAAAGAGCTAGATGCTTAGTGTTGCAGTAGCAGCAGGAAAGTGGGATTATGAATGATGAAAAGGAGATGATAAAATGAAACTTAGCAGAAGCAATCATTTGATGAGAATGCATCTTATCGGGGATCCCTCAGCTCCGGAGAGTCTAAGGGGTAAACAATGAACTGAATATTGTCCGGCTTCAACGCCGTCCAGCTTCAGGCCTTCCACCAGAATGATTTCCTGCAACCACAAAATAGCATCAAAGGTTCAAAATACCCATCGAGGAAGAACACAATCCAATCCCCACTTCAGCAAACTTACTCTGCTTTCCAGAAACACCAGGTGCGCTGCGACCAAATCATCATCAGCAGCAACAGATAAGTAATCGATCCCTGATTTGACCACAACAAAATCAAAACACGTTTCTTGTCTATCTTAGGAGAGGACGTTTATCTTAGGACATTTGCTTACCAACAAGTTTGATATCGGAGTTCTCCACCAACCACTTTGCCCCATCCCTCATAAATCCTGTATAACTCGTGTCATACTCCTTCTTCCACATTAGTTTCCTGAAATACCAGAGCTTTATTTCCTTGACGCTTCATTTCAATACCAAATTTCTGTAATCACCTCCTACCTGTCTGTGTTTAGCGTTCTGAACAGTACACGACGAACCCCGTCCGGAATATTCAGAGACTTCATGACTTCAGCTGTAAGAATTAAACTTTTAGACAAAGCCAGACATATCAAAACAAAGAAACACAAAGAACCAAGGAGTTGTCGGATACAGATGCATCCATTGTATGTGTGGTGTTGAACTTTGTTCAAACATGGCCTATAGATATTATGAACATTCAAGATTCATATGTAAAGAATTTCATTTTTTAGCATCGTCATGACACGGAATCGTCCATTGCAATAGTAATCTGTAACATTTAGAGTAAAGATTTGGCCATGGAGAGCTTTGATCATCTGACATAGCAAGCACGGAGGGATGCAGAGAGCCCGTACCTGTAATGTTTTCATCTCTTGGGACATCAACTAAAAGGGCAGGACCTGTCGGAACAAAAACAAGCATTAAAAATTCTCCAGTGATGTAGCATCACAGACCAGATAGGAAATACGGTACAGAAACACAATTTTCTTCACCAATATCTTCGATTATCACAAAAAACCATCAAAATTGAACTTCGATTATTACCCAAAAAAAGATAATTACAAAAGAAATTCGAACAAAGCACGATAAGATCCATATTACCGTTGAGCACTTCTAAGTCAAGGGTGTCGACATCGAAGCCCGCATCAAAATATCGATCAACCATGTGACCAGGAGCATCGACGTGTGTACCAGCATGATTAGGAAGCTTAATTGTCGAGAAATTGGTTCTAGATCCATTCTTCATGCTCTTAGTGAGCCAAAGGAACTGGCCAAGCCCGTCTCTCAAGTCCCAGGAGGGGGTGTTTGGGGTGTACCTGTGAGTAATATCAAAGATGCGACCACTACCATAGACCTCTGGACGAGTAGGGATGAGAATGTTTCCATTGCTTATGTCACCGCCGGAGAGTGAACAGCCGGTGGTTTCAGTTTCTGAAATGGAGGGATAAGCCACGGAGGTCTCAAAGGCGAGAGAAAGAGTGAGAAAGCATGCAATGAGGGCAGAGAAAAGTAGGAGATAGAGGAAGGGATTCAAGCTTGCTGCTTTGTTTCTCATGGTGTGAGAGAGAGGGAGGATAGCGAGGAGAGTCATTGGTCAGCTTTGCAGCAACGTCAGTACTACCAACCTCACACCTTTCTAGAATCATCATTTTTATTTTTAACATAAAACAAAATATTAGGATATCTCTAATCATCATCACTTCTATTTTCATCATACAAAAAAGGATTATTTTGGCCAAAACTTTGCTAAAAGTACATTTTTTTCACAGCGTCTCTAACAATGGTTAGACTTTTGCGGCAGGAAGAAGAACAATTGAGGAAACTAATATCATGTAAATGCTCTCAGCATAATATTATCTATTTTGTGTCAGAGTTTTCACAAATTTATTTTTAAAGTTAACCCAAAACATATTGTATTAGATAAGAAAGAAAACTCTACTTATAAACCTTGTATTTTTTACTCTCCCAAGCGCGTAAGATTGTATATCTCCACTAGTATGAGTGGAGTTCTCCTAATTTTCACATGGCAGACTGTCACAATAGCTAAACCGGTAAATAAAGAAAAGTTTGTTTGCAAAGAAAGAATTAGAAGCCCATTTTAAAAATATTTATTTTTGTAAAATTCACCCGTCTTTCTAGATAGTACACCAAACCTATTGATGACTCCAATAATAAGAGAGATAATAGTTTCTGGGAGGAAACTCCAATTGTGGATCTTCAGGTGATTGTCGAGGGAGAAGAGATGGTTTTAGAGGAGACGAAGATTAAAAACCAAAAGAAATAGAAAAAAATTTTCCTCCTCACGAAGAGAGAAAGGAGAAAAAATATCTCATTTAGTTAGAGAGGTAGAGACCAAGTTGTTAATGATAATATGTGTTAGCATTGATTTTTTGGCAAGTGGTAAAGTATGATTAATTATGATTACGGAAATAATATCTTGGAAATTATATTTTCGAAAAATATATTATTCTATCCTGTTGTTATGGAGACTATATTTGCTGGAAAAGAAATCGTAATAAACTTGGATCACATTCTTAATTATTTGGGATATTTTTCTAAAGTCTCTCAGCAACGAAGTTGTTAGGATACATCGGATTCTTTAGCTGATTTTGTGGAATAAGATCTCATTCCTGAATGCATTCTTTTAGAGAATATATTGAAAAGAGAAAGAGGAGGATATGGGTGCTTTACATAAGGTGTTCACCTTCACTTTTATGCGGTGAAAAAGCCAAGTTTATTTCAGTCTAGTGAAAGACTGTCTATTGGAGTGTGTTGAATGATTTTATTCTAAGACATTGTCAAGTGTCACTGATAGTGTCATAGGAGTTTATTCTTGTGATTTTCATTGAAGCTCAGTCTCAAGAGGAGGCTGCCTTGGAATTCAGGAGGAGTTCTGTTTATTAATAAGGAGAGCTTGTCATTTTGATCGTAAGCAAGGGCAGCTTGTTATACACGGATTCTGGGAGGAGTCATCTTTGACAAGGGTAGCTTGTCGCGTTTAGATCCAGGAGGGATTATTCTTAAGTCAATGGAAGCTCGCAAAAACAGTTTCATTAGTTAAGGTTGGAAGAGGCGGCGTCAATGTTAAGAGGGGGTCTTACTTTGAATTAGTCTGAGTGTCTTGTAACCTTGTTCAGACTCTTGAAATGTTTTTTTATCTCGGCGTGGCCCCGCAGACATAGGCTGATTGCTGAACTGCGTTACCAATCTTCTATGTCATTAATTTCTGCAGTTTTAATATTGTCTAATATCACATTAATTATCGATGTCACACAAAGTGTTACAACCCTTTGTGATATGGAGTTGCTAATCTAAATTTTTCAATTGGTATCAGAGCAGATCGTATCTATTTCTTAGGCGAGATTGTTGGGACTTGACCTCGTTTTTACTGCGATGGAATCTATTAAGGAAGGAGGTTCAACACTGCGTCCTCCTTTGCTAAATGGAAACAACTATGCTTATTGAAAGACTAGAATGAAAGCGTTTATTAAGACTGTTGATGAAAAAGCCTGGAAATCTATTCTAACAGGTTGGAATCCTCCAATGACTACAAGTGATGTAGGCGTAAAATCTCTCAAACCTGAAGAAAGCTGGTCCGTTACTGAAGATGTTCTAGCAAATAGTAACTCAAAGGCTCTTAATGCTATTTTTAATGGTGTTGATCCAACTCAATTCAGACTTATTTCAATGCGTGAGTCAGCTAAAAAGGCATGGGACATTCTTCAGACTACTTATGAAGGGACGTCGGCGGTAAAGCTATCGAAAATGCAAATATTAATAACAAAATTTGAAAATCTAAAGATGCATGACGATGAGAACATTGCCGAGTTCAATGCAAAACTCTGTGACATTGCCAATGACGCTTTCGTTCTTCGTGAAATTTTTTTTAAAGAGAAGCTTGTGAGAAAAACTCTAAGGTCTCTGCCACAACATTTTGCTTACAAAGTTATTCCAATTGAAGAAGCAAAAGATATCATCAAGATGAAGTTAAAAGAACTGATAGGTTCTCTTAGAACATTTGAGATGAATCTCTATGTAAACATGGAAACAAAGAAGGTGAAAGGCCTGACTTTAAAAGCAGAGATACAGAATCCTGAAGAATGTGATGAAGATGATCTGGAAGAATCTCTAGCACTGTTATCAAGAAATTTTAGCAGAGTTATAAAAAAATTTGGTAGAAATAATCGTGGTGTCAGACAAAATGTCACTACCACCAAGAATGAATCTACAAGTAATAAGAAGTACAGAGAAGAAAATCAAGTTTCAGTTCAATTCTTCAAGAACAGAGGAATTCAATGTAGAGAATGTGATGGTTTTGGACATATTCGGGCTGAATGTGCAAATACCTTGAAGAAGAAAAAAAACTCTCTCAACACAACCTGAAGTGAGAGTGATTCAGATAAAAAAGATTAAATCTCAAACCAAAATGTGGCGTTTGTTCATAAAGTTGAACATACAAGTTATGGTAGCGTCACTCAAAATAGCTTTGCAAGTATATCTAAAATTAGCGAAGAAGATGAAGAAGAAGTCACAAAAGAAGATCTCATCGTTGAATATAAGACGCTTCATGAAAAATGGACCGAATTGGTTTGAGTAAACCAACATCTTTGAAATCAGATTGGTAGTTTGAAAAATGAAAAAAGGAAATCTTCAAAACTCTGTTACTAATTTAGAAGTCAAACTGAAAACAAGTCAGATTGAGGTAAAGCGTTTGTCAAATGAATTGAATCACATGAACAAAAACGTCAGAATGCTAAATTCAGGTTCCTCTATCCTGGATGATATTCTAATGGCCAGAAGATCGAGTGATGATAACTCTAGGATTGGTTACAAAGAAGAATGTTCAATGTCACAAATAGTGTTAGTAACCGATGCTGACAATAAGGGGAAAAAAGTTGCGATGTCTATTGCAAAAACTGAACAGAAGTCAAATTCTAATGACTGTTATCAGAAGAAGTAAAATTCTCGTGCTACCAGTGCTAAAGGTAACAGATTTATTCCAATTCATCACTACTACTTTCGTCAAGATCATATACGTCCTAGATGCTTTACATATCTTAATGACTTGAGAAAAAGTACTGCTAGATGTACTCCTTCATGCAGATTTCCTCAACAAAAATGGATGAAGAAAATCAACTTAAAGTGCAATGTTGCAAATACCTCTCTAAAGACCACTACGATTGATGCGTAGTACTTTGACAACGGGTGCTCTAGACATATGACTGGCGAAGAAAATTTTTTAAAGAACATTATACCAGGAGGATTGGGAAAAGTAACATTTGGCAACGATGTCACAACAAATGTTATTGGAAAAGGAACACTAGATTTTCCAGGGCTGCCAACATTGGAAAATGTTCTTCTAGTAAAAGGTCTAAAAGCTAATTTTATAAGCATTAGTCAGTTACGTGATTAAGATCTGAAGGTTCATTTCACTCGCGGTAAATGTTATATCGGATCATAAGAACAAATGCATCATCGAAGGAGTTAGGTCGTTTGACAATTGCTATCTCATCTCATCCTTATCTACCTGTGTTCAATCAAGCATGAAAGATTCTATTTTATGGCATCAAAAGTTGGGTCATGTTAATATTAGGATGTTAAAGTAGATTATTTCAAGAGGAGTTGTCTGTGGGATTCTTATGATAAACCTTGATGAAGATAGAGTGTGTGGTCCATGTCAAATTGGGAAGCAAACCAAAGTGTCACACCAAATTTCACAGGCACCAGCAACTAATCGTGTTCTTGAGTTGCTACATATGGATCTAATAGGTCCGATGGCTGTGGAAAGTATCGGAGGAAAACGATATGCTTATGTGGTGGTTGATGATTTTTCAAGGTATACTTGGGTTGAGTTTCTTAGAGAAAAATCTGACACCTTCATCGCTTTTAAAGCCTTATGTGTTCGGCTCCAACGTGAGAAAGATTGTGTCATTGTAAAGGTTATTCAAATTCGTAGTGACCATGTGAGAGAATTTGAGAACTCAAATTTCTCGAACTTCTGCGAACTCTGATTTCTCGAACTTCTGCAATCAACTTGGAATCTCTCATGAATTCTCTGCACCTAAAACTCAACAAAATGGAGTAGTTGAGCAGAAAAGTCGAACTATAGCAGAAATGTCACGCGCAATGTTACACGAAAAAAATGTTTCTAAGAGATTCTGAGCTAAAGCTATGAGCACAGCTTGCTACAATCGGGTGTATCTATGTAGAGGAACTACAATGACTCCCTATGAGATATGAAAAGGTAAAACTGTAAATCTTAATTATTTTCATCCTTTCAGTAGTACGTGTTATATGTTTAATGACAAGGAGCATAAAAGAAAGCTGGATCCCAAGAGTGATAAGGGTATGTTTATGGGCTATGCTACAAATAGTCGTGCCTATCGAGTTTACAATAAAAGGACTCGAAGTGTAATTGAATACGCTAATGTTCAAGTAGATGATTCCCTAGAATCAGCGGATACCTCCATAGAGGATTTAAATCAGACCTCAAACGAAGAAACTTCTAGCGTTCCAAACAATGTCACAGAAAATGTCTCTGACCAGGTTGCCTCAATTGATACTGGGGAGGAAGTTAATCTTGATAACAGAAAACCATCTACACGTGTCTAAAAGAATCATCCTACAGATGAAATAATTGGAGGTATGAATGATGGTATTAAAACCAGAGACAAGCCGAGAGTAAATTATCGAGAAATGATCCAAATGACATGTTTCACTTTGACGTTCGAGCCTCAAAATGTCACAGAAGCCTTGTTTGATGAGTATTGGATTGATGCTATGCAAGAAGAACTTGACCAATTCACTCGAAATCAGGTATGAGACTTAGTACCTTGCCCTCCCAATACAAATGTTATTGGAAATAATTGATTTACAAGAACAAAAATGATGAGCGTGGAAACATCGTTTGCAACAAAGCTCGGCTAGTTGCTCAAGGATATTTATAGATTGAAGGAATTGATTTTGACGAGACATTTGCACCGGTTGCTCGTCTTGAATCTATTCGTCTTTTATTAGCCATTGCGTGTGTTATGCGGTTCAAACTATATCAAATGGATCTAAAAAGTGCATTCCTAAATGTTCACCTTAATGAAGAAGTATACGTTGTTCAACCAAAGGATTTTGAAGAGCCTCATTATCTTGATTACGTCTACAAGTTGAAGAAAGCTTTATACGGACTTAAGCAAGCTCCGCGAGCATGGTATGAACGTCTCATAGAGTATCTATCTTCCAAAGGATATGAGCGAGGAGGAGTAGATAAAACTCTTTTCATTCACCGTAATAAATGTCAGTTTTTACTTGCTCAAATTTATGTTGACAATATAGTTTTTGGATTAGTGTAACAGGAAATGGTAGACGAATTTATTGCTTAAATGACTGGTGAATTTGAAATGAGTATAGTAGATGATCTCAACTATTTTCTGGGGCTCCAGATTCAACAAAAAAAAAGAAGGTATTTTTATTTCTCAAAGCAAATATGCAAATAATCTATTAAAAATATTTAAATTGAAAAAAACTCGACCGAGGAGAACTCCAATAGGGACGAATGAAAAGCTTTCTAAAGATGAAAATGGGACCTCAATTGACAATCGTTTATACATAAGTATGATTGGGAGTCTCTTATATCTTACAGTCAGTCGACCTGATATTTGTTATAACGTTGGATTATGCGCACATTTTCAAGCAAATCCTAAAGTGTCACACCTAGCGTCAGTGAAACGTATTCTAAAATATATTTGCGGGACAACCGATTATGGAATCTGGTATTCTTTTGACACTAATGCAAATCTAGTAGGATATTGTGATGCTGATTGGGGTGGACGTGCTGATGACAGAAAAAGTACATCAGGTGGATGTTTTTATTTGGGAAATAATTTAGTATCGTGGTTCAATAAGAAACGAAATTCTATATCTCTTTCTACTACCGAGGCAGAATACATTGCAGCTGGTAGTAGCAGTACTCAGCTTCTCTGAATGCAGCAAATACTGAAAGACTATGATATCTCATAGAATGTCATGACACTCTATTGTGATAATATGAGTGTCATCAATATTTTCAAGAATCCAGTTCAGCATTCTTGGACAAAACATATTGATATCAGATATCACTTCATTCGATCATTAGTCGAAGACAAAATTATTACCTTAGAACATATGGTAACGGAAAAACAAATGGCCGATGTTGTAACGCTCCGAGTTCTCTGAACCCAGTTAGTTACTCATAATCCGAACATAACTAAGAAACTTTGGACCAAATTTAAAACTTCGCTCGAAAGTCAAAATTTGACATTTTCTAAAATCTCAAAACATTTAAAAACTTGCAGCGGAAATTCTTTTGAGCAGAACAGAATTAAGCAAAGCTATAAAATAATGTTTGAATAATCGGTTAAAATATTAAGAAATAATTCGGCCAGAAGAGATCAAGACTTAAGCGTGAAGACTTGAAATTCGTAAGAGTCAAATGCATCTGCCGCTAAATAAAGTCAACGAAAAAGAGCAGAGACACAAACTGAAGACTTCCCCCGATCACAAAACGACAAATTTATTATACACATCTACCGATGACGTCAGCCGGATGATTCATTCATCCAACCTCTGCCAACCACAAATGACAAATATTCTTAGTCTACATCTACCAATAAAACGTTCTGCGTCTTCCGATCGCTAAACGACAAAAGACTTCTTCTCGCATCTTCCGATCACTAAACGACAAAAGACTTCTTCTCGCATCTTCCAATCACTAAACGACAAAAGACTTCTTCTCGCATCTTCCAATCACTAAACGACAAAAGACTTCTTCTCGCATCTTCCAATCACTAAACGACAAAAGACTTCTTCTCGCATCTTCCAATCACTAAACGACAAAAGACTTCTTCTCGCATCTTCCAATCACTAAACGACAAAAGACTTCTTCTCGCATCTTCCAATCACTAAACGACAAAAGACTTCTTCTCGCATCTTCCAATCACTAAACGACAAAAGACTTCTTCTCGCATCTTCCAATCACTAAACGACAAAAGACTTCTTCTCGCATCTTCCAATCACTAAACGACAAAAGACTTCTTCTCGCATCTTCCAATCACTAAACGACAAAAGACTTCTTCTCGCATCTTCCAATCACTAAACGACAAAAGACTTCTTCTCGCATCTTCCAATCACTAAACGACAAAAGACTTCTTCTCGCATCTTCCAATCACTAAACGACAAAAGACTTCTTCTCGCATCTTCCAATCACTAAACGACAAAAGACTTCTTCTCGCATCTTCCAATCACTAAACGACAAAAGACTTCTTCTCGCATCTTCCAATCACTAAACGACAAAAGACTTCTTCTCGCATCTTCCAATCACTAAACGACAAAAGACTTCTTCTCGCATCTTCCAATCACTAAACGACAAAAGACTTCTTCTCGCATCTTCCAATCACTAAACGACAAAAGACTTCTTCTCGCATCTTCCAATCACTAAACGACAAAAGACTTCTTCTCGCATCTTCCAATCACTAAACGACAAAAGACTTCTTCTCGCATCTTCCAATCACTAAACGACAAAAGACTTCTTCTCGCATCTTCCAATCACTAAACGACAAAAGACTTCTTCTCGCATCTTCCAATCACTAAACGACAAAAGACTTCTTCTCGCATCTTCCAATCACTAAACGACAAAAGACTTCTTCTCGCATCTTCCGATCACTAAACGACAAAAGACTTCTTCTCGCATCTTCCAATCACTAAACGACAAAAATATTTTATTCACACACACACCGTTCACAAAACGACAAGGCTACTAGAGACTCATACCGAAGACACCTACCGATGGCTTCTACTTAAGACATCTTCTGATGGCCTCTACTGAAGACGTCTTCCGATGACTTCTACTGAAGACGTCTTCCGATAACGTCAGTCGGATGATTCAATCCTCCAACATCTGCCTGCGGACAAAACACCCAACTTCTACTGATAGACCAAAAAGAGACTCTAACAAGGAGTAAGTCCGACTGCTAAACGATTTTGTACATTTTGCTGAAATCATTCTAATCAACACAAATCCACAATTCTTAAAAAAATTCAGAATAGCAAGCTACAATCGAAATCAAATCATATTTCCAAATCCAGAAAAGAAAATCACGGAAGCGTTAAAAGAAATATCAAACTTCTACTGTCATTAAAATTTTCAGAACACTTCATCAGAATATCTATCCACTGAAAACTCTCATTCTGACAAAAGTTAAACCGCCTCATCAGAGCACCTAACCGTAGCATAGAAGTGCTCCTCCAACTTCACTTATTCCTCAGTAAACTCAAGGAATTCACCTGTTGAAAGCTTAGCACCTATATCACAAAACTCATCTATTAGCCTAATGCTAAGTAAGTAAAGCAGTAATGAAATAAAATGCTGAACGTAAATTCCTAAACATGCAGTTTCTACTTTCTCAACACAGTTGCATATGCATTCGTTTCTGATCTGACCCCCCTGTGAAATTGGGAGTTGGATCATCTCTCCCAAAGTCATACATCCTCTCTCTTGATTAAGGGGCAGATTAGTTCCCTTAACAACTATTCAGATCCCCCTGTGAAATTGGGAGTTGGATCACTCCTCCGAAAGTCATACATCCTCTCTCTTGATTAAGGGGCGGATTAGTTCCCTTAATAGTTTATCTGTTACAGTCTGTTCATTTCTCACCATGCCATTTCATGTAAATTCATTTTTGCATACTTTCAAAATATGATGTATGACATGCAAACACATTCAAGCAAATATAATCCTACTGTTTTGTGATGTAGGCCCGAAGGCACAAGCATACTTCACTTACCTGGCTCCCTGGAAAAACTCGGTTTCAACTACTTTGGAAGCCTTGCTCACCTAGAGTCATAAACAGAATACCAATTAGATCATCACTAACCTCATCCTATACCATTCAAAAACCCTAGGAGCTAGTTTGGGACTCTATCCTATGTGCATTCCTGATTCTTACGAGACCCGACTCAACTCCTACGCCCTGCATTTCCCAGGAATATGCATCTACGATACTCCTCTATCGCCTATAATCATAATGCAGTAAGATACCCAAGTAAAACTCACCTAAGTCGAAGGGAAAATCGGAGAAGGATCTCCTAGCGCACTCTACTGAACTGAGGAGCTGAGAGTCGAAAATGATTTGGGAAACAGTGGCGGCTACAATGCATTAAACCCAAAACCACTTTCCTTAAATACGTTATCTACTTTTAAATTTTCAATTACCCTTATGCCCTCACCTAGTCATCCATTAACCCTACTTTTATTATTACCATATAAAATGTGCCATTAATTTAAAAAAGATTAGAGAAGCGGTTTGATAGAACCGGGTGTTACAATCTACCCTCTTTAAAAGAATTTTGTCCTCAAAATTCAGTACCTGAATAATTCTGGATGTTGGTCCATCATGTCTTGCTGGCGTTCTCAAGTTGTCTCCTCTAGGTTATGGTCGTGCCATAAGACTTTTATTAGTGGAACCTCTTTATTGCGTAATACCTTCACTGCATAATCTAAGATCCTTACTGGTTTCTCCTCATAAGCAAGAGTAGGTTGAATTTCAATGTTCTGCTGTTCCACAATTTAATATGGATCCCTTATGCACTTCTTCAACATAGAAACATGGAACACACTGTGTATCCCCTCCATAGAAGCCGGTAGCTGCAACTGATAGGCTGCTCTCCCAACTCTCTTCAGAATAGTGAATAGTCCAATAAATCTGGGGTTCAACTTGCCTCTCTTCCCGAATCTCACAACTCCTTTAAATGGTGATACCTTGAGGAAAACTTCATCACCTACCTCAAACTCCAATTCTCTACGTCTCTTATCAGCATAACTTTTCTGTCAACTTTGAGTTGTCAAAATCCGTTGGCTGATGAGGGCAACCTTTTCAACAGTTTGTTGCACGATGTCAGGACCAAGCAACTGTGCTTCACCAACTTCATCCCAGTACAAAAGAGACCTGCACTTTCGTCCATACAGTGCTTCATACGGTGCCATACCGATAGTTGCCTGAAAACTGTTATTATAAGAAAACTCCACCAACGATAAATATTTACTCCAAGAACCCTGAAATTCTAATACACATGCACGGTGCATATCCTCTAGGGTCTGAATAGTTCTCTCGGATTGTCCATCTGTTTGAGGGTGAAAAGCTGTGCTAAAAATAAGCTGTGTTCCCATAGTCTTGTGCAAACTTTTCCAAAACTTAGATGTGAATCTAGAATCCCGATCTGACACTATGGTACTTGGAACTCCAAGTAATCTAACAATCTCCTGCACATACAATTCAGCAAGCTGATTCATCGAGTAAGTCATCCTTATCGGCAGAAAGTGGGCAAATTTAGTTAATCGATCAACTATCACTCAGATTGCATCATGTCCCTTTGCTGTTCTAGGCAATCCCACAACAAAGTCCATCGTTATTTGTTCCCATTTCCATTCAGGAACTGGTAAAGGTTGCATTGTTCCTGAGGGTCTCTGATGCTCAGCTTTAATCTGCTGACAACACAAACATGATCCTACATACTCTGCCACACTCCTTTTCATACTTGGCCACCAATAATGTTGTTTAAGATCCTTGGACATCTTTGTACTCCTAGGGTGAACAGAGAATCTGGAAGAATGTGCTTCAGAAAGAATCTCATCTCGAAGTTCTTTAATGGCAGGAACAAACCATCTATTTCTAAACTTAAAGATTCCATCAGCAGAATAGTTAAAATCTGATTTGTCCGTAGAATCCATGCTTAACTTGTACTTGTTACACTCGTCATTATTCATCTGAGCTTCCTTTATTTTCTCCAGAATAGTAGGCTTTAAGGTTATGGCAGAAAGTATAGCTGATACACTGGATACTACTTCTAGATTAAACCTTTGGAATTCTGACTCTAAGGCTAATGGCATACCAAAAATCATAGTTGGGGTTGATGTTGTTACTATACTCAAAGCATCTGCCACAATATTTTCTTTGCCGGGATGGTATTTAATCTCAAAATCATAATCCTTTACGAATTCCAACCATCGACGTTGCCTTATATTTAATTCCTTCTGTGTGAAGATATATTTCAGACTTTTATGGTCTGAGAATATTTCATAAGTTTGTCCATACAAGTAATACCTCCAAATCTGAAGTGCAAATACCACTGCAGCTAATTCTAGGTCATGTGTAGGGTAATTCTTCTCATGTGTTTTCAACTATCTAGAAGCATAAGCTATCACCTTACCATCTTGCATCAACACACATCCAAGACCAATTTTGGAAGCATCACAATAAATGCTGAATTTACCATTTTCAACAGGAAGAGCTAATATTGGGGCATTGGTCAGTTTCTATTTCAAAGTCTGGAAACTGGATTCGCATTCATCTGTCCATGCATACTTAATGTTTTTCCTAGTTAACCGAGTTAGGGGTGTAGCAATCTTCGAGAATCATTCAATAAATTTCCTGTAGTATCCTGCTATCCCAAGGAAACTCCTAATATCCGTAGCATTCTTCGGTTGGGGCCACTCCTTAACTACTTGAACCTTGGCTGGATCGACAGATATCCCTTCTCCAGAGATCACGTGACCAAGAAAGTGAACTCTGTCCAACCAAAACTCACACTTAGAAAACTTAGCATGAAGTTGGTGTTGTCTAAGTACTCCTAACACCAAACTCAAATGCCTTGCATGCTCATCCTTGGTACTAGAATAGATTAGAATGTCATCTATAAACACAATGAAAAACTTGTCCAAATACTCATGAAACACTCTATTCATAAGATCCATGAAGGCTGCCGGTGCATTAGTCAATCCAAAGGACATAACCAAAAACTCATAATGTCCATACCTTGTGCGAAAGGCAGTCTTTGGGATATCTTCAGACTTAACTTTCAATTGATAGTAACCTGACCTTAGATCAATTTTAGAGAAGACTCTTGCACCATTAAGTTGGTCGAATAAATCGTCAATTCTTGGCAATGGATACATGTTCTTGACAGTCAGCTTATTTAGTTCCCGATAATCAATGCACATCCGCATCGATCCATCCTTCTTTGTGACAAAAAAAATAGGTGCACCCCACGGTGAAAAGCTAGGGTGTATGAACCCTTTCTCTAATAGATCCTCCAACTGCTTCTTTAATTCTTTAAGTTCTGTTGGTGCTAATCTATATGGATTTGACACAGGCTCGGCGCTGGGGTAAACATCTACAACAAATTCAATTTCTCTATCTGGCGGTAAGCCAGGAAGGTCATCTAAAAATACTTCAAGAAAGTCTTGGACAATAAGACATTTTGAGGATTTGCTTTTCCTACAAATTGGTGTCTGAAACGTTAGCTAAAAAGCACAAGTACTCTCCATACGAGGAAGGTCTAGTGTTAATAGAAGTCATCACAGACATTTCCTTACTCTTCTTTGAAGCTTAAAAGGTATGTTTCAAACTACCAGGGGGTTGGAAGCTAACTATTCCAGTCCTACAATCAATTGTGGCGTGGTGCTTAAACAATCAGTCCATTCCTAGGATTACATCAAATCCCATTATATCCATAATAATGAGATCTGCCGGTAAATTCTTGTTTCCCACTATCACCACACTATTAAGTATCACTCGGCTAGAGTGCATGCATTCACCAAAGGGTAACGTGACATTAAACACATGCATGGAAGGGGTAAACTGTACATCTAACTTAACAGCAAATGCAGATGCTATAAATGAATGCGTTGCACCAGAATCTATTAAAGTAAAAGCAGGTAGAGAGTTGATCAATATAGTACCTGATACAATAGCGGGCTGATCCTCACCCGACTCCATCATGGAGAATATCCTTCGTTTAATCATAGCAGGGCCACTCTTAGAAGCTGGGCAGTCTCTGCTACTATGGCCGACCTTGTTACAATTGTAGCATCTGGTGATTCTAGGCTTCGGGCATTCTTTGATCGTGTGCCCAACCTTCTCACAGTTGAAACATTTCCCAAAGCCCAATCTGCACTCGCCCGGGTGGTTCTTCAAACACTTAGGACACTGGGGAAATTTCCTGGTATTCTGTATTTTTCCCCTGTTCCTTGGCTATTCTGGCCCTCATTAGGCCTCTTCATTCCTCTTTGTTAGTGTGGCTGGATAAACTTTTGTGGGACCCCCTTTGGTCCAGCACACTTCCTTTCAGCTTCTTCCACTTCCAGAGCAGTGGACACAACTTCACTGAATGTCAAGCCTTTAATACCACAAAATTTAACTCCTCGGTAAATTTTCGGCTTCAGTTCATGCACAAATTTGAACACCTTATCCTCGTCCTTGTGAGCAAAATGTCCTGCAAACCTAGACAGGGACTCAAACTGCCTACTATACTCGGCCACAGACCCTGTCTGCTTCAAGTTCAGAAACTCCAACTTTTTCGCGGTCTGGACGGTGCTGTTAAAATACTTCTCATAGAAGACATTCTTGAATTGTGACCAAGGCATCGCCAAAACATCAGTGGTTGTCTCTATTGTTTCCCACCAGAGTTGAGCTTCACCAGCCAAATGAAATGTTGCCAATGTGATCTTGTCTCCTTCTCAAATGTTGTCACACCTAAACATACTCTCAATCTTTCTAAGCCATCTTTCAGCAATAACTGGATCAGATGACTGTCCATCAAACGTGGGTGGTCGTAACCTCCTGAATATATCTCCAGAATGTTCATTGCTAGAACTCGAGTTGGCACTTCCTTGTACGTCTCGGTTCAACAACACTCCTAGCTGATCGGACTGCTGACGCACTAGGTCTGTTTGCTGACGCACCAAATCTGTAAGCTGCCTAATCACGCTAGAATCTTCCTCACGTCCCGGATTCGGTATCTCTCTTGGTACTCTTGGCCTTCTTGGTCGTCTAGACATCTTACTAGATTCCTGCATAGGGTTAACTACTCTCATGAACATCTAGTAACTAAGGCTAACATAAACACTTACAGTTGTTGAAGTGCACCCATGCGATGATCGGCACTGATGAGTAATTTTTTGAACGGTTTAACTGAATGTCTCTGATACCATACTGTAACGCCCCGAGTTCTCTGAACCCAGTTCGTTACTCATAATCCGAACATAACTAAGAAATTTTGGACCAAATTTAAAACTTTGCTCGAAAGTCAAAATTTGACATTTTCTAAAATCTCAAAACATTTAAAAACTTGCAACGGAAATTCTTTTGAGCATAACAGAATTAAGCAAAGCTATAAAACAATGTTTGAATAATCGGTTAAAATATTAAGAAATAATTCGGCCAGAAGATATCAAGACTTAAGCATGAAGACTTGAAATTCGTAGGAGTCAAACGCATCTGCCGCTAAATAAAATCAACGAAAAAGGGTAGAGACACAAACTGAAGACTTTTCCCGATTACAAAACGACAAATTTATTATACACATCTACCAATGACGTCAGCCGGATGATTCATTCATCCAACCTCTGCCGACCACAAACGACAAATATTCTCAGTCTACATCTACCAATAGAACGTTCTGCGTCTTCCGATCGCTAAACGACAAAAGACTTCTTCTCGCATCTTCCGATCACTAAACGACAAAAGACTTCTTCTCGCATCTTCCGATCACTAAACGACAAAAATCTTTTATTCACACACACCCCGTTCACAAAACGACAAGGCTACTAGAGACTCATACCGAAGACACCTACCGATGGCTTCTACTGAAGACATCTTCTGATGGCCTCTACTGAAGACGTCTTCCGATGGCCTCTACTGAAGACGTCTTCCGATGACCTCTACTGAAGACGTCTTCCGATGACCTCTACTGAAGACGTCTTCCGATGACCTCTACTGAAGACGTCTTCCGATGACGTCAGTCGGATGATTCAATCCTCCAACATCTGCCAGCGGACAAAACACCCAACTTCTACCAATAGACCAAAAAGAGACTCTAACAAGGAGTAAGTCCGACTGCTAAACGATTTTGTACATTTTGCTGAAATCATTCTAATCAACACAAATCCACAATTCTTAAAAAAATTCAGAATAGCAAGCTACAATCGAAATCAAATCATATTTCCAAATCCAGAAAAGAAGATCACGGAAGCGTTAAAAGAAATATCAAACTTCTACTGTCATTAAAATTCTCAGAACACTTCATCAGAATATCTATCCACTGAAAACTCTCATTCAGACAAAAGTTAAACTGCCTCATCAGAGCACCTAAACTTAGCATAGAAGTGCTCCTCCAACTTCACCTATTCCTCAGTAAACTCAGGGAATTCACCTGTTGAAAGCTCAGCACCTACATCACAAAACTCATCTATTAGCCTAATGCTAAGTAAGTAAAGCAGTAATGAAATGAAATGCTGAACGTAAATTCCTAAACATGAAGTTTCTACTTTCTCAACACAGTTGAATATGCATTCGTTTCTGATCTGATCCCCCTGTGAAATATGGAGTTGGATCACCTCTCCCAAAGTCATACATCCTCTCTCTCGATTAAGGGGCAGATTAGTTCCCTTAACAACTATTCAGATCCCCCTGTGAAATTAGGAGTTGGATCACTCCTCCCAATGTCATACATCCTCTCTCTCGATTAAGAGGAGGATTAGTTACCTTAATAGTTTATCTGTTACAGTCTGTTCATTTCTCACCAGGTCATTTCATGTAAATTCATTTTCACATACTTTCAAAATATGATGCATGACATACAAACACATTCAAGTAAACATAATCCTACTGTTTTGTGATGTAGGCCCGAAGGCACAAGCATACTTCACTTACCTGGCTCCCTAGAAAAGCTCGGTTTTAACTACTTTGAAAGTCTTGCTCACCTAGAGTCATAAACAGAATACCAATTAGATGATCACTAACCTCATCCTATACCATTCAGAAACCCTAGGAGCTAGTTTGGGTGTAACACCCGACATTTCGGCCAGGTGATTTTCTGACCATTTTATTTATCACCCTTTTATTTAACCTTTATGATTTAAATTTGATGTTAAGACAAATTTATTACAAGTTGAGTAAAACTAGGTTGGGTGGCAGAATTGTAATTAAGATTGATGGATTAAGTATAAATAGAAAAAGGAAACCTTAAATCTCATTTAAACCTCACTGTAGCCGACACCCCTTCTCTCGGCGATTTCTTCTCTCCCGAGCTCCTGCTCTCTGTTACCGGCGTTCTCCCTCACTGACGACTATTTTCAGCCTGCATTTTCTCTGCAAGTTCGTACCCGAGGTATGCAATAGACAATGTAGCTATCTGTTAGTTTATCAGCTCTGTTTTCAGCTCAGCATCTGAACTTGGAGTTTATCAATGGCCATGCCGTTTTAGAACATTTTAGAATCCGAGAGTAGTAATGTCAACCCGAATAGATTCTGGTCATTTTAAGTAACCTAACTCAGATTTAATCAATAGTAGAACCTCTTTGTTCTATTTTGGATTTCAGATTCTGCACAGAGCTTTAGACTAAGGATTCGGAGATGACTCTAGCTATTAGATTCTAGGATGACCTATGATTAGAACTTTTAGGATTTTATTTAACTACTGTAATGTGAAATGTGTTAGGTGAAGAAGTTGAAGAGAAAGTGATCCAAGTTGCTAAGGAATCCAGGTAAGTGAATGTATTAAGTTTCCGGCCAATAGGGCCCTACATCAAAGGATTAAGTTAGATTTAGTGAACATTGTCTGCTATATGTTTGATGAAATGTCGATGGATATGGTTCTGTTATTCTCATGTACTCCCCTGTCTTAGTTCGATGATTAAGTGCATTTATGTTATGCATCATGTTTTACTTCTCAAGCATATGAAAATGTTTTGAAATATGTTTTCTCATGAATAAGGTAAGAAGATAAAACTTATGCAACGTGGTTAAGTGAGGGTTGGGGGTGGTTCGGCGTATGTCACAGTCCGCAGTAGGACATATGAATACGACCCGCAGTAGGGACCATGATCAAACTCACTGTCGAACCCCTTTACCGGCACAAATCCTCCCTTAAACCACATAATGTAATGAAGAATATGAATGATGAAAGGAATGATGAATATGAGCATGTCTACGAATGATGATTATGAACAATGAATACGAGATACGATTATGAATGATGATTAAGATAAGTACATGAAAAGAAAAGACTTATGAGCATGTTTTTATCCAAGTTATGCATTCATGAACTCATAATAGTTTGCATTCATTACTAAGCCTTAGGCTTACAGTTACACCTTATGATGTAGATGAAGAAATATCAGGTGAGGAATTCAAAGTTGATGAAAATGTCTAAGCTAGGTTGCTGGAGGTGTTCAGGGGCAGTTCTGTGGCTGGATGGCAAATGAGTAACCCTGGTTAACGTTTTATGATTTAAGGATGTTTATAAGTTCTGAAGTTTAAGTAGTAATGTTTACGATTATGGAAGTCTAAGTATGATGACTTTACTTTCGAATTATTGAGTTCTGAGTTTGTCTGGTATGAGTACTGAATCTGAGGATATTTATGAGGATATGAAATGAATTATTAAGTCTTTCGCTGTATGAGTTCTAGTAAGTTTATGGTTCATTCCGCTTGAGTCCTGGTTATTAAGATTGAGGCTATGAAGTTTATGTTATCTAAAATCTAAGTCTGAGAAAAGCCAGGATGTCTTCTGCCGAGGGACGCTGGAGGAAAAATGGTTGTCTTCCGGCTGACATCATCGGAAGAGGAGAATTGTTGTCTTCCGGCTGACGTCATCGGCAGGAGAAGTGTGATAGAAGTTGTATGAGTTTGCCTTCCGGCTGACGTCATCGGAAGGGGAAAAATGGTTGTCTTCCGGTTGACGTCATCGGAAGAGGAGAATTGTTGTCTTCCGGCTGACGTTATCGGCAGGAGAAATGTGATGGAAGTTGTATGGGTTTGCCTTCCGGCTGACGTCATCGGAAGAGTGTGTAATGGGTTTGCCTTCCGGCTGACGTCATCGGAAGAGGGAAATGGTTGTCTCCCGGCTGACGTCATCGGAAGAAGAAAACGCTATTTTGTCGTCTAGTGACCGGTAGAGGTAGTGTAATTCTCTACCGGAAGACAAAGATGTTATTTTGTCGCCTAGTGACCGGTATAGGTAGTGTAATTCTCTACCGGAAGAAGTATATCACACGAGTAAATTTAATGAAGCACGAGAGAGTCACGTGTCCACCAGTAGATGTCCCCTACCGGATGAGGTTTTAATGAACACGAGAGCTGTACGTGTTCATCGGTAGATGTCCACCACCGAGCGAGTTTTAATGGGTCACGTGTTAAGCTCATGCTCACCGGAAGATGTGAACTCTAAGCTTGTCGTTTAGCGATTGGCTGAAGTGCTTGCATGGCTCGCCGGCAGATGCTATGCACTTTATTAAAGTTACGTTTTCAAAAAAAAGAGTACAAAAATGAATTTAAGTTTAAGTAAGGTCAAGAATTTCGTGACGGTCCTCCTCGGGTCGTTACAATTATGGTATCAAAGCTAAACCAGGTTCTAAAATCGGTTCTGTAGACTGCCTTCCAGCACAGATTGCCACCTGAGTACTCTCCAACAACTGTAAGTGTTTACGATTCTAGTGATGTCATTATGTTAAGATGTGTTTCTATTATTGCTTAGGAATCTCAAGATGGTAAGAGGTCAACAGAGGGAAGACAACGTGGATAGTACCACCGTTGCTCAGCTAATAGAATTAGTTAATCGCCAATCACGACAAATAGAGCAACTAGTGATTACTAGAGAAGAGCTTGGGAACTCCAGCTCTAATGTAACTCATGATTATGGGGGTGAGCGCTTCCACAGGCTCAGACCCCCGACATTCAATGGCCAAGTTTCTGACCCCATTTATGCTGAGGAATGGATCCGAAAAGTAGAGGACATGTTTAAGTATGCGAAAGTTGATGAAGGAGATAGAGTCACCTATGCTGTCTATCATTTGGAGCTGAATGCAAGGCATTGGTGGGATTCTCTTCAGAGCACTGTTAATGCAGAGACTATGACTTGGGATATGTTTAAGACTGCCTTCTTTGACAAGTACTTCAATAGGACCGTTCAGGCCGGCAAGAAGAAAGAATTCATGAACCTGCGGCAAACTGGCTCCGTGACGGATTATATATGCAAATTCGATGCTTTGTCACGGTTTGCTCCCCGACTGGTTGAGACTGATGAAGACAAGATTTACCAATTTGTTCAAGGACTGAAGCCGAGTTTGTATGTGAAGGTAAAGACTTCTGGGATACACAATATACCTTATGGCGAAGTGACGGCTAAGGCCCTGGAATTGGAGGAGGCTGAGATGACAGCTTATGCACAGCGTGAACAGCCAAGGAAGTTCACTAAGGAGACTCAACCACCACCACGGCAGAACAAGGGATGGCAACCCCAGCAGAACAGAAACCAGCAACAACAACAGCAAGGTGTTAAGAGATCCTTCAATCCAAGTGATGACCAAGGAAGAGGAAAGCGACCTTCGGCTCCCCTATGTTCCAACTGTCAGAAGAATCACCATGGGGAGTGCAAGCTGCACTCTGGCCGTTGCTATAGATGCGACAAGGTTGGACACATAGCCAGAGACTGCCCGATGCCATCAGACCCGAATCGAATTAGAGTTGCACCAAGAGTCTATGCTATGATGGAGGATGAAGATGTTGAACCACACACGGTCATATCAGGTACCATTATGGTTTGTGGTTTTTCTGCTTATACACTTATTGATACGGGAGCCACACACTCATTCATAGCAACCCTGTTTGTGTGTAAACATAAGTTAGAACTTTCGCCAGTTGATAAACCGTATAGAGTTATGTTACCATCAGGGAAGTCTTTACATTCTGAGCAAATGTTGAAGGGTGATGTTTTGTCCTTAGGAGATAAGGAGCTATATGTAGAACTGATTATGATTGACATGAAAGGATATGAGATTATTTTAGGAATGGATTGGTTATTTAGGCATTATGCCACGATTAGTTGTAGGTCTGGCCTAGTTGATTTCCGACCCCCAAATGGAGATCGATATACCTTCCAAGCTGTTCCAAAGATGAGTAAGATACCAATCATATCCTCACTAGCGACTCAACGGTTACTGAAGAATGGTTGCTTGAGTTATCTAGCCAACATAATGGATGTCCGAGTGAAGAATAAGGCGGAACTACAAGATATTCCTACCGTACGAGAGTTTCCTGAAGCATTCTTGGACGACTTACCGGGACTACCACCCGATAGAGAGGTAGAATTTGTGATTGATACATACCCCGGGGCATTACCTGTATCTAAGAATCCTTACCGAATGGCACCTGTTGAGTTAAAAGAATTAAAGGTCCAACTACAGGAATTAGTTGACAAGGGATTTATACGTTCTAGTAGTTCTCCCTGGGGTGCACCTGTCCTTTTCGTTAAAAAGAAAGATGGTTCTCTTAGAATGTGTATAGACTACAGAGAACTGAATAAGTTGACAGTCAAGAATAAATATCCTTTACCCCGGATAGATGACCTGTTTGACCAACTACCAGGAGCTAAGGTATTCTCAAAGATTGACTTACGTTCGGGTTATTATCAACTGAAGGTTAAGGAAGGAGATATACCAAAGACAGCCTTCAGAACCCGCTACGGACATTATGAATTTCTTGTGATGTCATTTGGACTGACTAATGCGCCTGCCGCTTTCATGGACTTGATGAACCGAGTATTTCGTGAGTACCTGGATAAGTTTGTAATTGTGTTTATAGATGACATTTTAATATACTCACAGACTGAAACCGACCATGCAGAACATTTGAGAATAGTATTATCAACCTTAAAACAGCAGCAGCTTTATGCCAAATTGTCCAAATGTGAATTTTGGCTGGATAAGGTCAACTTTTTAGGTCATGTCATTTCTGCTGAGGGCATATCAGTAGATCCAACTAAGGTTCAGGCCGTTAAGGATTGGCCACAGCCAAAGAATGTCAGTGAAGTTCGAAGTTTCCTTGGTCTGGCTGGCTACTATAGAAAGTTCATTAAAGGATTCTCTATGATAGCTAAACCTTTGACCAATTTAACCAAGAAGGACCTCAAGTACTTTTGGACCGAAGCTTGTGAAGATAGCTTCCAATCATTGAAACAGAAGTTAACGACAGCCCCGCTATTAACTCTCCCAACTGAAGAAGGAAAATTTAGTGTTTATTGTGACGCATCCAAGATTGGTTTGGGATGTGTTTTGATGCAAGAAGGTAAAGTTGTGGCGTATGCCTCTAGGCAGCTAAAAGGTTATGAACAGAATTACCCCACTCATGATTTAGAGCTAGCTGCAGTTGTTTTTGCTTTAAAAATTTGGAGGCACTATTTGTATGGACAGCAGTGCGATGTGTTTTCTGACCACAAGAGTTTAAAGTATCTTTTCACCCAAAAGGAATTAAACATGAGACAAAGACGTTGGTTAGAATTTGTTAAGGACTATGACTTTGAAATCAAGTACCACCCGGGTAAGGCTAATGCTGTAGCCGATGCTTTGAGCAGAATGTCAAAAACAATGCAACCCGCAGTGTCAGTTTTGTCTGCACCCTTGAGGACTGAAGTTCAGAAGTTTGAATTGGAACTAGTTCCAGGGTTGTCAGCCTTACTTACCGATTTGACCATTCAACCAACGGTTTTGGAAAAGATCAAAGAGTCACAACAGAAGGATTCCGAGGAGAATAACAGTATGATGAATAAGTTGAAGGACGCCACCTCCGAGTTTAGTCTTTCCAATGATGGAATCCTGAGATTTAGGAATCGATGGTATGTCCCTTGTGATGAAGGATTACGTAAGTTGATTTTGGCCGAGGCTCACTCGTCTTCCTTTTCTATACATCCCGGTAGCACCAAGATGTATCGAGACTTGAAGTTACTTTATTGGTGGCCTAATATGAAGAGGGATATCGCCAAGTACGTAGAATCATGCTTGGTATGCCAGCAAGTTAAAGCCGAGCACCAACGACCAGGAGGTACCCTTCAACCTCTACCTATTCCCGAATGGAAGTGGGAAAACATTGCCATGGATTTTGTTGTAGGATTACCTAAGACAACTAAAGGACATGACAGTATTTGGGTTGTGATTGATAGGATGACAAAGTCAGCTCATTTCTTACCTGTAAAGACAACCTACACGATGGACCAACTTGCTAATCTTTACGTTCAAGAAATTATCAGATTGCATGGGATTCCCGTATCCATAGTCTCTGATCGTGACCCTAGATTCACCTCCCGATTCTGGAAAAGTTTACAAGGTACCTTAGGCACAAAGTTATCCTTCAGCACCGCTTTTCACCCGCAGACAGATGGACAATCCGAGAGGACCATTCAGATACTCGAGGATATGTTGAGAGCATGTGTGCTTGACTTTCAGACTACATGGAGTAGACACCTACCTCTGATTGAGTTTTCTTACAACAATAGTTACCAGTCCACCATTGGTATGGCACCCTATGAAGCTTTGTATGGCAGGAAATGTAGGTCACCTTTGTACTGGGATGAGGTTGGTGAAGCGAAGTTATTGGGCCCAGAGATTTTACAACAGATGTCAGACAAGATTACAGTCATTAGGAAAAGGATGTTAACTGCACAAAGCCGGCAGAAGAGTTATGCGGACCAAAGAAGAAGAGATCTTGAATTTTCTGTTGGCGATGAAGTTTTCCTGAAGATTTCACCATTTAGAGGAGTCTTAAGATTTGGCAAGAAAGGGAAGCTTAACCCACGGTTCATTGGACCATTCATTGTTCTAGCAAAGATTGGTAACACAGCTTACAGATTGCAATTGCCCCCGTCATTGGAGAAAGTTCATAATGTTTTTCATGTGTCTATGCTAAGGAAATGCATACGTGATCCAGCGCATGTTGTTGTGCCATCAGAAATCGAGATTGAGCCGACTTTAGAGTATGAAGAAAAACCAGTGCAAATTTTGGACTCTGCAGTGAAGACTCTAAGGAATAAGGAAATCTTGTTGGTTAAGGTCTTGTGGAAGAATCATGGTATTGAAGAAGCTACATGGGAACTACAGCAAGATATGTTGGACAAGTATCCAAAGCTTTTCGCTCGACCAATTTTCGAGGACGAAAATTTGTTTAAGGAGGGGTGGATGTAACACCCGACATTTCGGCCAGGTGATTTTCTGACCATTTTATTTATCACCCTTTTATTTAACCTTTATGATTTAAATTTGATGTTAAGACAAATTTATTACAAGTTGAGTAAAACTAGGTTGGGTGGCAGAATTGTAATTAAGATTGATGGATTAAGTATAAATAGAAAAAGGAAACCTTAAATCTCATTTAAACCTCACTGTAGCCGACACCCCTTCTCTCGGCGATTTCTTCTCTCCCGAGCTCCTGCTCTCTGTTACCGGCGTTCTCCCTCACTGACGACTATTTTCAGCCTGCATTTTCTCTGCAAGTTCGTACCCGAGGTATGCAATAGACAATGTAGCTATCTGTTAGTTTATCAGCTCTGTTTTCAGCTCAGCATCTGAACTTGGAGTTTATCAATGGCCATGCCGTTTTAGAACATTTTAGAATCCGAGAGTAGTAATGTCAACCCGAATAGATTCTGGTCATTTTAAGTAACCTAACTCAGATTTAATCAATAGTAGAACCTCTTTGTTCTATTTTGGATTTCAGATTCTGCACAGAGCTTTAGACTAAGGATTCGGAGATGACTCTAGCTATTAGATTCTAGGATGACCTATGATTAGAACTTTTAGGATTTTATTTAACTACTGTAATGTGAAATGTGTTAGGTGAAGAAGTTGAAGAGAAAGTGATCCAAGTTGCTAAGGAATCCAGGTAAGTGAATGTATTAAGTTTCCGGCCAATAGGGCCCTACATCAAAGGATTAAGTTAGATTTAGTGAACATTGTCTGCTATATGTTTGATGAAATGTCGATGGATATGGTTCTGTTATTCTCATGTACTCCCCTGTCTTAGTTCGATGATTAAGTGCATTTATGTTATGCATCATGTTTTACTTCTCAAGCATATGAAAATGTTTTGAAATATGTTTTCTCATGAATAAGGTAAGAAGATAAAACTTATGCAACGTGGTTAAGTGAGGGTTGGGGGTGGTTCGGCGTATGTCACAGTCCGCAGTAGGACATATGAATACGACCCGCAGTAGGGACCATGATCAAACTCACTGTCGAACCCCCTTTACCGGCACAAATCCTCCCTTAAACCACATAATGTAATGAAGAATATGAATGATGAAAGGAATGATGAATATGAGCATGTCTACGAATGATGATTATGAACAATGAATACGAGATACGATTATGAATGATGATTAAGATAAGTACATGAAAAGAAAAGACTTATGAGCATGTTTTTATCCAAGTTATGCATTCATGAACTCATAATAGTTTGCATTCCTTACTAAGCCTTAGGCTTACAGTTACACCTTATGATGTAGGTGAAGAAATATCAGGTGAGGAATTCAAAGTTGATGAAAATGTCTAAGCTAGGTTGCTGGAGGTGTTCAGGGGCAGTTCTGTGGCTGGATGGCAAATGAGTAACCCTGGTTAACGTTTTATGATTTAAGGATGTTTATAAGTTCTGAAGTTTAAGTAGTAATGTTTACGATTATGGAAGTCTAAGTATGATGACTTTACTTTCGAATTATTGAGTTCTGAGTTTGTCTGGTATGAGTACTGAATCTGAGGATATTTATGAGGATATGAAATGAATTATTAAGTCTTTCGCTGTATGAGTTCTAGTAAGTTTATGGTTCATTCCGCTTGAGTCCTGGTTATTAAGATTGAGGCTATGAAGTTTATGTTATCTAAAATCTAAGTCTGAGAAAAGCCAGGATGTCTTCTGCCGAGGGACGCTGGAGGAAAAATGGTTGTCTTCCGGCTGACGTCATCGGAAGAGGAGAATTGTTGTCTTCCGGCTGACGTCATCGGCAGGAGAAGTGTGATAGAAGTTGTATGAGTTTGCCTTCCGGCTGACGTCATCGGAAGGGGAAAAATGGTTGTCTTCCGGTTGACGTCATCGGAAGAGGAGAATTGTTGTCTTCCGGCTGACGTTATCGGCAGGAGAAATGTGATGGAAGTTGTATGGGTTTGCCTTCCGGCTGACGTCATCGGAAGAGGGAAATGGTTGTCTCCCGGCTGACGTCATCGGAAGAAGAAAACGCTATTTTGTCGTCTAGTGACCGGTAGAGGTAGTGTAATTCTCTACCGGAAGACAAAGATGTTATTTTGTCGCCTAGTGACCGGTATAGGTAGTGTAATTCTCTACCGGAAGAAGTATATCACACGAGTAAATTTAATGAAGCACGAGAGAGTCACGTGTCCACCAGTAGATGTCCCCTACCGGATGAGGTTTTAATGAACACGAGAGCTGTACGTGTTCATCGGTAGATGTCCACCACCGAGCGAGTTTTAATGGGTCACGTGTTAAGCTCATGCTCACCGGAAGATGTGAACTCTAAGCTTGTCGTTTAGCGATTGGCTGAAGTGCTTGCATGGCTCGCCGGCAGATGCTATGCACTTTATTAAAGTTACGTTTTCAAAAAAAAGAGTACAAAAATGAATTTAAGTTTAAGTAAGGTCAAGAATTTCGTGACGGTCCTCCTCGGGTCGTTACATTGGGACTCTATCCTATGTGCATTCCCGATTCTTACGAGACCCGACTCAACTCCTACGCCCTGCATTTCCCAGGAACATGCATCTACGATACTCCTCTATCGTCTATAATCATAATGCAGTAAGATACCTTAATAAAACTCACCTAAGTCGAAGGGAAAATCAGAGAAGGATCTCCTAGCGCACTCTACTGAGCTGAGGAGCTGAGAGTCGAAAATGATTTGGGAAACTGTGGCTGCTACAATGCATTAAACCCAAAACCTCTTTCCTTAAATATGTTATCCACTTTTAAATTTTCAATTACCCTTATGCCCTCGCCTAGTCATCCACTAACCCTACTTTTATTATTACCATATAAAGTGTGCCATTAATTTAAAAAAGATTAGAGAAGCGATTTGATAGAACCGGGTGTTACAGATGTCTTTACAAAAGCTCTAGATAGCTTAAGATTTGAAGAACTAAAATCTGCCCTAGACCTCTGTGTTACTTAAAGAAAGTTCTTCTAAGTTGTAAGTTTTTTTTTTCTGCTTTGCTAAAATAAAAAAAATGATATTTTTGTGCCAAATGCTTAGGCGATTATTTATGATAATATTTTTCTGAAGTTTGTGAGTCAACAGCACAAGAATCTTCTGAATTTATGAGATTGATTTTCCTAATCTTTAATCTGATGAAAGATTTAATTGGGTTTATTTCCCAAGATAAAAAAAAAATATTTTGTTAATATTTGAAGTAGATTTTTTTGGGTTTATTTCCCTAAAAATCATAGAAGTCTCTTTGTTCCATCTTCATTCTCCAAGATTTCAAAATTGTGTCCATCAAACTTCTTCTTCGTGTTTTCTTCTTCTCAAACTATCTGATCATTGCCCTCTATGGCAAAAATCGTGGAATATGATGAAAGTTCATCCGATCGTGAGAATCTGTCTCATGAAATGTCTCTTGAAGTATCTTTAAAATTGGTTTCTGAAGATGAGAATTATCTTTATGTTGTGGATGCTATTCCGATTAGCCAATATAATCCTTCCGGCGAGGGTAGTAGCTTCAAACGCCCACGCAATGAGCAATTTAATTCATCGTATGGACCACCTAGGTCTTCTTCTAAGGTAACTATTAGTAGATTTTACACTTTTACACAAGTGCACGTATCGCTTCAAGTAGTAAAAATATCGATCCCACGAGGATATTCTTAATTGAGTTAATTGCTATAAAAATCTTATAAAAATATTAAAATGATAAATGAAAATAATTAGAAATAACATCCGAATGATGATGCAACACAAGAAAACAGAATAAACGAGATAAAATCAATAAATGGAAGTCTTGGTTAGGATCGATTTCTTCGTTACGATAGTTTTACTACTGATGCTCTAGTAATGCTCTGCAGCATTATCTATGAACACCAAGAATCAAATATTTATAAATTTCGTTCAAATTGCCTATGTAAATTCAATTTAGAATTTCTCTCGACTTTGAAAGAAGGTAACTAACATTGAATTTTCTAATAGCTCAATTCTTATTGCCAATCGAATCAATCCTAACTATGTTGTAATAATTTAATTCGATTAATTATTCTTGCATCTTAGAATTTATATTTATCTTTCGATACAATATAAACATGGATCATCAACATATCCATCGATATGATCTGAATTAAGCAAGGAATATCACAAATAATGTTCAATAAACAATCGCATAAACAAATTAAGATCGTAGCAAAATTCGTAACAAATACTATCGTCCTAACTAAGTAAAAAAGTTTAGCTACTAGACATCATAAAATAAAACAAAAACAGTCGTTTTAATAAAAACATAAACAATAAAATAAAGAGAAGAAGAAGAAGATCAAAAAGATGTCGTCGGTTCTCTTTTGCAGATCCCGAGCTCTCTTCCTTCTCTGGTTTTCTTAATGCCTCTTCCTTTTCTTTTTTTTCTTTTTTCTTAAGTATTCTTTCTGTTTTGATTCTCTCTCCAATCCCTGGAATCATGCATGTTTTGATTCTCTCTCTAATCCCTAGAATCATGCATCTCTTTCTTCCTTTTTAGAATTTGGTTCTTCTTCTTTTTTTTTAAATTGCCATTCCAGCTTCTGCCACTTCTCCCAGTAGTCCACTACTCTCTATCGTCCATTTCTCCCAGTCATCCACTCTCTCTATCGTCCATTTCTCTCTGTCGTCCACTTCTGCTCTGTCGTTCATTTCTCCTAGTCGTCCACTTCTGCTCTGTCATCCATTCTCTCTATCGTCCACTTTTGCTAGTCGTCCATTCTGCCTGTCGTCCATTCTGTCAGTCGTCCATTCTGCTCTTTTCTCAATAAAATTTGGATTTTATTCTCCTCCTATTCCATGAATTGTGGCATCCAGTTAGGGTAAAAATCAATTTTCTCCAAATAGGTTTTCTTTCCCATGATTTACTCATTTTAACTCCTTGATTTAAACTTGAATTTCTAGATTTATCTTTTTATCTTTCCCGCTTTAATCTTTGCATTAATAAAAATATATTGAATGAATTCTTAAAAAATATGCACAAAATGTATCAATTTCACCCAAATTAATAATACTTTATGACGTTTGCAGAATCATCATGGCATTAGCATTAAAACTCACAATTTCATAATAATTCTACTCAAATCATTCAAGTTTCATCATGCACATTAGTATCAAATAACTTTAAAATAAGAGTTATCAAATACCCCAAACTTATATCATTACTCGTCCTCGAGTGATGCAAAAATAAATTCCAAAGTAACATTAACAAAATTTATATAATTTTTGAAATATCTAGTAACTTGTAAATTATTGAAAAATTTCACAATCACAATTAAAAGCAATCAATATAGATTTAATTCTCAATAAACTAATTTTCAAAGTGTGTGTGTGCTCAAACTCCTCTTTAAATTGCTAAGTTCAGCCATCAACACTAAACATCACAATTCATATCGTAGGATGTCAATTCTTTAATGTCCTTCCTAAATCCATTAGCTTTCAAAGACCCTTCTTCTTTTTTTTTTAAATAAGTGAGGGGGATATACAATAATAATTTTTTATATTGACTTTATCTATAAGTCACACTACCTTTTTATGCGATTGACAACGTTGGTGATGAAGTCCTCCGGTTACTCAGTAATGTCACCTCCAGATATATACTCATATAAAATAGAGGAGTATAGCCACTAAATATGCAACAGAGTTCCTCCCAATGTTCCCCTAATTTTTCTCTACCCATCAAGTATCCAAATGGCTCACTCAAAATTGAAAGTATATTAGAAAATTGCATTTATTATTTATTTATATATATATATATATATATATATATAACCCCCAAACTTATTATTTATTATATATATATATATATTTTTAGAAGAAGTCTTTCATTACTAATTTCTTTCATCAAACATTAAATTATTGACACCTAGATATAATTGTAATGTCTAGTAAAGAACAACTAAGCTTATGGGAATAAATCTTAATTAATTTCTAATGATATTTGACAATGACATTATTCAATAACTTACTGAATTAGGAGATATTAGGAAATATTAGGAAATTGCATTGTTCTTCATTTCATCGTTTGTGTTTTTTTTTTTTCGGAGACTAAATAGAACAAAGAAAGCAGAATAACGAACTAAACAAAATTAAGCAGAAAACTAAGCAAAATTAAGTAGTCAAAAATTAAACATAACAGAACTCCCCCAAACTTAACAATTGGCAGTGTCCCCATGGCCAAACAAATGAAATGCACACAAAGAGGGGGAAAGAACTTCCCTGGGTAGTTATGCTCCTGTATTTGATTCGGAGTCTAAGTTCTAGAGCAGCAATGTGGGAAAACGAGAGAAGGTTGGTCGGGGCTCATCAGCAAACCTTATCAAACTTGCTGCCAGTGCTTTGTCTCGAAGGTGACTATAGCGCTAGAAGACTCTGCTCTTGCGCTTTAGACTCTTCATGGATTCTGATATCCGATATTGTTGAACTTCCAGAAGATGAAGTTTCTGCTGTACTGACTCATTGTCGTGTTTGTGCCATTCTATTTTAGAGTGCAAAAGCTCTAGACTATCTATTATTTGTTGTTGAGAGCTGTTGTCGGCAGGTGATGTTGCAGCGCCGCTGGCAGCATTATCTTCAGCTTCTGTTTCCCCTACCCCCAAACTTTCTGAAGCAATCCTCTTAACAATGGTTAGTGTCATCGCTGGTCCTAGGGAGAGGTGCTCTTCATCTGCTTCATAAGGGACTCCAGCCATTTCACAAAGTCCAGACACTAAGGCATGGAAACAGGAGCTGCCCCTTTGGCTTCAGTGCATTGACACAAATTCTAGTATATGACCAAGCCAACATTAATCTTTTTGTTGGTCAGAATGCAGTAAAGCAGAATGGCTCGATCTCTTGTCACGTGTTGGCCGTGAGAAGAAGGGAATAAACGGATTTTAAGGAAGTGATACCATACCTTGGCTTTTGGGAGCAGGGCAAGCCTTGGAATAGAGAGAAATCCGGTTTTGGACCTCACCCATTCTATGCCTGGCACTGCTATTTCTTTCAATGCCGCATTCAGAAATCCTGGAGACAAATTGTCTTCATATTTGTAAAACTCGTCTTCAACTTCCTCCAAATTGTAAAATTCATTAATTGAAGAAGTCCCTATTTTCACATCGCACGCTCTAATCTGAATACTCTCGGGCAAGTCACCCTCAAAATTCAGATAGAATTCGCTCACAATATTTTTCACTGCTGTATTCGGGACAGCACAGAGTTTTTGTAACGCCCCTGAACCCTCCCCGGCTCAGTGCGCTACTTTGCTAACCAATCTCGTGTTTAAAACAGCTGTTTAAAATAATTTTCGAAGAATTTTCGACTCGAGTTTTGGGTTTTTCGAACCCTCGATTTTTGTTGGAAAAATGTGCCCAAAATACGTTTAAAATATGTCAGAAAAGATCAGGTTAAAACATAGTAGAAATAGGAAAGATTTAAAAAAAAAAACATTTTTGGCTCGATTGGGCGCCGCACGCGCGCTCCCCTGCTCGCCCGAGGCTGATCGATCGGCGCCCTCTGCAGACCGATCAGCACCCTCTCGGGTCCCTCGGCCAATTTTTGCCCCTTTTTCACTTTTCCTCATTTTCTTCAAACCACTCACACCCAAAAAACCTAAAACTTACCCAAAACATTTCCCGACATTTCCCACTTCCCGACACAAAAAAATCCCAGAAAACCGACTCCAAAAGCTTAACGAAAACATGAAGACAGTTGAAAACCCACGTCGTTTTCTCTACAAAAAATCGAGCAGCATAACGACTAAAGTTTTGAAATCCACAAACCTGAAAATCAAATACTTTATAAAACATATCCAAAACCATTCCAAAACAACATTTACAATAGTCTATAAGACCACCAATTTATACAAACAAGTCTAACCGTACAACCAAATAAAACGACTACATTCTACGAACATTTAACCAAAAATAGTTAGGAAAACTATATACAATCAAAATACCAAATCTCTCACAACTTCCCGAAGATCATGGTCGAGACGCCCTGACAACTGCCCACACCGGCATACCGCATACATCCCCGACTGCATCCCAATCCTAGCTTTCCTCAAAGCCCTCACCTGTAATGACGTCGCCACCTACACCACATAACACAAAACGTAAGCCTAATGCTTAGTAAGTAGGGATTAATGCATATCACATACACAATGTGCCCACAATTCTAACACATGCAGTTTCTAACCACTCGAGACACTTCGGCGTACCTCTCTCGTAGAAATCAATTCTACTCGAGACACTTCGGCGTACCTCTCTCGTAGAAATCCATTCTACTCGAGACACTTCGGCGTACCTCTCTCGTAGAAATCAATTCTACTCGAGACACTTCGGCGTACCTCTCTCGTAGAAATCAATTCTACTCGAGACACTTCGACGTACCTCTCTCGTAGAAATCAATTCTACTCGAGACACTTCGACGTACCTCTCTCGTAGAAATCAATTCTACTCGAGACACTTCGGCGTACCTCTCTCGTAGAAATCAATTCTACTCGAGACACTTCGGCGTACCTCTCTCGTAGAAATCAATTCTACTCGAGACACTTCGGCGTACCTCTCTCGTAGAAATCAATTCTACTCGAGACACTTCGGCGTACCTCTCTCGTAGAAATCAATTCTACTCGAGACACTTCGGCGTACCTCTCTCGTAGAAATCAATTCTACTCGAGACACTTCGGCGTACCTCTCTCGTAGAAATCAATTCTACTCGAGACACTTCGGCGTACCTCTCTCGTAGAAATCAATTCTACTCGAGACACTTCGACGTACCTCTCTCGTAGAAATCAATTCTACTCGAGACACTTCGGCGTACCTCTCTCGTAGAAATCAATTCTACTCGAGACACTTCGACGTACCTCTCTCGTAGAAATCAATTCTACTCGAGACACTTCGGCGTACCTCTCTCGTAGAAATCAATTCTACTCGAGACACTTCGACGTACCTCTCTCGTAGAAATCAATTCTACTCGAGACACTTCGGCGTACCTCTCTCGTAGAAATCAATTCTACTCGAGACACTTCGACGTACCTCTCTCGTAGAAATCAATTCTACTCGAGACACTTCGACGTACCTCTCTCGTAGAAATCAATTCTACTCGAGACACTTCGACGTACCTCTCTCGTAGAAATCAATTCTACTCGAGACACTTCGGCGTACCTCTCTCGTAGAAATCAATTCTACTCGAGACACTTCGGCGTACCTCTCTCGTAGAAATCAATTCTACTCGAGACACTTCGGCGTACCTCTCTCGTAGAAATCAATTCTACTCGAGACACTTCGACGTACCTCTCTCGTAGAAATCAATTCTACTCGAGACACTTCGGCGTACCTCTCTCGTAGAAATCAATTCTACTCGAGACACTTCGGCGTACCTCTCTCGTAGAAATCAATTCTACTCGAGACACTTCGACGTACCTCTCTCGTAGAAATCAATTCTACTCGAGACACTTCGGCGTACCTCTCTCGTAGAAATCAATTCTACTCGAGACACTTCGGCGTACCTCTCTCGTAGAAATCAATTCTACTCGAGACACTTCGGCGTACCTCTCTCGTAGAAATCAATTCTACTCGAGACACTTCGGCGTACCTCTCTCGTAGAAATCAATTCTACTCGAGACACTTCGGCGTACCTCTCTCGTAGAAATCAATTCTACTCGAGACACTTCGGCGTACCTCTCTCGTAGAAATCCTTCTACTCGAGACCCTTCGGCGTACCTCTCTCATAGAAATTCATTCTACTCGAGACACTTCGGCGTACCTCTTTAGTAGAAATCATTCTACTCGAGACACTTCGGCGTACCTCTCTCGTAGAATTCCATTCTACTCGAGACACTTCCGCGTACCTCTCTCGTAGAAATTGATTCTACTCGAGACACTTCGACGTACCTCTCTCGTAGAAATCAATTCTACTCGAGACACTTCAGCGTACCTCTCTCGTAGAAAACCTTCTACTCGAGACACTTCGGCATACCTCTCTCGTAGAATTCGATTCTACTCAAGACACTGTTGCATATCTTACGTTCCGTACTTACAATTCAAAACATGCCAAAACTCGTTCGTTTTGTAGTTCAAAAACAATGATGCATGACTCACACAATGCTTAACCAACAAACAAGACAAAACAACCAAAAAAACAAACAATTCCCTACCGTTCATGGTGTAGGCCCGAAGGTAAAACACATACACTCCACTACTTACCTGGACTCCTGCACGTGTTTGCTCACTTCGGCTAGGCCAAATACTCTTTTTTCAACCTAGCACGTTAAGGGAAATAACTTAGCAACATTCTAAAAATCCTAAACTAAGTCCAATCAACACAATTTAAACAAACTTTAACAACTTAAACCCTAAAATCCGAAATTTCCACAATTTCCACCGTTCAACTTCAAACGGCCATAACTCCCTCGTTTTTCAACGGATTTTAACGTGCCACCCCAATTCGTAAACCTCTACACGTCTACTATCCCTTGAAACACTCAAATTAACCATCCAAACACCATGGCCAACCCGAATTCATAGAAACAGAATCGGCTACAACAACAAAAAAATCCGATTTTTCAACTAATTCAACCAAACTCCTAAACTTTCTATATAATCAACCTAAAACAACCTATCTTAAGCATAAACCACCAAAATAACAAGAAACTCTCATCAAAAAATCAAAATTTCGGAATCCCTCATTAAGGTTTCCCAAACCATAACCAAAACTCACCAAAACTCAACAAAAACACCACAAATCTCTATTATTATGTATCCCTAATAAAACCCATTAAAAATTTACCTCAAAACCTTGCAAAATTTGACGCAAGAAAGATGGAAGAATTCAGCAATGGAGGAGAGGGTTTCGTGGGAGAAAATGAAGGAGAAGACTACTTTTTGCATTTTTAACCTTTAATTTCCCCCTTTAATTAAAACACCATTTTTCCTTCTTTTAAATTTTTACCCACTAACTTTTAATTTTGCAAAATAACCTCTCCTTTTTCTTTTATCTACTTCAACGTGGAAGTATTCTTCTTCTTCCACTTTTCTTCAACCAATCTCCTTTCCATTTATTCTTTGACTTTTCAACCTCTTGACTTTTCAAACTAACACTTTTCCCTTTTCATCTTTGCTTCTCTTTTCTATTTAGTTTGACTTTTTAATTCAATAATAATCAAATCTCTAAACCATTCCAACGTGTAAACATCACTCATCCATTTTATTTCTCTACTTTTCTTTATATCAAACCAATAATACTTTATACCTCAATCACTTTATGTTTTCTCACCAATTTCTCATCTAACTTTGCTTTCCTTCCCATAACTACTAAACACTCATATCATAATCTAATCTAAGGCTACGCACGTTATAGAAATTTTTTGGGTGTTACAGCTTTTTCCAACTTCTTTCCTGAATAATAGTTCTAACATAACTAGGGTACCTTATTATCTGTTCTTCTACGACGAGGAAACCCTTTTCTTGAGCAAAATTCCGTTGTTGTAGACCTTGCTCATATCTCAACTTGGCCTCCTCAGATACGAGGGCTAGTCTGCACAGTTTTTTCACGTTCTTCTTTTCCTTTTGTTTCGGATGCATCTCTTCAGTCAAAAGTTGTCGCTTAAAAATCCCGATTGAGCTTTTTCTTCTAATGCCCAAGTGTTTATAGAAGTGGCAAGGAGCGGAAGGTTTCAAAAAAAATTGTGCGCTAGGACTCAAAATTTTTACTAATTGTTGGCGGCGGATTTTGAGCGGTAAATTAGCCCTAACAGTTGCTTCGAGAGAACTTCGGTGATGATAAGTAGAAAAGTAAAAATATGATTCAAAATAAACTCATTTAAACCTAAATATAATGTAAATGCAAATAAAATTAAAGAATATAATAAATGATATTATTGTTGGATTGCCTCCCAAATAGCGCTAAGTTTTAATGTCTTCAGCCAGACTTCCTTTCTCTTCATTGTTTTTCAATATCTTGTTGAAAAATTAACATTATTTTTGTCAATTTTTCTCCAAAATAATGCTTGACCTGATGCCCATTTACCTTAAACTCTTTCCCACTTTCTCTGTCCTTTAATTCTATCGTTCCATAAGGGTAGACTTCTACTATCTTGAAAGGTCCAGACCACCGAGATTTCAACTTTCCCGGAAATAATCTTAACCTAGAATTGAATAAAAGAACCAATTGTCCTTTTTCAAAAACTCTTGGTTGAATCTTCCGGTCGTGCCATTTTTTAACATTTTCCTTGTAGATCTTAGTGTTTTCATAGGCCCCTAATCTCAGCTCTTCTAGTTCTTGTAATTGTAGGAATCTGCTCTTTCCTGCTTGTTATAGGTCTAAGTTTAATGTTTTTAATGCCCAGAAAGCCTTGTGCTCTAACTCAACAGGAGGTGACATGTTTTTCCATAGAGCATGTTGTACGAGGTAGTTCCCAACGGATTCTTGTAAGTTGTTCTGTACGCCCATAATGCATCATCTAGTTTCAAAGACCAATCCTTTCTATTTGGGTTCACCACCTTCTCCAAGATTTTCTTGATTTCTTTGTTGGATACCTCAGCCAGTCCATTACTTTGTGGATGGTACGCTGTTGTCACTTTGTGCTTAACTCAATATTTGCTTAATAATTCAGCGAATGATTTATTGTAAAAATGACAGCCTCCATCGCTGATTATTGCTCTAGGTGTTCCAAACCTGGTGAAGATATTTTTTGCAAAAATTGCAGTACATTTTTCCCTTCATTGTTTGGAAGTGCTATTGCCTCAACCCACTTAGAGACATAATCAACAGTCACAAGTATATATTGGTTTCCAAAGGATGCTAAGAAAAATCCCATGAAATCTATCCCTCATACATCAAAAACTTTTATCTCCATGATGTTGGTTAATGGCATGCTCGTGTTTCCTTGAAATATTCCCTACTCTTTGGCATCTGTCACAATTTTTAACAAACTCATTAGCATCCTTAAAAATAGAGGGCCAGTACAAACCTGACTGCAGAACTTTTGCAGCTGTTCGGGTTCCTCCATAATAGTCCGCCATATGATGCTGCATGGCATTGCCGCAGCACTGACTGCATTTCCTCCTCTGGTACGCATTTCCTCATTAACTGATCAGCTCCTTGTTTGAAGAGAAACGGTTCATCCCAAAAATACTGCTTTACATCTTTCAAAAATTTCCTTTTCTACTAATAATCTAAATCAAAAGAGATTATATCACTTACAAAAAATTTGACAAAATCAGCGTACCAAGGAACTGAAGATACTTCCAACTTCAGTATCTGTTCATCAGGGAATGTTTCTTTAACTAACTCTTCATCTTGCTGCTCACCCATATTCTCCAAACGAGATAAATGATCAGCCACCTGATTTTCACACCCCTTTCTGTCACGAATCTCCACATCAAACTGTTGAAGTAAAAGCACCCAAGGTTTGGCATCTTTCTTTGCAACCAAGTACTTTATTGCTGCATGGTCAGTGTACACAATAACTTTTGTGCCGATTAAATATGCTTAGAATTTGTCGAATGCAAATACCACAGCTAAAAGTTCCTTTTCTGTGGTTATGTAATTCTTTTGAGCCTCGTTCAAGGTTTCGCTGGCGTAATAAATAGAGTGAAATAGTTTGTCTGTTTTCTGCCCAAGTACAACTCCTACAGCATAATCACTTGCATCACACATCAGAATGAAAGGTGAAGTCCAGTCTGGTGTAGCTATCACAGGTGCTATGATCAACTTTTGCTTCAACAGGTTAAAAGCTTCCAGACAATTTTTGTCAAAGTTGAATAAAGTATTCTGCTCCAGTAGCATGCATAAGGGTTTTGATATTTTTGAAAAATTTTTAATGAAGCGCCTATAAAATCCTGCAGGCCCCAAGAAGCTTCTGAATCCTTTCACTATTTTTGGTGGAGGTAGCTTCTCAATAATTTCAATTTTTACTTTATCCACCACTAAACCTTTTTCTGAAACCCTATGCCCGAGAACTATTCTTTCTAGAATCATAAAATGACACTTTTCCCAGTTTAAAACTATGTTAGTTTCCATGCATCTCTTCAATACTTTCTCTAGATTTTCTAGACAATTTTTGAAAGAGTCTCCAATAATTGAGAAATCATCCATAAATATTTCCAAGCATTCTTCAAACATGTCTGAAAATATGGCCATCATGCAGCGTTGGAATGTGGCAGGTGCATTGCATAACCCAAAAGGTATCCTCCTGAAAGCGAAAGTTCTATATGGGCAGGTGAAGGTTGTTTTCTCCTGGTCTTCTTGGGCTATTGTAATATGATTGTATCCCGAATATCCATCCAAAAAGCAGTAGAATTTTTTACCTGCTAATCTATCCAACATTTGATCGATAAAAGGGAGAGGAAAATGGTCCTTTCGGGTGGCTTTATTCAGCTTCCTGTAGTCCATGCAAATCTTCCATCCTGTTACTGTCCTTGTTGGAATTAATTCATTTTTTCATTAGTTGTAACAGTCATCCCTCCTTTCTTTGGAACACATTGCACAGGGCTGATCCATGCACTATCGGAGATAGGATAAATAATCCCTGCATCTAACCATTTGAGAATCTCCTTTTTCACCACTTATTTCACTATCGGATTTAACCTCCTCTGCTGTTCTATTGATGCAACATAACCTTCTTCCAATCTTATCTTGTGCATGCAAATACTGGGGGTTATTCCTTTTATATCTTTTACTGTCCACCTAGAGCTTGCTTATATTTTTTTAGTACCTGCATCAACTCTTGTTCTTGCTAGTCTGATAAAGCTGCTAAATAATCACAAGAAGTGTTTCTTTAATTCCCAAGAACACATACTTCAGATGAGATGGAAGCGGTTTGAGCTCCAATGTTGATGTCTCCTTGCTGGATGGGCTAGAGTCTTCTTGGCCATCTTCTGTTCTGATTAATGTTTCAAACTGCTTCATGTATCCCTTGGAAAATTGTTTAACTTCTTCTGGTTTAATTTTTTTGGATATACTGAAACACTCTTCTTCATCATAGGAACATTTCATGGCTTTTAAAACATTGAAAGTAACTTGCTGGTCATTAACTCTCATTGTGAGCTCTCCCTTCTGAACGTCAATTAGGGTTCTGTCAGTGGCTAAAACTGGCCGACCCAAAATTATTGGCACCTCCCAATCTGCTTCATAGTTAAGTATGATAAAGTCTGCAGGGAAGATGAACTTGTCTACTTTCACCAACACATCTTCTATCTTTCCTTGAGGATGAGTTAGTGATCGGTCAGCAAGTTGCAGAGTTACTGTTGTTGGCTGAGCTTCTCCAATTCCCAGCTTTTTAAAAATTGTCATGGGCATCAAATTGATACTAGCTCCAAGATCTCATAGAGCTTTTCTGAAATAGTTATTGTCGATTGTACAAGGGATGGTGAAGCTTCCAGGATCCTTCAGCTTCGGTGGTATTTTGTTCTGTAGAATGTAACTGGTCTCTTCGGTCATGGCAACCATCTCATATTCTCTCAATCTTCTTTTTTTTATATAAAATATCTTTCATGAATTTCGTATAGATGGGCATCTGTTCAAGGGCTTCCACCAAAGGTACGTTGATGTGAAGCTGCTTCAAAACATCCAAGAATTTTTTAAATTGTTTTTCCTGGTTGTGTTTTTGTAGCCTCTATGGAAACGGTGGAGGAGGTTTCTGGAGTTGCAGTTCTGCTGAACGATGTTGTGGTGTTACTGCGAGCGGAGTTGCAACATTGATATTTGTTTCTCCTGTTTTCGTGTTACTTTCTTTAGTCCTCTCAGCATTCTCTTCCTCGATCAAAACTTCTCCTTCCTGTAAACCCTCAGTACTGGGCTGCTCATTTGTTTCTTTTTCTTGGCTATTATTCTATGATTTTTCTATCCTCCGAGGCTTTTCTGGAATTTCTACCTCCCTTCCATTCCTTAATAAAATAGCTTTGCAATGTTCCTTTCCCAGTCTCTGTGGAATTTCAGTGTCACTTGGTAGTTGTCCCATACTCCTTGAATTTGCAGATTGAGCTAGCTGCCCCAGTTGGGTTTCAATATTTTTTATGGAGGCTGCTAAATTCTGCAATATTATGTCTTTGAAGCATATTCTCTTGCAAAATTATCTGGTTTTTCTTGAGATATAGGTTTCTGAATTTGCTGAGTGTAGTTCTGGGCATAATTATCGGCAGATCTTGTAGGTGTTGCATTGTTCTGTTGCTGCGAATTCCATTGGAAGTTTGGGTGCTATCTCCATCCAGGGTTGTACGTCTGTGAGAAGGGATTATTATTTCGGTTATACCTCACATAATTTGTGGATTCGGGGTTTGTAGGGCATGAGCTATCATCATGGTTCTCCCCACAAAAGATGCATGAAATCTCTCGTATTTGTGGCTCATGCTGTTTGTTCATAGCTTTGATGGCATTTTCTAATGAAGCTATTTTTGCATTGAGAGCTGCTACTTCATCTACTTCATAAACTCCAGGTGCTCTCCTTGCAGTGTATTCCTGTCTGATGGCCATTGATAGCTGTTTACTGCCATTCTTTCCAGTAAGTCATATGCCTCATTAAAAGATTTTGACAGCAGTGTTCCATTGGCTGCTGCATCAATATTCAATCGGGTTTGTCCATTCAATCCGTTGTAAAACGTTTCCAACTGAATCCAATGAGGGATCCCGTGATTTGGGCACTGTCTCAGTAATTCTTTAAATCTATCCCACGCTTCATAGAGTGATTCTTCATCCCTCTGCTGGAAGCTGGTGATTTCATTTCTCATCATTGCGTTCCTCACTGGTGGGTGATACTTCATAATAAATTTCTTAGCAAGATCCCCCCAAGTAGTAATGGTATCAGAAGGAATACTGTTCAACCAATCCCTGGCTCTATCTCTCAAAGAATATGGGAATAATTTTAACCTTAACGCTTTTGTAGATACTCCAGGGAAGTTGAAAGAATCACTGACTTCACCAAACACTTTCAAATGGCGATGAGAATTATCTGTAACTGCTCCAGTGAACTGCCCAACCGTTTGGAGCATTTGGAACATCACCGGTTTAAACTCAAATCTGATGGCACGAAGGTCCGGTCTTACTATTATAGGATTTAGATCATTTAGTGTAGGAATGGAAAAATCTTGAATGGGCCTGTCTCTATCATCAACAATTCTTTCAGCATTGTCTCTTTCTCTTTCTACGTTCGCCATATTGTCTCCCTCAATAAACTGTTGCTGCTGTTGTCTTCTTCTTGCTTTGAATGTTCTCTCAATTTCGGGATCTATGGGTACAAGATCCTGTGCATCTTTTTCGTTCGGCATAAATCAAGAATACCTGAAAATAGAGAAACAAAATAAAATAAAATAACGTAAAATAAAATAAAATAATTATAGCAAAATAATCACAACTAAGCAATATCCCCGGCAACGGCGCTAAAAACTTGTTAGTGGATTTTACACTTTTACGCAAGTGCACGTATCGCTTCAAGTAGTAAAAATATCGATCCAACGACAATATTCTTAATTGAGTTAATTTCCATAAAAATCTTATAAGAATATTAAAATGATAAATGAAAATAATTAGAAATAACATCTGAATGACGATGCAGCACAAGAAAACAGAATAAATGACATAAAATCAATAAATGGAAGCCTTGGTTAGGAATCGATTTCTTCGTTATGATAGTTTTACTACTGATGCTCTGGTAATGCTGTGCAACATTGTCTATGAACAGCAAGAATAAAATATTTATAGGTTTCGTTCGAATTGCCTATATAAATTCAATTTAGAATTTCTCTCGACTTTGAAAGAAGGTAACTAACATTTAATTTCCTAATTGCCCTATTCTTATTGCCAATCGAATCAATGCTAACTATGTTGTAACAATTTAATCCGATTAATTATTCGTGCATCTTAGAATTTATATTTATCTTTCGATATAATATAAACATGGATCATCAACCTATCTATCGATATGATCTGAATTAAGCAAGGAATATCACAAATAATTGTTCAATGAAACAATCGCATAAACAAATTAAGATCGTAGCAAAATTCGTAACGATTACTATCGTCCTAACCAAGTAAAAGAGTTTAGCTACTAGACATCATAAAATAAAACAAACACAATCATTTTAATAAAAACATAAACAATAAAATAAAGAGAAGAAGAAGAAGATCAAAAAGATGTCATCAGTCCTCTTCTGCAAATCCCGAGCTCTCTTCCTTCTCTGGTTTTCTTAATGCCTCTTCCTTTTCTTTTTTTTCATTTTTCTTAAGTATTCTTTCTGTTGTGATTCTCTCTCCAATCCCTGGAATCATGCATGTTTTGATTCTCTCTTCAATCCCTGGAATCATGCATTCTCTTTCTTTCTTTTTGGGATTTGGTTCTTCTTCTTTTTTTTAAATTGTCATTCCAGCTTCTGCCACTTCTCTTAGTCATCCACTACTCTCTATCGTCTATTTCTCCTAGTCATCCACTCTCTCTATCGTCCATCTCTCCCAGTCGTCCACTTCTGCTCTGTCGTCCACTTCTGTTTTGTCGTCCATTTCTCCAATCATCCACTTCGACTTATGGTAACTAACACCTTTAATTTCCTAATTGCCCTATTCTTATGCCAATCGAACTCAATGCTAACTATGTTGTAACAATTTATCCGATTAATATTCGTGCATCTTAGAATTTATATTATCTTTCGATATAATATAAACATGGATATCACTAACCTATCTATATGATCTGAATTAAGCAAGGAATATCACAAATAATTGTTCAATGAACAATCGCCATAACAAATTAAGATCGTAGCAAAATTCGTAACGATTACTATCGTCCTAACCAAGTAAAGAGTTTAGCTACTAGACATCATAAAATAAAACAAACACAACATTTTAATAAAAACATAAACAATAAAATAAAGAGAAGAAGAAGAAGATCAAACAGATGTCATCAGTCCTCTTCTGCAATCCGAGCTCTCTTCCTTCTCTGGTTTTCTTAATGCCTCTTCCTTTTCTTTTTTTCATTTTTCTTAAGTATTCTTTCTGTTGTGATTCTCTCTCCAATCCCTGGAATCATGCATGTTTTGATTCTCTCTTCAATCCCTGGAATCGTCCACTTCTGCTCTGTCGTCCACTTCTGCTCTGTCGTCCACTTCTGCTCTGTCGTCCACTTCTGCTCTGTCGTCCACTTCTGCTCTGTCGTCCACTTCTGCTCTGTCGTCCACTTCTGCTCTATCGTCCACTTCTGCTCTGTCGTCCACTTCTGCTCTGTCGTCCACTTCTGCTCTGTCGTCCACTTCTGCTCTGTCGTCCACTTCTGCTCTGTCGTCCACTTCTGCTCTGTCGTCCACTTCTGCTCTGTCGTCCACTTCTGCTCTGTCGTCCACTTCTGCTCTGTCGTCCACTTCTGCTAGTCATCCATTCTGCTCTTTCCTCAATAAAATTTGGATTTTATTCTCCTCTTATTCTATGAATTGTGGCATCCAGTTAGGGTAAAAATCAATTTTCTCCAAATCGGTTTTCTTTCCCATGATTTACTCATTTTAACTCCTTTATTTAAACTTGAATTTTCAGATTTATCTTTTTGTCTTTCCTGCTTTAATCTCTGCATTAATAAAAATATATTGAATGAAAATAATCTGTTCATTCTAAAAAAAATATGCATAAAATGTATCAATTTCACCCAAATTATTAATACTGCGTGACGTTTGCAGAATTATCACGGCATTAGTATTAAAACTCACAATTTCATAATAATTCTACTCAAATCATTCGAGTTTCATCATGCACATTAGTATCAAGTAACTTTAAAATAAGAGTTATCAGTAACTTTGCCTTCAAAACGAAAGTTCCCTTCGATCTTGAATGACCAAGATCCCTCAGATGAAGAATGGGACATTGAAGTTGAAGTTCATTCTGTTTCCTCCGGTGAAGAGGATTATGAAAAGGAATCTAACAAGAAAGTACCTTCCCTTCGAAAATCTGCTAGGGTGTGTGCTAAGAAAATTGTGAGGACTGCTCAAACTCCTCGCTCTAACTTCACAAGAAAAACAAAGACAAAGGTAACTTCAAACAAGCCTGTTGTTGCAATATCTAAGTTTGCCTCACAGAGAATATCCTGCAAAAAATCAAGTGAGTTCTCTGTATCCTCTGATAAATCTTCTGTATCCTCTGATAAATCTAATGTTTTTAGATCAGACTACAATGCTAAGCTATGGGTGAAAGTTTCAAAGAAAAGCCTATGGAGTGAACGTAGTATCCACAATGTCGATTTTAAAGATTGCAGGGATCTTGTAAACTTGCTGATTAGTCAAGGTCTTGGAAGGACCTTCAAAGGGTTAAAATCGTTATGTAGCAAGATAATTGATGAATTTTATTGCAACTTGACTCCGAATATCAAAGATCGTGATCACTCTGATTTTGAGCATGTGTACTTAAGGGGTTTTGTTTTTGAATTTAGTCCATCTGTCATTAACACTTACCTTGGAAGTTTCTGGTCTGACTCAGAAGCCTTTTCTCTTGATTTTGATGAAATTATTACTAGCGTCACTGGCGGTGTTAGACAAATCTGGCCGCGAGTGAAAGACTTCCCAGCTTCACAACTCTCTGCAAAGTTTGCAATTTTACATAAAATTGCCATAAGGAACTGGTTGTTGTCATCTCATGCTACAGGAATAAACAAAAAGATGGCTATACTTCTCTTTAGAATTGGAAATGGTATACAATTCAATATTGGACAATTCTTCTTTGATCAGATTATGAAGCATGTCAATGTAAAGCATGAAAGGTCAGCACTATCCTTTCCTTGTTTAATTTTTAGTATTTTATCCTCTCAGCAAACTATTATGAGTGATAAAGAAGTGTTCACAATGGATCAAGAAGAAATATGGATTAGCTATAAGCTTCTTACTGGTGAGCATGTGAATGATTTGAAAAATGTTCCTGAGTCTGGAAATATTTCTGACGTTTGTATAATTTCTTGAATAATGAAAGTAATTGAGAGTGAGTTATGTGTCCTCGTAAAGAGAGAGAAAGTTTTGTCAGATTTGCTTGATGAGCTTGTTAAGCATCTGTCAGCTAAGAAGTCCTCCGAAGATCTCAATAAGTAGTCATCGTCGAAACAGAAAGACAAAGAACCTATCAATGATATGGAGAAATCACTGTGGTTTCAAGTTCTTATGATAGCTCTCATAATGTTCCTCCACATGTCACATCTGAACGAACACCTTCAAGTGTCTATTTGGGGGAGTTTCATGATTGTGAGGATAAATCCATATCAGAAAATGATACAGGTGTACAGGCTGATGCTGACCCTACTGGCCTAGTTCATTATTGCTCAGAATGATTCAGTTGTTCTTTCTTAGACAATGTTTGCACTCTTTTGTCTTTTTATGGCAAAAATGGGGAGTAGTTTTTTGTATGGATGTTTCCATGGAATTCTCTTTCAGGGGGAATTTCGATTATATTCCTAGTTTCATGCAGGGGATTATTATTTTTTGAATGGATATTTCTAGGGGTGTGCAAAATCGAACCGGAACTGAGAACCAAACCGAAACCGGTGAAATCGGGTCCGTTTCTAGTCGGTTTTGCACCAAAATAAAATGAAATTCGATTCTATTATGCAAGAACCGAATATAATAGTTTGGTTTTCGGTTTGGATCATTCAAAACCGAATTTAACCGAACCGAATCGCATTTCTTCCCATTTTTTATAAAGCCCTAATTTTATTTCTTCTTCAGTTCTCTAGACGGCAAGGCAGACCCGACACTCAATGGCTCGACCTCGACTCTCAAACTCTCCGGTAAATGCAACCTCGACCTCGACTTCTCGACTCTCAACTCGTTGTGCGTGTAAGTGTTCTATTCTCTGCTTATTTTGCTTTTTTTTTTTTTATAAGCGTTCTGTTTTGGGAGACTGCTCGGGCATGACCGACAGCAATTTGTTTAGGCATTGAATATTGGGTGTTCAAAAACTGAACCGAAACTGGAGCAAAAATCAATGATTTTGACAGAGTTTTTGATCGAAAGCAAAATCTGTTGATTTTTGCTCTCTTCTGTTTTTAACCGAGAGCAAAATCAGTCAGTTCGTCTCTCCTATTTGGCATTTGTGGCCTTCCTGATACCATATTTAGAGTAATCGAAGAGCATATACCATGAATTTGTCTATGGATACTTAAAACTGAGAAATTGGATGCAGAGGGCTCATTCATAGAATAGAGCCTTGGCTACTTGATTCACGGTACAATCATCAGGGAGGTTTTCTGATCCTTTAAACTGAATTCTATTTTTGTGATTCATGGTTGTGATTGCTAGACATTGGTGTAGTAGGAAAACTACCACGTTAAGTTTAGGGGTACTCGGTATAGTCACTCTTGAAGGATCTATTTTGTCTGTTTCTGATGTTTTTCTGTTCTTGTTTTTGATCAGTTAGGGTATCTATTTTGTGTTCTGTATGTTTTTTGTTTGCATGTTAGACTTGTAGCTTTAATAAAAAAGTTGGTGCTATATCCTCTCTCTAAGAACAAATACGTAGCAAAATAAATAAATAAAATATTTGGTTTATCTTCTATCTCTGCTATACCATCGTTGATATCGATTACTACTCTGTAAATTTTTTCGTTAAAGTAATGGTTTAGTATGAGTGAAAAATTGGAAGTAGACACTTTAGGTTGGCTTTCCACTCATATTCTTTACTACTTCACAAAAACTCATGACATGGTTCTTGTCAAGACTTGAAAAGTTTTGAAAAAGTTATGTTTTAACGTTAGACTTTATTGATAAACTTTTCTAGATTTCTCTTTGTTGTAGCAAATTAAATTGAATTTTTGTAGGGTTATGGAGAAAAGGGTAGAAAAAGGAATGTATTTAAATATAAGTTTGGGGAAATTTAAAAATTTGTGATTCTCTCTAGATACACTTTCAACTTGAGTGAGTCATGGATACTCAATGGTTGAATATTGTAATTTAATAGAGGGACAGTTGAAGGTACCATAGTTACAAACAAAAGAATGTACTCTACTATTTTAGGCTAAAATATACATTAAAATAGGAGTATTCCTTGTGACGTTTTTGAGTAACTAGAGGTCTTCATTAGCTGTGTTGAGACTAGCGTAAAAAGATATTGCGACGTAAAAGAACAATCTAAATAAAAGTGATATAAAAAAATGATGATGGATTATTTGAGAAAATTTTCTAAATTATTATTTTTGATCTTGTTTATTAGGTTGATATGTCGCATTTGAGAGAAATTTATAAAAATGATTCATTAAATTTTGATTTAAAAAAAAATTTAGTACACTGGAGCAATTTGTTCATGGTTTGCACACACACATGAATAAGGGAATTGTTTGGAATACAAATTTTTAGTGACTAAATCTAATTTTTGATGATACTATTTTTGAACTTTGATTGAAAATTTTGGAAAGTTGTGCTATAAAAAAACTGATGAAGCTTAGAAGAAATATACTAGAGATTAAATATGGCAAAAATAATCTTAATTTTTAGTTCTTTCCATTACTTGGGGACAAACAATAATTTAAGTTCAGAGGGTCGTCTGATATCTCTATTTTATAGAGTTAACAAATATTGTGAAGATTACTAAATTCAAACTCTAGAAGTTGCTTCGAAAGAAGCAGATGTCTATCCATATAAATGAAGCAACTTAGATCCAATTTGAGAAAGTTATTTTTTTCGAGTTTTTGGTTTACAGTCTTAGATTTGTTTTTTTTTTTTTTGTAGATTTAGGCAAGTTCTTTAAGGACGAATAGAGGGACGCAAATGTTGTAACAAAGAGTCTTCAACTATTGACGATCGTGTAGGATTCTTTATTGTTTTATTTGTTTTTTTCAACTCTAGACCATGTTTAGTTATTTTGATTTGTTTTCTACAATGAACTAATTTTCTTAAGATTGAAGAACAAAGTACCAAACCTTATCATTCATGTTTATGTGTTGCTAATTTGCTATTGGTCTACCCACTAGTTTGTTCAATATTGTCATTCTTGTTACTATGGTAAAAGGGCAATTATTTGAATTAGAAATTATTTTTTCATACGAGTCGAACAGAAACTTGAACTTAGAGCTCTTATTGAATAATGTACAATAATTAGTTTTAGATATAAAGTTAACATTTTTATGCAACCACTATAGAACAATATATAATTGTATTATATAACTCTTGTAGAATTTATTTTAATCTTTTATTATATCTTTACATAGACATATGAAAAGAACTAATAAAATAATATAACATAGTAGATTGACAGATTATTGTGCGATATATTTGAAAATTCCAAGTCAGCTAGTTGATATAGTTGTAGTATTACTGGGACATGTAAACAAAAGAATATAAAAAAGAAAAATTAAATTTCAATCATCTTTTGCATAAATTTATCTCACTTATAATTTACTTCTTAGTTATTAATCGCATCATTCATAAAATAACATCTTTTGATAACTCTTAAATTAGAAGTTTAGTTGATTTTATAGTAAACTTTTTTAAATATTTTTCGTGGGTTCGGCGCTCGATATTAATCACTATATTATTTGTTACGATAGTGTACACTTGCTCTTGACATATTGCACAATAGTATCCTCGTTAAAGTTGAGTTTTCAAACAATTAGCAACAGAAGCAGAAGAAGGGAGGAGGAAGAAGACGAAGAAGAGAATAACGTCAATGAGAAATGTTTTTCTATTCTTCTCTTTTTGTTCAATCATCTGAGTATTTACATGTACATTACAGTAATCGATAAATGGAAATGATGAACGTGGGAAAAGGAGAGAGTCGAGAGTCAGTAAACTAAATAGTAACTAAACTACAACTAAACACTTTAACTGAACAATAGACATTGTAACATCCCCCTTTAAGATCAAGGTCAAAGGTCGAAGATCTTGGACGTAAAATCAGAGAACAATGACTACGGGAGAGGCTTAGTTAGAGCTTCAGCGAGCGGATTTTCTGACAAAGTAAACTTGACCATCAATGTTTTGTTGAGGACATTTTCTCGAACAAAGTGAAAATCAATCTCAACATGTTTAGTGTAACGACCCCAGCAAGATATTGTCCGCTCTGGGGATTGGACCGCAGCCCAATATCCTCCCCTCACAGCTTTGTTTGGCAAGAACTTCCCGGAAGGTCACCCAACCTGGAATTGCTCTCGCCGAAGCACTTTTAACTTCGGAGATCTTATGGGATCCGTTGTCAATTGTGCTCCAAAACGCGTCTTACTATCTTGGGAGGATCTCTTTACATATGTTTCATTTCCACATACTTCCCAAGCGATGTGGGATTATGGCGACCTCCTATTTACGACCTGTCACCTTTCGGTTTGCCCGCGCGGACATACCGTCATCTGGGTTCTGGTTCGTGCTGCCATCGTACACATACTTGCACATTCGGGTCATCACATTTAGATTTTGAATGTAACACCGGATTTGAGGCAAGTTATGTTGCGCTAATATTATCACAGAGAATTAGGTGTACCTTTGGTGACTGCAATACCCAATTTGCATAGCAATGATTGGAGCCAGATCACTTCAATTGCGTCATTCGCTATGCTTCGATATTCTGATTCAGTGCTAGACGACCAAGAGATAAGATTAGTGCCCAAGAAAATGCAGAATCCACTTGTACTCTTATGATCATCTGGATAGGAGGCCTAATCAACATTCGTATAACATGTCAGATTACAACAAGAAGATAACGAGAAGGAGATATCTAAAGAGGAGATACCTTAAGATATCGTAAAATTTGTTTGACGGCTTGCCAATGGATGTCTGAAGGTGAATGCATAAATTGTGAGACATTGTTCACAACAAAGGCAATATCCAGTCGGGTAAGGCAACAATACTGTAAACCACCAACAATGCTACGATAGAGCAAATCATCACCGAGTGGTGTACTAGAATGTTTAGACAAGATTGGTCATGATACCATAAGAGTAGGGACTGGTTTGCAAGATAGCATGTTGGCCCTGTGAAGCAACTCAAAAATATATTGGGATTGCGAGAAGATCATACCATGAGAAGTGTGAGTAACGGAGATTCCAAGAAAAAATGCTAATGATCTAAGATCTCAAACTTTAAATTGCGAATGTAGGTAAGTGAGTAGTTGATCAAGTAAAGCTGCAGAGTTACCAATTACAATGATGTCGTCAACATAGACTAGCATAATTATAATTGAGGAGTGCTGGCAACGAACAAAGAGTGATGTATCAAATTTTGAAGTAGAAAAACCCCACAGTAGTAGTGCCTTGTATAGCTTGGTGTACGGGGCCCGAGGAGACTGCTTGAAATCGTAGAGAGCTTTGTGTAATAAGCAAACAGTAGAGAGTTGAGATGAACTAATAAAACATGGAGGTTGCTGCATAAAAATTGTTTCTGTTAGATCACCATGTAGAAAAACATTGTTTATATCAAGTTGTTTGATAATCCAACTAAAAGAGATGGCCAAGGAGAGAGCAGTGCGAACAGATGCTAGCTTTACAATTGAACTGAAAGTTTCATCATAGTCGATCTCCTCAGGAAAGTTTCATCATAGTCGATCTCCTCAGTCTGATCATAACCTTTTGTCACTAAGCGAGCCTTATACCTATTAATAGATCCATCTTGGTTGAGTTTAGTCTTAAAGATCTCACTTGCAACCAATAACTTTAGCCCCTCTTGGAGAAGAAACTAATTGCCAAGTATGATTCTCTTTGAGAGCTGCAATTTCATCTTGCATAGCAGCTAACCAATGTGAGTATTTGGAGGCTTGGAGAAATGTCTTTGGTTCAAACAAAGGTTCCATTAAAAAAGGGTTTGGCTTAAAAATATCATCATTGGCCCTAGTTCGCATGGGGTGATCATTAGTGGTAGGTGGAGCATAGATGGGGATAGGGGTAAGAAAGGTTTGAATTTCAGAGGGCTGGTGGTCTATAGTAATGAGAGGAGACGAAGGCATAGGTAAGAGATTTGGTATGGGAGTGGGAGACGTTTAGGGTAAGGGAGAAGTATGTGAATGGGAACTGGTGGGGTGGGTAGGAAAAGGTGGGAAGGGAATTGAGGGAATTGGAAGGGAGAAAGATGATTTTTGTGTAACCAATGGGTGAAGTAAAGAGAAGGGGAAACTAGACTTATCAAAGATGACATGACAGAAAATGTAAACTATGTTTGATTTAGGATCCAGGCAGATATAACATTTCTGATGAGAACTAGAACCCAAGAAGACACGAGAAAGGGAATGAGGTTGCAATTTATGTTGATTAAAAGGTCGGAGGAAGGGAAAACACAAACAACTAAAGACATGTAGTGAAGAGTAGTCATGAATAGAGCTAAAAAGACATTCGTACGGAGATTTGTAATTAAGTATGGCAGTAGGTAGCAAGTTTATTAATTTGGTGGCAGTTGAAAAAGCATAGGGCCAAAACGATTGAGAAATGGAAGAATAGAGCAAGGTCAGTTTCGATAACGTGACGATTTTTGCGCTCTACCTTACCATTTTGATTTAGGGTATAAAGACATGAAATACGATGATGTATACAAAGAGATTTAAAAATGGGAGAGAAGGATTGGAACTTTCCACCCCAGTCCAATTGGACAACTTTAATAATAACCCCAAATTGATGAAAATAGACAAAAGTAGTGTAAACTTCACTTTTTAACTTCAAAGGAAAAAACCAAGCAAAACAAGTGCAATCATCAATAAACAAGAGAAAATATTGTGCACCAATGACAGATTTTATAGGAGATGGATCCCAAACATCAGTATGTAAATTTCAAAAGAAAAACGAGCATGAGAGTTAGAAATTTGAAACGACAAATGATGAGTATTACTCATTTGATAGGAAGTACACACTTTTGGCATGTCTATTTTAGCAAAAGAAAGATTGCATGAATCTAAGACATGTTTCAAAACAGGGTGAGAGGGGTGACCTAATCGGTGGTGCCATAGTTGAAACGGAGAAATAGTTAGATTCGACAATTGGGCAATTAGAGATAGTGCAATGGTAGTCAAAGGAATTTGATACAGTCCATCGTGGAGGGAGCCCCGAAGAAGGGATTTGCTGAGAAATCTTATCCTTGACAACAAAATAGTTTGAATGAAATTCAACGTACACTAAATTGTCACGACAAAATTGAGAAACACTGAGCAAATTATGGGAAATTAGTAGAGTGTGACAAACATTGTTCAATTTTAATGGACAGCTAGCTGTTGGAATAACAGTAGAGTTGGCTTGAGTGATTTGACGAAGCTTACCATCAGCTGTGGCAACTTGAGCAGAACTGGAATAATTTTGAGGTTGATGGAAGACGGTCGATTGTGGCGTGAAGTGATTTGTGGTGCTGAAATCTACTAGTCATGGAGTGGCAGGTGTGTTGAGAGGAGGTGTTGGTAACAAACCCGCGGTGTTTGCTTGAAGGGCAAGATGCTGGGTGGTGTAAGGGTGTCTGGCCGAAAAAGGAAATAGAGGCATAGAAGAAGGATACAAAGCTTGGGCGGGTCGGAATGACGGGTTTAATCGATTATAATAGGCTGGGGCTGAGTGGCCCAGCCTGTTCAATATTTGGCATCTCGGTTTAAAATTATTGGGCTGGGTCGGTCGCCAATTAGCAGGTAATGAAGGAACAGATCCATACTTATTTTGAGGCATCTGAGATGGGAAATGAGGTCAGACCGAGGAATTCTGGAACAATCGAGAATCCGTTGCTGGCTGGAAAGGACGCTGAACGGCAGCGTTGGTTTGAAGCGGATTGGGCATCAGAAGAGAAGCAACTGTGTTCTGTTTCTCCAGCCTGAAATCATAGCTTCGTGTAACACCTGGTTCTATCAAACCAGCTCTTTTATTATTAATGGTATACACTTTATTAGTCAATAATTTAAGTAGGGTTATTGAATGATTAGACTAGACAAGGGCATTAGAGTAAATTACTTTTTTTAAAAGTGGATAACGTATTTAAGGAAAGAGGGATTGGGTTTATTGCACTGTAGCCGCCACCATTTCATACCTTTCTCTTCGGGTTTTCAGCTCAAGCAGCCGAGCTCTCTAGGCGATTTTCCTCACCCGATTCTCCTTCGACTTAGGTAAGTTTTCCTCATTTCTCTTATGATATAGTGGTTAAATACCTGAAGGAGTACAATGTGATGATTTTGAGGATGCTGAGATTGAGCGTAGATTCAGGTTTTAGTGGTAAAGGGGGGATGCTCGGGTAGTAGAGTTTCTAACTTGATTCCTCGAACCACTGTTTAATTTTTGGTGAGATTTAGTGAAGTTTTGATTTATATTCTGTTATGAACTTAGGTGAGCAGATTTCCGAAGTAGCTAGCGACCAGACAATTTCCAGAAGCCAGGTAAGTAAAGTATGCATATGCCTTCGGGCCTACATCACAAAACAGTAGGATTATGTATCTTATGAATGATTTTGTATGTCATGCATCATTTTTTTTAAGATTACGAAAATGAATTTCCATGTAAGGATGGTAAGGCATGAACTGAATGTGACAGACAAACTATTAAGGGAACTAATCCACCCCTTAACTTATGAAGGGATTTATAACATTGGGAGAGTTGATCCCACTCCCAAGGGAACAGAGGGATCAGATCAGCTATTAAGGGAATTCATCCACCCCTTAATCGAGTAGAGGATGTATAACATTGGAAAAATTGATCCACTTCCTAAGGGAAACGAGGGATCAGATCAGCTATGAATGAACGTGAATGCAACTGAGATGAGAAAGTAGAAATTGCATGTTTAGGAAATTATGTTTCAGCATTTCATTTCATTAGTGCTTTACTTACTTTGCATTAGGCTAATAGATGAGTTTTTTGATGTAGGTGTTGAGGATACCGCAGGTGAATTATCTGAGTTGGTTGAGGACTAGGCTGGTTGCAGGGGTGCATTCAAGCATCGATCTGGCATCTGATGGGGCGGTTTAACTTGTGTCAGTGGTTGAGAAGGTTTAGTTGTAGCACTCGGTTCCATTGAGTCAAAATTTAAATTATTATTAATGATGTACTTTTATAGAAGGGTTGGGGGAGTTATTGATTAGGTTAATAAATGACTAGGCAAGGGCAGAAAGGTAATTAGAGATTTAAAAATGGATAATGTATTTAAGGTTAGTGATTTGGGGTTTAGTGCTCGGTAGCCGCCACCAATTCCCTTATTTCTCTCCCAGCCTTCAGCTCTTCAACAGAAAACCTTCGAGCGATTTCTTCCTCACTCGATTCTCCTTCAACCTAGGTAAGCTCTCTTAGTCTGTCTGTGATTTTAACAATTAGATAGCTGAAGGAGTACAATGTGTGAAGTTTCGAGGAATACTGTGAGAGAGTTGAGCTCGGGTGTAGTGTTGAATCAGAAATGCACCATGAACTAAGCTTCCAAGCTAGTTTCCCATGATTTTCTGAATAGATTAGAATGAGGCTTAGAAGAAATCTAATTGATATCCTTTCTATGACCTAGGTGAGCAGACTTCTGAAGTAGTTTGAAATCGAGCATTTCTAGGAGAGCCAGGTAAGTAAAGTTTGCTTGTGCCTTCGGGTCTACATCACAAAACGTTAGGATTGTGTTTACTGGGATGTGTCTGCGTGTTATGCATCATGTTTTAAAAGTATACGAAAATGAATTTGAATGCATGTTGGCATGGTAAGGATTGAACATATTGAAACAGTTATGTGAATCAGTTTTACTGTTAAGGGAAATAATCTGCTCCTTAATGAGACAGTGGATATTTATACTTTGGGAGAGTTGATCCAACTCCCAATTTCACAGGGGGATCTGAACAGTGAATCAGCCTTACTGTTAAGGGAGCTAATCCAACCCTTAATGAGACAGTGGATATTTATACTTTGGGAGAGTTGATCCAACTCCCAATTTCACAGGGGGATCTGAACAGAAACAACGCATGAACAACTGAGAGGAGAAAGTAGAAATTGCATGTTTAGGAATTCATGTTTTGGCATTTCATTCTTTTCTTTCTATCATTGCTTTGCTTACTTAGCATTAGGCTAATAGATGAGTTTTGTGATGTAGGTGAAGAAGTGACAGCAGGTGAATCCTCTGAGTTTATTGAGGGATAGACTGGTTGGGGGAGCACACTCATGCTATGGATCTGGTGAACTGATGTTTGTTGGTGAGAAGTTTAGTTGACAGTGTTTGAAATTTAGAAATGTTAAGTTTCCATAACAGTAGTGGTTTCAGTACTTTGAACACGTTTTTTTGAGATTTTTCTGATAACAGTGATATGTCGAGTTTTAAATGTTATTTTTTTTTACTGGATTTGATTAATGTAATGGTTTGAGTTGTTTCTGAATGGTCTTGGAAAAGTAAGCAAATTCCTTTCTATAATTGGTGTTGTGTATGTATAGTGAGGAGTAGTCGAAATGTATTCTGTTTTCTACCGGTAGATGATGTCTATCGGTAAATGTTGAGTTATGTTGTCCATCGGATGATGTCTCAGTAAACTCATCGGCAGATGCGTGCTGACGTCATCGGAAGGTGTAGGTTTAAGTCTATCGGATGTTGTCTCAGTAAACTCATCGGATGATGTAGGGAGTTTTTTTTTTGTCGTTAGTCACCGGTGGATGTCGTGTGTAAATTCACCGGATGATGTAGGGAGTCTTTTGTCGTTTAGTCACCGGTGGATGTCGTGTGTAAATTCACCGGATGATGTAGGGAGTCTTTTGTCGTTTAGTCGACCGGTGGATGTCGTGAGTAAATCCATCGGATGTGTAGGGAGATATTTTGACGCTTAGTGACCCGATGAATTGCTTCTGTGTGTCTGTTGTTCCAGCCGCTCTCCGTTGACTCGGTTCAAGCGGCAGATACGCGTTTGACCTTCGCCCACTTGTAAGAAAAGCCATCGGATGATGTAGGTTTAATTCTATCGGAAGATGTCTTCAGAAAAGCCATCGGATGATGTAGGTTTAATTCTATCGGAAGATGTCTTCAGAAAAGCCATCGGATGATGTAGGGAGTTTTTTTTTTTGTCGTTAGTCACCGGTGGATGTCGTGTGTAAATTCACCGGATGATGTAGGTTTAATTCTATCGGAAGATGTCTTCAGAAAAGCCATCGGATGATGTAGGGAGTCTTTTGTCGTTAGTCACCGGTGGATGTCGTGTGTAAATTCACCGGATGATGTAGGGAGTCTTTTGTCGTTAGTCACCGGTGGATGTCGTGTGTAAATTCACCGGATGATGTAGGTTTAATTCTATCGGAAGATGTCTTCAGAAAAGCCATCGGATGATGTAGGTTTAATTCTATCGGAAGATGTCTTCAGAAAAGCCATCGGATGATGTAGGTTTAATTCTATCGGAAGATGTCTTCAGAAAAGCCATCGGATGATGTAGGTTTAATTCTATCGGAAGATGTCTTCAGAAAAGCCATCGGATGATGTAGGGAGTCTTTTGTCGTTAGTCACCGGTGGATGTCGTGTGTAAATTCACCGGATGATGTAGGTTTAATTCTATCGGAAGATGTCTTCAGAAAAGCCATCGGATGATGTAGGTTTAATTCTATCGGAAGATGTCTTCAGAAAAGCCATCGGATGATGTAGGTTTAATTCTATCGGAAGATGTCTTCAGAAAAGCCATCGGATGATGTAGGTTTAATTCTATCGGAAGATGTCTTCAGAAAAGCCATCGGATGATGTAGGTTTAATTCTATCGGAAGATGTCTTCAGAAAAGCCATCGGATGATGTAGGTTTAATTCTATCGGAAGATGTCTTCAGAAAAGCCATCGGATGATGTAGGGAGTCTTTTGTCGTTAGTCACCGGTGGATGTCGTGTGTAAATTCACCGGATGATGTAGGGAGTCTTTTGTCGTTAGTCACCGGTGGATGTCGTGTGTAAATTGATTTATCGGCTGACGTCATCGGTAGATGCAGTCCACCGAGAGATGTCTTTGTTTCCAACTCTTCTGGTCCACGTCATCGGTAGAAGCCTTCTGTTTGCTGCTTCTGCTTATTCCGTTGACTTTATCCATCGGCAGATGCGTTTGACTTCTGCGACTTCCCAAATATTTCACGATTTAAACCTCTATTTCTTTCAGCCGTTTATTTCTTACATTTTCAACAATGTTCATAGTTTTGTTAACTCTATTGTTGTCCAAAAGATTTCTGCTGCAAGTTTTAAATGTTTTGAGATTTTAGCTTATGTCAAATGTTGATTGTTGAGCAAAGTTTAAAAAAAAAATAATAATAATATATAATACATTTGAGATTTCTTAGTCATGTACAAACTTTTGTGTAACGAACCAGGTTCAGATAACTTGGGACGTTACAATATGGTATCAGAGACATTCTGTTAAACCGTTCAAAAGATTACTCATCAGTGCCAATCGTTGCATGGAAGTACTCCAACAACTGTAAGTGTTTATCTTAACCTTAGCTATTAGATATTTAAGAGTGTAATTAACCTTGTACAGGAATATAGCAAATGTCTAGACGACCAGGAAGACCAAGATTACCAAGAGAGGTACCAAGTCCGAGACGGGAGGAGGACTCTAGTGTAATTAGGCAGCTGACAGAATTGATGCGTCAGCAGACTGATATAGTGCGTCAACAGTCTGACCAATTAGGAGTGCTATTGAGCCGGGAGACACAAGGAAGTGCCAACTCGGGTTCTAGCAGTGAACATTCTGGAGATAGATTCCGGAGACTAAGACCACCCACGTTTGATGGACAGTCATCTGATCCAGTTATTGCTGAAGGATGGCTTAGAAAGATTGAGAGTATGTTTAGGTGTGCCAACATAGGAGAAGGAGACAAGGTCACGTTGACAACATTTCATTTAGCTGGAGAAGCTCAACTCTGGTGGGAAACAATAGAGACCACCACAGATGTTTTAGTGATGCCTTGGTTACAATTCAAGGATCTTTTCTATGGGAAGTATTTTAACAGCACTGTCAAGACCGCGAAGAAGTTGGAGTTTCTGAACTTGAAGCAAACAGGGTCTGTGGCTGATTACAGTAGGCAATTCGAGTCCCTGTCCAGGTTTGCTGGACATTTTGCTCATAAGGAAGAGGATAAGGTGTTCAAATTTGTGCATGGACTAAAGCCGGAGATTTACCGAGGAGTCAAATTCTGTGGCATTAAAGGCTTGGCATTTAGTGAAGTTGTGTCCACTGCTCTAGAAGTGGAAGAAGCTGAAAAGAAGTGTGCTGGACCAAAGGAGGTTCCACAAAAGTTTATCCAGCCACACCATCAGAGGGGAATGAAGAGGCCTATTGAGGGCCAGAGTGGCCAAGGATCTGGAAAGAAGGTACCGAATACCCAGAAGTTCCCTCAGTGCCCGAAATGTTCGAAGAATCACTCGGGGGAGTGTAGATTTGGAACGGGTAAGTGCTTCAACTGTGAAGAGGTTGGACACTTGTACAAGGATTGTCCAAAGCCCCGGGTCATTCGATGTTTCCATTGCAACAAGGTTGGCCATGTCAACAGAGACTGCCCAGCTTTGAAGGATGGCCCTGTCAAGATTAAGCCAAGAATATTCTCCATGATGGAGTCATGTGGTGAGGACCAGCCTGCTGTAGTGTCAGGTACAATACTGATTAACTCTATACCTGCTTTTACTTTGATAGATTCGGGTGCAACACATTCTTTTATAGCCTCTGCATTTGCTGATAAGTATGATGTACGGTTTACTTCTTTTGAACATATATTCAAAGTTGCCTTACCCTCTGGTGAACGCATGCACTCCAACCAAATGATGTCTGATAGTGTTGTATTAGTAGGAAACATGAATTTGCCTGCCGATCTCAATGTTATGGACATAATGGGATTTGATGTAATCCTGGGAATGGATTGGTTATTTAAACATTATGCCACAATAGATTGTAGGACTGGAGTTGTTAGTTTTCAACCCCTGGTGGTTTAAAACATACCTTCCGAGCTCTGAAGAAGAGTAAGGAAATGACTGTGATGACCTCTGTCAATTATAGACCCTCCCCGTGCAGGGAATATTTGTGCTTTTTGGCCAGTGTTTTAGACACACAGCTAGTAGAAAAAGTGAGCCCCGAAAATGTTTTAGTTGTCCAAGATTTTCCGGAAGTATTTCTAGATGACCTTCCTGGTTTGCCACTAGATAGAGAAATTGAGTTTGTTGTGGATGTTTACCCCGGCGCTGAGCCTGTATCTAAGAATCCATATAGATTAGCACCAACAAAACTTAAGGAATTGAAGAAACAGTTGGAAGATCTGTTAGAGAAAGGTTCATACGCCCTGGCTTTTCACCGTGGGGTGCACCTGTCCTTTTTGTCAAAAAGAAAGATGGATCAATGCGTATGTACATTGATTATAGAGAATTGAATAAGTTAACAGTCAAGAACAAGTACCCTTTGCCGAGGATTGATTACTTATTTGACCAGCTTAAGGGTGCAAGAGTTTTCTCTAAGATTGACCTTAGATCCGGTTATCACCAGCTGAAGATTAAATCTGAAGATATTCCAAAGACTGCCTTTCGTACAAGGTATGGACATTATGAGTTTTTAGTTATGTCTTTCGGTTTGACAAATGCACCAGCAGCCTTCATGGATCTTATGAATAGGGTGTTTCGCGAGTATTTGGACAAGTTTGTCATTGTATTCATAGATGACATTCTAATCTATTCTAGAACTAAAGAGGAGCATGCAGGACACTTAAACTTGGTGTTAGGATCACTGAGGTAGCACCAACTGTATGCCAAATTTTCTAAGTGTGAGTTTGGTTGGACAGAGTTCACTTTCTTGGTCACGTGATTTCTGGAGATGGAATATCTGTCGATCCAGCCAAGCTTTAAGCAGTCAAGGAGTGGCCCCAACCGAAGAATGCCACTGATATTCGAAGTTTCTTTGGATTAGCAGGATACTATAGAAAATTTATCGAAGGATTTTCAAAGATTACCACACCCCTTACTAGGTTAACAAGGAAAAATGTGAAGTATATGTGGACCGAGGAATGTGAACGTAGCTTTCAGACCTTGAAACAGAAACTGACCAATGCTCCAATCTTAACCCTTCCAGTTGAAGATGGTAAATTTAGTATTTATTGTGATGCTTCTAAAATTGGACTAGGTTGTGTGTTGATGCAAGATGGAAAGGTTATAGCTTATGCTTCTAGACAATTAAAATTACATGAAAAGAATTACCCTACACTTGACTTAGAATTAGCTGCTGTGGTCTTCGCATTAAAGATTTGGAGGCACTATCTGTATGGACAGACTTGTGAGATATTTTCGGATCATAAAAGTCTGAAATACATTTTCACGCAAAAGGAACTGAATATGAGGCAACTGTAGGGGGTTAGAGTTTGTCAAAGATTATGATTTTGAGATTAAGTACCACCCTGGCAAGGCGAACGTAGTGGCTGATGCTTTGAGTAGAGTGACTCCTTCGGTCTCTACATTGACTTTAGACATGCCGATAGCTTTAGAGACAGAATTCCAAAGATTCAACCTAGAAGCTGTGTCTAGTATAACAGCCATACTTTCGACCATATCCTTGAGGCCTACTGTTTTGGAGAGAATAAAGGAAGTTCAAATGAATGACACTGAATGCAATAGGTATAAGTTGTGCATAGATTCTACTGACAAGTCGGATTTCAACTTCTCAATTGATGGAATTCTCAAGTTTCGAAATAGATGGTTTATTCCGGCTGATACTGAACTTAGAAGAGAAATCCTATCTGAGGCACATTCTTCTAGACTCTCTGTTCATCCCGGAGGTACGAAAATGTACAGAGATCTCAAGCAACATTATTGGTGGCCAGGTATGAAAAGAAGTGTGGCGGAGTATGTGGAGTCCTGTCTGATCTGCCAGCAAGTCAAAGCTGAACATCAGAGGCCTGCTGGAACATTACAACCCTTACCAGTTCCGAATGGAAATGGGAACAAATAACGATGGATTTTGTTATAGGATTACCTAGAGCAGCGAAGGGTCACGATGCAATTTGGGTAATAGTTGATCGTTTAACCAAATCTGCTCACTTTCTGCCAATGAAGATAACATACTCGATGGATCAACTGGCTGAGTTGTATGTGCACGAGGTTGTTAGACTGCATGGAGTTCCAAGCATTACAGTTTCAGACCGGGACTCTAGATTTACATCTAAGTTTTGGAAAAGTTTGCACAAGGCTATGGGAACACAGCTTAGTTTTAGCACAGCTTTCCACCCTCAAACAGATGGACAATCCAAAAGAACCATTCAAACATTAGAGGATATGCTCCGTGCATGTGTCTTAGACTTTCAAGGTTCATGGAGCAAATACTTGTCCTTGATTGAATTTTCTTATAACAACAGTTTTCAGGCAACAATAGGCATGACGCCTTACGAGGCATTATATGGACGAAAGTGCAGATCTTCGTTATATTGGGATGAAGTTGGGGAAGCACAATTGATTGGTCCTGATATCGTACAGCAAACAGTGGAGAAAATTGCTCTTATCCGACAAAGAATCTTGACAGCTCAAAGCCGGCAGAAAAGCTATGCAGACAAAAGGCGAAGAGAACTGGAATTTGAAGTAGGTAATGAAGTTTTCCTTAAGGTGTCACCTTTCAAAGGAGTAGCGAGATTTGGAAAGAGAAGAAAGTTGAACCCCAGATTTATTGGACCATTCACTATTCTGAAGAGAGTTGGGAGAGCAGCCTATCAGTTGCAGCTACCATTGTCTATGGATGAGATACACAGTGTGTTCCATGTTTCTATGTTGAAGAAATACATAAGGGATCCATATCAAATTGTGGAACAGCAAGACCTTGAGATTCATCCTACCCTTACCTACGAAGAGAAACCAGTAAAGATCTTAGATTATGCGGGGAAGGTATTGCGCAACAAAGAGATTCCCCTAGTGAAAGTCTTGTGGCATAACCAGAATATTGAGGAAACAACTTGGGAACGCCAGCGAGACATGATGGACCAACATCCGAGTTATTCATGTACTGAATTTTGAGGACAAAATTCTTTTAAGGAGGGTAGATTGTAACACCCGGTTCTATCGAACCAGCTCTTTTATTATTAATGGTATACACTTTATTAGTCAATAATTTAAGTAGGGTTATTGAATAATTAGACTAGACAAGGGCATTAGAGTAAATTACTATTTTTAAAAGTGGATAACGTATTTAAGGAAAGAGGGATTAGGTTTATTGCACTGTAGCCGCCACCATTTCATACCTTTCTCTTCGGGTTTTCAGCTCAAGCAGCCAAGCTCTCTAGGCGATTTTCCTCGCCCGATTCTCCTTCGACTGAGGTAAGTTTTCCTCATTTCTCTTATGATATAGTGGTTAAATACCTGAAGGAGTACAATGTGATGATTTTGAGGATACTAAGATTGAGCGTAGATTCGGGTTTTAGTGGTAAAGGGGGGATGCTCGGGTAGTAGAGTTTCTAACTGGATTCCTAGAACCACTGTTTAATTCTTGGTGAGATTTAGTGAAGTTTTGATTTATATTCTGTTATGAACTTAGGTGAGCAGATTTCCGAAGTAGCTAGCGACCAGACAATTTTCAGAAGCCAGGTAAGTAAAGTATGCATGTGCCTTCGGGCCTACATCACAAAACAGTAGGGTTATGTATTTTGTGAATGATTTTGTATGTCATGCATCATTTTTTTTAAGATTACGAAAATGAATTTACATGTAAGAATGGTAAGGCATGAACTGAATATGACAGACAAACTATTAAGGGAACTAATCCGCCCCTTAACTTATGAAGGGATTTATAACATTGGGAGAATTGATCTCACTCCCAAGGGAACAGAGGGATCAGATCAGCTATTAAGGAAATTCATCCGCCCCTTAATCGAGTAGAGGATGTATAACATTGGAAAAATTGATCCACTTCCCAAGGGAAACGAGGGATCAGATCAGCTATGAATGAACGTAAATGCAACTGAGATGAGAAAGTAGAAATTGCATGTTTAGGAAATTATGTTTCAGCATTTCATTTCATTACTTCTTTACTTACTTAGCATTAGGCTAATAGATGAGTTTTGTGATGTAGGTGTTTAGGATACCGCAGGTGAATTCTCTGAGTTGGTTGAGGACTAGGCTGGTTGGAGGGGTGCATTCAGGCATCGATCTGGCATCTGATGGAGCGGTTTAACTGGTGTCAGTGGTTGAGAAGGTTTAGTGGACAATGATTTCAATTTGAGTATGTTAAACTTTCTGATGATAGAAGTTGCTTGATGTTTTCAAAAAGTACTTTGAGACTTTTCTGATAATAGTATTCCGTTGATTTTTAACACTGGATTATACTGGACTTGAGTAACGCAATGATTTGAATTGTTTTGAATGGTTGTGGTGAAATAAGTAAATTCTTTTCTGTACTTAGAGTTGTGCTTGCATAGCAAGAAATAGTCGAAATGTCGGTCTGTTATTCTATCGGAAGATGTCTTCAGAAAAGTCATCGGATGATGTAGGTTTAATTCTATCGGAAGATGTCTTCAGAAAAGTCATCTGATGATGTAGGTTTAATTCTATCGGAAGATGTCTTCAGAAAAGCCATGGGATGATGTGGGTTTAATTCTATCGGAAGATGTAGATTTTGCACTACCGGTATATGCAGTTTATCCTATCGGAAGAAGGAAATGAGAGATTTTGTCGTTTTGCCGTCGGTAGATACGAGTCGCAAAACTTGTCGTCTTGCAATCGGTGGATGTTGGATAATTGATTTATCCAGCTGACGTCATCGGTAGATGCAGTCCACCGAGAGATGTCTTTTGTTTCCAACTCTTCTGGTCCACGTCATCGGTAGAAGCCTTCTGTTTGCTGCTTCTGCTTATTCCGTTGACTTTATCCATCGGCAGATGCGTTTGACTTCTACGACTTCCCAAATATTTCACGATTTAAACCTCTATTTCTTTCAGCCGTTTATTTCTTACATTTCCAACAATGTTCATAGTTTTGTTAACTCTATTGTTGTCCAAAAGATTTCTGCTGCAAGTTTTAAATGTTTTGAGATTTTAGCTTATGTCAAATGTTGATTGTTGAGCAAAGTTTAAAAAATAATAATAATAATATATAATACAGTTGAGATTTCTTAGTCATGTACGAACTTTTGTGTAACGAACCGGGTTCAGATAACTCGGGGCGTTACACTTTGTAACAAGTTGTGGATTTCTTCCAACAGTGGTTGTTCGGATCGATTTGAAATAGAGGTGACAAAAGCATTGTAATCGCTTCTCAATCCACCCAAAAAATAAATGATCTGATCTCGATGGTTCTCCGATTGCCGCCAGAGTGTTGCAAACAAAGGTAATTTTCTTGATATATTGAACTGCAGAAATGCCATCTTTGGAGAATGAATGAAGTTGACTGCAAAGATCCGTTATTCGGGCTAAGGAGTTGGAGGCGAACATTCGGGCTAGAGCTAGTCAAATTTCGCTAGCGGTGGTAAAGGTGATAATTTGAGGAAGAAGGTCTTCAGAAAGAGAGGAGAATATCAAGCTCATGAGGAGCCTATTATATCGCTGTCATACAGTGAACTCTAGGTTTATCTGAGAGAAGAGGGAGTCCAGAAACTGTGGGGGATAGGGACATGAGCCATCCAAGATGTTGTTGATTCCATTGGCGATAACAACGTTCAGCAGTTGAGCTTTTCAAACGAGGTAATTTGAGTTGTCAAGTTTGATAGTGAGTGTTTGATGCACTGAGGGAAATGTGGATAGTGGGGAAGAAAGGGGAGTAGAAGGGGAAGAGGGGATCGTCGAGCTGGCTGACGCCATTTTCTAGCTCTTATACCAAGTTGAGTTTTCAAACAATTAGCAACAGAAACAGAAGAAGAGAAGACGAAGAAGAGAATAGCGTTAGTGAGAAATGTTTTTCTATTATTCTCTTTATGTTCAATCATCTGAGTCTTTACATGTACATTACAGTAGTCAATGAATGGAAATTATGAGCGTGGAAAAAGAAGAGAGTTAGTAAACTAAGTAGTAACTAAACTACAATTAAACACTTTAATTGAACAGTAGACATTGTAACAATTAACACGTACAAAAACAATTGACATCAAAAAAGATAACATCACTTGGATTTTGTTCATGAAAAAAAAAAAAAAAAAAAAAACAATAGGCCATGAAAGAAGGCACAGGAAAACTGTATTATTGTGTTTTCCATTTTGCCAAAATATCAACATTGTTATCTTCATATTCTATTGGGACCAAAGAGTGATCAAGATAATGATTTAAATTTGTATTACTACTAGTAGTTGAAGTGGTCGAGAATGATCTTCTGCTTTGGTAAATTTGCCAATGTATTTTTGAAAATGAAGTTGAAGCAACATTAGAAGAATATGTATTTACAACTTTGTCACTTGTAATAGTTTGTTAATCTACTGTCAAAAGAAACTAAAACTTTATTAATTTTGTATTGATCATGATCATAAATCATATTTAACCAATTTTCTAAGGCATTTTTTTCATCTACGATTAAATAGGAATACTAACAAAAATATTATACGTAAATGATCATCAGTAAGATATTTACAACTTTTTTCTTTAATAGATTCGGATGATTGATGGAAGAAACACCAAACATATCCCAAAATTAAGGATTAATTTCTCTTTCAATTATTCCATTAAATTATGTATTTCAATGAAAGTAAATGGAAGTTTGATTCTGATAATATAATTTACTAATCCAAACCTAGCAATAAAATAGACAAATTATCTTTCTTATCTTTTTTAATCGTACGTATTGTCTAATATCAACATTTATTTTTACGTGAACTAGTTACCTATGCTTTGAAGATTTTTGGGACCCTTTCTACTAAATAATAAATTGTCTCCCTCTCTCTCCCTTTCAAGTGAAACTTCTATTCTTTCAAAAACTCCTCAAACATGTGATTATATATTAGTGCTAGATGTTGCATGTGTAATAAATTTCAAGAGACATGAGAACCAATAGACTTCATCACATTAGTTTATTCAACTTCATCACTAAGATTAATTTTATTAGCTATCAAAATAATCAATATATCAACACAATTCAATCAAACACTAAAATCCAAATATATCAGACAACAATAACCAATTCGATATCAATTAGTATTTAGTATGTGAAGCTTGTAAAAATCACACTAAAAAGTTGAGAGATTTGAAAGTTAGAATTTAGATATTTGAATGTTGAATTGAGAGATGATAGAATTGTGGTTAAATAAGATTAATAGAGTGATCTATATATAATAAAAAAAAACATTATTTTACCAAAAAAGGCCTGGCATCCACTATTCTCTCCACGTTACGACACTCTTTTGAAGGTTGCGATATAGCATTGTGTTGTCGTTATCTCCTATCGTGATGCTCTTTTCTTCACCTCCAAGCCAGGCCGACCCCCTGGATAAAAACCTGTGGGCTCAACTATCTGTATAAAACAAGTCTTGGGCTTCAAGAAAAATATCAGGGACGACTTGGCTGAGCCTGCATGCAGGCCGTTAGCCGCTTGCTGGCATTGAACAGCCCGTGACCCATTAAGTTGGCTAGTTCATAGCACGTAGCAAAATATAAGATGATTACAATGTAATGTCTTAAATTGACACTCTTTGAGTCAAGCGTTATTGATAGTTTTAAACATCGATGCACACACGGAAAATATTAATTCCGTAATCGAGTGATAGAGAGCGTGACTTTTAACAACTTCATTGAGTAATTCACAGCATCACAATCATCTATTCAAACCATGAAACCACAAATGACTCGTAGAATAAGAGAAGGGAGGAACGCTTTAAGCTTGACACTTCTTGAGTGACACTCTGATGTACCATAAATCCGTAAACGGTATGCGTACATGACACCATCAATCCGTAATTGACACATTAACTTTTCACTAAAATGGTGTCAATTCAGGGAATCCCCCAAGAATTTCTGTAGAAAATGTTAATGCTCTTATTTTACTTGTATGGCTGCCTTGTTACGACGCCTGTCACATGTAAATTTCTTTCTCAATAAAGAGAATAATATTACAGCACATGCACATACAGAGTTAGAGATAACAATGTACACATATGCATTACCTACAATATGAACACTTGAATAATTACTAACCTTTATACACAGCAACCGATTTACGTGCATGGCCTACCCGCTACACACAGCATGGGGCAGTTCAAGAGCTACTAGCCTTACCCTGTGACCTTAAAAAGGTAATCATATGGTCATAAAGATCTTGTTTTGCATTTTCGCTCAACAGAAAGTCTACATGGCCATAGTTTTCAAGGTAAAGCAACTCCGGCTTCAATTTCAGTTCCTTGAGAGTGTGCTCTACATCTGCAACGTCAGCTAAAGCATCGTGCCCTCCATATGCCATCCACAGAGGCAACGACTTGGGTATGCTGCTAAGATCAAAAGCTGGAGGTTTCAATTGACCATACAGTATCAGGTTTTTTAGCATTCCATAGTCATACATGGAGAAGGTTCCTTTACGGATCACTGCCAAAACATAAATAGTAGATTAGTAGAAGCAGCTGTTCAAAATCCCACTTCATTCAATATTGCTCACAGTAGAAGACAAAATCAACTCATGTCCATGTTAAGACATCCAATGTGTGTCCTGCAGCAACGTGACAAGTATCCTCCCATTCGCTTTACTTATGTTAAGCGGCGAGGGGAGGGATATTAATTCTAGTTGGGGAACGGTTGTTTGGCGAATCAGGTTGTGTTTTTGTTGTGGTCCTATGGGAGAGTTTCAGACCCCTAGAAGTATCTGAAAATTTGTGTAAGTTTGTCGTAGAATTTTAATCTCAAGTTGTATTCCTACACATCCAAGGGTGCCTAACACAACATTTGTAACAGGAGCAAGCAGAGATTTAATTATGCCATATTGGAAGATGGAACAGATAAGTAAGTTGTGGGAGAATCAGGAATTTAAGAACAGAAAATTTTGGGCTTAAAAGCAGTGAAGGTGGGAAATGCAATGACTGTTAGTTTCAGTCATTAAATTAAAGCCTCATACGTTTGTCGGTGATTCTGAAAACAAAACTTTGCAACAAGCTTTTGTAATGAAAGCAAATTAAGTGAAGGGATGGTGTATAATGAATTAGATTTTATAAAAATGCATTGGAGATAGAGTAGAATACAAAAATAAGGTTGAACAAGGAGCATACTCTGGAAAAGATGGTGCAGGTTTTTGGCAGATGAAGGATGAGGCTCATAGCCAAGATAAAACTCCACGCGGGAGTTATTAAAGCAACAATTCTGACCTATGAATGAGTAAAAAGTCTGTTAGTATGTCTATCACAGCTTACAATATGGAATCATCATAAACACAGTTTTGAAAAAAAGAAAAACTTACAACTCCATGAAGTTTTGGAGTTAAACATAATTGGAACAAACATAAAACAATGTTGCCAAGAGTACAAAGAAAATGATACAAATAAATCATCCAGCGTAAAAACTAACTAAATTGCAATGTAACAGAATAATTTATATCAACATCGTCCTCAGATGAAATGCACCTCTCCTTGAATGAAAGATCCCTTGATACAAGTATTACTTTAAAGTTTTACACGTTTATGTAATTTCCATTTCACTTGATTGATGCCAATTGAATGTCATATGAAAACAGGAACATAATAAACAAACGAAGAAAAACATTTAAATAAATAGAATCATGACAAAAGAAGAAAAGATCAAGAAAAATATAAATAACATCTGATTTCTAAAACAGTCTTTTTCTCTTTAGTAAGCATGCAGAGTGAGCAAATCTTTATTAGCAGGCACGGAGAATGTATCCATGCCAGAATTACAAATAAGTGTGTGTTTGTGTGTGTGTTGGGGTGGGGAGGGAACGGGGAGGGAGAGAGAGAGAGAACCTGTAATTGAAGTCAGCAAGTCATTGCAGTCAACGTGACCTTCACAAATAAAATCCAAGAGGTTGATTCCCCAGTTGCTGAAAATAAGGCACAGATACAACGTAAATCATCAAAACAATTTATTAGTGTTGAGTAATATAAGCACAAGTAGAAAGGAAAGGAAAGAGAAACCTTCGGAAGTTAAGTTCATGAAAGCCCAGGGAAAGAATCATCTATCCAAAATAAATATTCACATCATTTTATTCACTAACATAATTCACTTCTAAAAATGTGATCATATAATAACTGACTAGATATACCACATCAAGCCGTATACTAGACATTCTTAGTACTAATGGAGCAGTGATATGGTCCAAGTATGATATTGGACATAGAAGAGCAGCAGCTTCAACTTTTTCCACTACATCTGGCTGAGTTAAAGCAGCTAAAGACATAATTGTTCCCTGAGAAAGGAAAGAATAGCTCACTGAAGGAGAGAAGTTAAACCAGTTAAGTATTCACATCAGGGAAGAGATTATGAAACCTGTGAATGACCCACAACAAAAACTTTGGAGTTTGTGGATATACTTATATATTCAATCATTTTAGCAAGATCATATATCGCCAAGTTCCTGCCAGCTCCAGTCCCAGAATTCCTACAAGCAATGCATACACCAGGTACAGTTGTGATATTGACTACGAGAAACAAATGTCCCAGAATTAATAGCCAAATTCCTTTTTCAGGATATATATGCTGCATATGAAGACATAGACTGACATTCAATTCGAAAGGCTATACAATAATATCAAAGTGAAGGAAAAGGAATAATCGGCACACAGAGCTTAATTTATGTTTAAAAATAGAAACTTTATACAACTGTAATACCTTACTTTTTATGTTCCTTTTATCATCTCTCTTCCTTCAACCAAGTTATATAGATAGAAAAGGTTTTTTCTTAAACACCAATAGATAGCTGACGTAGTAAGCACTGCTCAAATTTCTTAGTTCCAGTGCCCTTATGATAGGTCATCATTACCATTTACATTTGTTGGAAGGTTAATAAAGAGAAGTTAGTAACGAAGAAGAAGTATTTCTTGAGTAATTTTTAGGAATCAATCTAAATTCTTATCAATTTAAGGGTACTTAGTCAGTAATTTTGGCCCCATGCCGTTTGCCAAGTTTATATACAGAGAGAATATGTAAACAAAGATACTCACCCATAAATCATTCAAATTTCTCCAAATTCCACATCGTACAGCTAATCTAAACTTTTAAACTACAAGGAAACAATTAGGTTAGACTCGGACAATGGAAAACTTTAGTGACTTCGCCCTACACACATGACAAACTAACAAATTAGAAATGTTATACATGTCACTCATCTGCATGAGAAGGAAATATTTATGTGTACCTTATCGTCTTCTAACAATGATATGTGTCCATGACTCCATCTTGTCCCGCGCACATTTCCTACCCAAACATCAAATCCTTCATCCGCAAGGATGAAACCCAGTGATTGCTTAGAAGAATCCAAAAACCAAGCATCACCTGCCTGTACATATATACATCAAGTGAGGCTTGAGAACCATTTAATTACTGTAAATATTCAACACTAGAGATGAAATTTTTATGGAAAGAGATAATTGAAAAAAATTAGGATAGCTACATTTAATGTAATGAGACTACGATTGGCCCATAAGCAATAGATTTTTATTAGAGTTAGAAACCTAGGGATCAAAAGTACTAACAGAAACAACTCAAAAAGAAAATAAAGAGTACAACTAAAATCTTATGATATGCCAGTAAGGCCTGTAAGATATGATAGCTGTTTGTCTATGTGATGCATATCACTGATAGACCTCCAGCAATTGAAAAAAATCATACAGAAAGGTACCAATCACGATCCCAGGTTTTCTCTACACAATGGGGTCTTGTTATAAAGACAAAATTCTTGTTCCACCAAATTCTTCTTAAGCAGAAAATTTTGGAGTTCCACTCCGCACCCACAGTGGATATTCTGGCATTCTCTGTACCCATGTACCCATAAAAGAATTGGGGCAAATGTGTTTTGGGAAGGGTTGGCAACGGATATTCAAATATTCGTTTCAAACTGTTTAGTGTGCCAACTGAATAAAATGGAGTCCTCTAACTCAACTGGATTACTACAACCACTTTCGATACCGGATCAGGTCTCGGAGGACATCTATTTTGACTTTATCCAAGGACTCCCGAAATTATTTTGCTTTGAGGTAATATTAGTTGTAGTTGATAGAGTCACAAAATTTGCTCATTTCTTGCCTCTTAACCACCCATACACAACAAAGACCATGGCTGAGTTATTTTGCAAGGAAATTATTCGTTTACATGGTTCCCTTGCAGTATCGTAAGTGATCGCGAATTTTTATTAACAAATTCTGGCAAGAGTATTTTTTGTTTCAACAGACAAAATTAATAATGAGTTCGACTTACCATCCTTAGACCAACTGGTCAAACAAAGGTTTTAAATCACTACTTGGAAGTCTATCTACGATATTTTGTATCGGATAAGATGAAACAGTAGTCATTGGTTACATCAGCTGAATGTTGATAGAATATCAATTTTCATAGTGCAACTCAAACTACCCCCTTCAAGGTATTACATGGTCACGAACCTCCAACTCTTGTTCGTTATTATTGTGGTAAAATCGTTTTTGAATTTTTGTATGTAATACGATGTTTGGTATCGAATTAGCTGAAACAGTAAAGTCGTTGGTTACATCAGCTGAATGTTGATAGTATATCAATTTTCAGTAGTGCAACTCAAACTACCCCCTTCAAGGCATTATATGGTCACGAACCTCCAACTCTTGTTCGTTATTATTGTGGTTGAATTTTTGTATGTAACATGTCAAAAATTTATTCCCCAAATTAGTCTGAATTAGGAATTCAATTTCTGAATCTAAATCAAAACCCTAATCACAAAATCGCTTCCCAATTTTCAGCCCTAAATTATTCTTCTAATACATGAAATTAATCAACCCTTAATCCATGTTGATTTTATTCTACAATGGTAGGAAATAATCAGCAATTGATTTCAATTACCCACCTATGGAATGAAATCAACCCTAGTTAAGGCTAATTTCAAATCTAAAACGACAAAAAAATTTCCTTCCTACTCTCTCGCTCCCTCTCTCTCTCTCTCTCTCTCCCCTCCCCCCCCCCCCCCCCCCCAACCCCACCAAGCTCAACACAAAGAAGGAAAAGAAGATAGAAGGTTGAACCAAGCCAGTTATAAAGCCTGAACCGGTCCAGCAAGCCAGACCGAACTTGTCTAGACATGCCAGACCAAACTAGCCCAATCAATCCGGATCCGACCTTATCAAACTAGATATTTTCGGATCGTTAAAGTCATCCAAATCGATCCGAAACCCAATGCTAACCCAAAGTGTGGGCAACGAGGACGTCGTCCCCCAAGAGTGAGGGAGATGAGGGAGTGAGGGAGGGGGGGGAGATTGTGACAGTCTGCCATGTGAAGGCAAGGAGGGCCCAGTGTGGGGATCCAGCTCATATCAATAGACGTGCACAACCTCACATTACTTTAGATAGTGGAAAATGCATGGTTTATAAATAAGGTTCATCTTCTTATCTAGTACAATGCATTTTGGGTTATCCCCAAAGACAAAATTGTGTTTCGGCCTAAATTAGACAATATTGTACTACAAGCACTAAGAGACATCACAGTGGAACAACAGCTTAAAGAGTGAGAGGAACAGCTTAAGCTATTGAAATCCAATTAGTAACGTGCTCAAAATCGAATGAAGAAATTTGTCGATGGTTTGCGAGTAGAGAGAGAGTTCAATGTGGGAGATATGGTTTGGTTAAAATTACAGCAATATCGTCAATCTACTATCCAAAGACGACTAAACTAAAAATAGCACCCCGATATTCAGGTCCCTTTTTATTCTCGCTTGTATTGGTCGGGTGGCAACTCCAACTACCTCATGGCTCAAAGTTGCACCTTGTTTTCCATATCTCGAAACTTAAAAAAGTGGTGGGACAACATTGTTTATCAACTACTCCAAGGGTCCAATGCCGAGCCCGACCTCTTGTTTTCAGAACAGGTGTTACTAGAATTGTATATAACAAGTTGGAAATTCTGGTTCAATGGGCTGGTAGACCTAACAAGGAGGCCACTTCAAAGAACTTATCGGACATCAAGTTGCGTTTTCACATGCTGACCTTGAGGACAAGATCAATGTGAAAGGGGGGAGTATTAATGCGAGTAACGGAAAAGGTGACGTGGAAAAATATTTCGAAAAGAATAATAGTAGGAAAGGCGTGCATCTAGAAGGGTGAATTGGAGAATTCCTAATGTTGAGCTGAACAGTTAGTTAGGGGTTGGGGTTGGGGTTGGGGTTGTGGGAGAGGTGCGAGATCGTTTTGAGTATGTTGGAGAATGGGAAGATGATAAGGGGGAGCGGTTTGGAGGAGCGGTAATCATGAAGTTCATTGTGCAATATTGAATAGTTTTCTCAGTGGGATTCCCAGTACAAGATTGCTATTGTCATGTGGTTGTTTAATCGTATTTTCCCTCTTCCGGAGGTGGTCGTTGTGCTTCGTGTTGTTCTTTCTATTCCTGGCGTTCTTTTTTTTTTTTGTAAAAGTTCTAGTCCCAACTATATATATATTAAAATTGGAGAAGAGAGCTTACCATGAAGAGTCCATGCTGAAGTAGAACTGGAGGACCACGTTGTTTTTTTATATCCCCACTCTGAGAAGATACACGTTGAAGAGCTAACAAATATCCATCCTTCGTCTGAATCTACAGAAGTAGCCCATATTGTTTACCATATCCCAAAAAATTGAGCAAATACACAGTAAAAGAACAAATGCCAATCAGACACAGTTCTCCCCATTCCACATTTTTAGCAAGTCGGGCATGGAAAAGAATAATAAAATTGTTAAATCAAAACAGAGATATAACTTAAAAATTGAACTTAGTAGAGCTCAATTATGAATACTACAGAAAAAAAAAAAAAAATGGCGCCTCGTATCAAAAAAATACGATGAATACAATAGCAAATTACTTAATCTGTATTTCAATTCATCTCAGAAACCTGCCAAGTATTCACAAATCCAGGTGCTTCAAATATCTGCATGCACGACGATGATGAATACCGGTTCTTTTTTCTATTTTCCAGGAATTAAAATTAACAAAAAAAACGCCCGTTACTCGCAGAAAGGGAAAGGGGATTATCTTCTGTGATATATACATTAAGCTTCGAATATAAATTAACTTGTAATTAAAGTAAATAACTCCAAAATAAGATGATGAAAGGATGAGATCCAATGGGTTGACTCAGATCCTTTCTTGAGACTGAACCAGGGAAGCTGTTTAGGTACTTAGAACCAATTTAAAAGTTTATGCTTCTCTTATTCCTCCAATTGATAGAGAGAGAGAGTACCTTGTACTCAGAGCAAGAATAACCAGCGGGATGAATAAGCTGAGAGCACAAAGTCTGGTTCGGTGAACGGCGGCTAAGACGGGAATAAAGGGAGGGCTGTTGGGCGAAATCAGCGTCGCAGAGGGAAGCGATGACGCAAAGGAGAAGGGTCACCGCAGCCACAGACTTCGCCATGTGCAGAGGGAGCGATGGAGATTGGAGTGAGTACCAAGGATAAATGTACACTAATAAACTTCAGTTTATATCTTAATTTATCAAAATAGTCTCTCGTTCGGAAGTTCATCTAATATGATAAAAACTAGGGATGGGCAGAACCGGACCAGAACTGGTAGACCGGACTGGACTGTCGGTTCGGTCGGTTCTTGGGCGATTTTTTGAGTTAAGGGATCGGTTCCCGGTTCCCCGTTCCCAGACGAATGGAACCGGAACCGCGGTCCACTGTCCCGGTTCTGTTGATCACAGAACCGGGAACCGCGGGAAATATCGACTAAATATCGTTATGTTCCTTGTTGGCCGCTTTAGTTCAGTTCAGCAATTTTCCCGAATAGTGACTGCGACTCCCGCGAGGCGCGAACCTCATCCTTCCGACTCTCGTCTCTCTCTCGAATCTGTCTGACCTTCCCGACTCCTGTCTTTCTCTCCACTCTCCAGTCTGTACGGGAATCTCTTTGAAATTTCCAGTAAGTACGTACCTCCTATGCGACCGCTTGGGAGGGGTGCTTATGGTATTATCTGGTAAGAATCGTGATCTGTTTTTATCATTTTCTGTGGATTGTTTGGAAAGCTTTGGTAAATGTTTGATTGATTTGGAATTGGAATTTCACCTTATATGGTTCAGAGCTAGAGAGGCAGAGATGGAGATTCCGAGAGATATCTTTGAGCGTTGAATTGGTTGGTTTTGTGGGTGAAAGAGAACTGCTCTCTAGTTGATTTTGTTGCCCTAATTTGTGTTTAGAAATATAAAGTAAAAAATTGTAATGGGTGTTTACTTTTCACTGTTTTCAGTAGAAAAAAAGCATTCAGAATACTTTTGATTTTTCAATTTTGCATTTTGCAATTTTATTTTTAACCAAAAAAAATTAAATTAAAAAAACATTCGGGAGGAACAGTTACCGGTCCTAAGAACCAAACTCCCGAAATGGCCGGTCCGGTCCGGTTCCAGGCTGGAACAGGACCGTGCCCACCCCTAATGTGACGACCCCAACCCGGTCAGGGCCGCCACGGACTTGCCGTGACGTAATCATTTAATCATTTTTTTTTTTAAAAAAACACTTCCCATAACCCTTTAAACAAACTAACCATAACGTAACCTTAACTTTCAACCTTCCCTTTTTCCTACTTCATACACTACAAAATACAAATTCTAATCATTTCCCTAAGTTTCTCAACACATAAACAAATATTTATTTCTTCTCAGGGTTTTCTCTAAAATTCACTAATTAATCTATCCACTTCTGTTTTCTCAAAACACAACACTAATATAACCTATAATTTCGGAAAACTCAAGAAAACGAACTGCGTGGATCGCTCTAAAAATCGAGCATATCCTTACCTGTTTTAAAATAACCAAACAGTTCCAGTATATTTTAAAATTCAGACTCCACATTCTAAACGATCTACTTCCACTACATATACATTAAAACTTGACTTTTCATACATTTTTCTATCAAAACATCTGATCCACATACTTAAACACTTTCATACTTTCACAAACAAAACCGACACGTAGACCTACTAACCAACAAAACTAACTCACTTCCATTCGCCACAAAACAGTTCGGGGCACACCATCGGATCATCAAGCCAGGCCAAAACACACCCCGTCGCCACGAGCACCACCCGTCGACCACCTATTCTTTGTCATCAAGAGAAACTCTCACTTTCGCACCTGTCACCTACATCATGCAACATATACATTAAGCCTAATGCTTAGTAAGAGAATGCACTAAACATAACTATTTACATATATGCATGACATTATTAAAAACATTTTCTTTTCGTTAACATTAACTCATTGTCTACGTAGTAGACCATTTCTTTGCCCCGTGAGAACCATGACTTGCCCTGTGAGAACCATGACTTGCCCCGTGAGAAATCATAACTTGCCCCTTGAGAAACACACGACTTGCCCCGTGAGAAACACATCACTTGCCCCGTGAGAAATCATACATCTTATCCCGTGAGAAACATACATCGTTCGGAATTCATGATCGTTCTTTAATTTGACGTTACATAAAACATGCTCACAAATAGTTCGTATGCACAGTTAGGAAAAACATGATTCATGAGGAATTCACGTATAACACACCATCAAACACATCACCAAACAATTCACAATATACATGGACATACATTATTCTTAACTAACTTCACAAACAACTAATAACTAACATCCTAGGCTACCCGACTCAGCAAACCCCACAATCAGAAAATCATCATCAAAATACAAAAGCCTAACGTTGACATAATGTAAGGCCTTAAGGGCCGAAAACCTAACATCCACTTACCTGGCGTCCTAGATATGCCGAGCACCGTCCTTGAAGAGCTTGGATTACCTAAGGCATTTCATAGCACGTCGTTAGTATTAATCTAAATCATCAATTTCAAAGCTAAACGAAATCCCGAGCTAAGACAATTTCTTCAAAAACTCTAACTCATTTCGTTCGGGCATAACTAAATTCTTATTTTCGTGAAGACATCTCAAATTATTATTTCTAGCCTAATCCAACTAAAACCTAATTAAATGGGCCACTAATTTGGGTTCGGTAAAAACCGACCCTGAAACTTCAAACATGCATAACTTTCTCGTCGGTTATCGGAATCGAACGATTCTAGCGGCCACGTACTCCTCTAATAACCTATTTTAACCTGTCAAAAGGAATTTTAAAACAAACAACCCTAGCTAGGTCAAAATATCAAAAACCCGAATCTGCCCTTAATCGGAAATTTCCCCCTTTCCGATTTTTCATCAAATTCCACCTATTTCCTCACCAATCGACCACCCACACCTTCAATTTGACTAATCTAACCAAAATTCCGAGCTACACTCACCAAAACCGAAATGCCCTAAATCGGGCCTCACTGAATTTTGCCCAAACCGGGCTCAACACGGCCAGGCAACCAAAGTCAGACCAAGGGTCGGCAAACCCACGCCGGAGGTGACCGAAATTGGCCGGTGATCGGAGCTCAATCGAGCTCGTCACCCTCGGCCACAAACCGAATAAAAACAGGGCCAAAAATTGAGCTTACCGTTCGGTTTGTGCACGAGGATGGTCAGAAATCGAACGTCGCCGCCATCTGGCTAGAAAATGGCGAGAAATCGCCGGCGTTCGTCGATCGTCGCCTCCCTCGTCTCCCCTGTTCTTCGCTCGCGGAGCTCGACGTCGAACGACAGAATGGCTTCGGCCATTTTGTCGTTTTGGTTTTTATTTTTATAAAAACAATAATAATAATAATAATAAAACTATTTCTTTAATTTAAACTAGCTAATTACCGTTTTACTCTCTCATTTTTGACCATTTCGAATTTCATTAAATCTCATTATTAAATTATAACTCACGGCTTAATTTCACTGGAAATACCCAAACCCAAATTAATTAACCAATTAGGTTAACCAAATTTATTCACTTTTCTTTTAAATTACTTAAAACAATTATTTATTAAACAATTACCTATCATTTTATTTTCTCTTAAAAAATTCTCGGGTGTTACATCCTTCCCTCCTTAAATGAAATGTTGTCCTCAAAATTGTTACTTAGTCAATCCTCTTATTTCTCACTCCAATGCTACCACCGTAATTACTGTTGCAATACTAAATATTGATTACACTATAGCCTTAATCACCTATCAGGTAATGACAATTCCTAGATCTTCAAAGTTGTGATTCTCCTAACTATGCATTTGTAACTCAATCACTCATACGTCCATTGCTTTCAACCTAATCCATCATCACTTAATCTCTCACATCTCTCCCAACTCAACCTCCACTCTAGTTTTCCTCAAATTAAATTCAATCGCTTTCCTACTTTTCTCATACCACATCAATCTAACGCATCTATAGCCATCATAATTCCTCGAAGTTTCTTCTCTTACTTAATATGAAGGACCTAGTACATAGCCTTCTTATCCTAATTCTTCCACTTCCAATTCCTCCTATACCTTACCATCAAATTTTTAATCCATCACTCGCACCCATACACCCATGGACATTGGGCAAACATGACGTTCCATTAGTCACTCTAATACAATCCTAGTACTCGGGGCTCTGAATACTTAAATTTACCCCCTTCTTTTTCAAAGCATTTTCTAAGTCTTTATAACTATGTCCACAACGCTCGTTTGTCCAACTTGTGCCTCGGTTTTCATCAATCACTAACAAATTCTTAAGTCTGAACAAAGTCGTTAAACTATTCACCCAACACCTTAAAGGGTGTATAAACAGTTCGACGCAACTTACGAGTCGAAACTTTCCTAATACCTCTTGTTCTAACTTCACTTCTAAGCTCACTTGCACAGTCTTCGTGCAAATCATTCTTCCTCTCATCCAATATGCTCCAAACTCTACAACCTTAACTACTTACAAAATCATTGGCGTCTACTTCGTTACATACGAGTCGAGCCTTTGAAATTTCCTAATTTAAACTTATTCCTAATGTACTTGATAACTCACCAATCCCTCGATTCGCACGACTTCACATTCAAGTTTAACTTCAAATCTAAACCCTTTATTTCATCAAACAAAATGTCCTACACTCATTCTTAATATCTCACAAGGACTTCCCCCAAAGTTACGATCTAGTCCACTATCTTTCATTCCTGCTAATCAGGTTCTAAATATTCTACTTGTCTTCTTCACAATAATTTGTCTAACAATTTTCTTGTTAGCAAACTTGTTGTAGGTAGACCTACAACCTTAATCTAAATCTTCTAAAGTCCTTAAATCTTATCCTTCTATTTTCTATTATTATTTTTTTTTTCCAAAATTTTAAAAGCGTCCATTACCTTAATGGAACTAAGCATGCCATGGCTTATACCACAAGCCCTATCAATTCTCAAGTCTCCAGGCAAATAACAAAGCTGGTCGAGTTCACTTCCTTAAATTCTCACGTGAATCGGCCTTCTCTTAATCCCTTATAGGCCAAGCTTTCTAACTCACCTAATCTGATCTCATTCTTCATATTTCCTCAATTACTACATAGGCGCTAAATTTTGACTGATCCATGGTTTTAACCACCTATTGAGAAATGACGATTTCTACATCCCCAAAGTTCTAAACTTTTCCAGCTTCACGCTCTATCGTTCGATTACTCATACGCACTTCGAGTTCCACTTAATTGGCCACCACCTAAACTCTCAAGTCCATTCTTTTCCCAACAATCCGGAAATGACTCTTCATTACGATCTACCTCTCGGCTCCTTTAAACATTAAGGTTCTTACTTCCATCTTGGAGGTAAGTCACAGGTTACGGTGTTTAACTCGAACTATATCCACTTTAGACTTACTACTTATCTCTTATCTTTCTAAACCAAAAGTTCAAATTCAACTACTCGTTGTTTTTCCTAATTGGTACTCACTCTGTTGAACCACTATTCCGCCTAACATGGTACTATACCTCAAATCATGACTTTTACTTTAGGGTGTTAAATTCTTCTCAAAATAAATGACACATCTAAATCCCTAAGTGAACTCAAATTCTTATCTGCTTGCCCCATCCTCTCAGAATAAATCGCACTCATGACTTGACACGTCTATTACTTGGAGATTGCTCTTAGCTTAATTAAGTTTTCTCCCCTATCGAGTTGGTAGTAAACCTCACACATCAAAAAGAGAAACAAATCCCCTTTTATCGACTAACCTTCTAAAGTGGTACATATTTCCTAGCAAACGTCTAATTCTTGTAACTTAAGTACCACCCTATTTTCTAACGTCTCTAATTTGTTAACCTACCAACTTCGCCTCCATATCTTTATTCTCTTCACTGATATTTACTAAGTCACATGCTACTATTCGACAATTCACCTAAGCTAGACTTTTGGTTATTATCACTTAGAAGGTTTGTCAACTAAAGTCCAGTCTATATCTATTCAACCGTTATATCTCTTAAGTTGCATTCTTCCAATGGTAATAAATTCTAAGTATGTACACACTCGCACAACTATTTCAGGTTATTAATCTCAATGCGTAACTTTCTCTATTTACCATCCTCCATCTATCCAATATACGAAAGTTACGTTTTAAACCCCTACTCTAATTACACTTCTACTATAACGTTCCTTATCTTATCAATCACCACTATATGAATATACCTGGAATAACTGATGGTTGAGCGGTTCCCTCCTCTTCGATCAAGGTAGACATCCTCGAAGGACAACACGGTGGTATCTTATTCGGTCCTAGACAATCTCTGGCCTTGTGCCCCACCTTGTCGCACAGAAAACATCAACCGGAATGCAACTTGCACTCGCCTAAGTGATTCTTCAGACACGTAGGGCATCGAGGAGCTTGCTGAGCCCCTCGTGGCCGTTCACTTCTGTCCTGTATAAACGGTGCATCGTTGGGCCTCGTAGCACCCCATCGATGTAGTTGCCAACACTGTTTTTGTTGCGGTTGCACCTCTCGGAAAAACCTCATTGGACAGTTCCTAGAGATATGACCCAATCCGTTACACGCAAAGCATCGGCCAGAACCTGCCTTGCACACCCCACCATGGCACACCCCACCATGGCACTTCTTACACGTCTGGCATTGAGGGAACTGTACAAGCCTTCGTGCTCGTTTCTCATCTACCACTCTAATTAAATCCTCACCAACTCTTTTTATACCCCTAACTGGTAGCTGCTCCTCCTCTAGCTAAAAATCTCGCACCATATCTATAAGCTGGCTAATGGGATCCACTCGAAGTTGCCTAGGTGCTCTCGGCATTTCTTGTTCCTAGACATAATACAAACACAAGACAAAACAATATAAACATCTATGAATAAAACTTAAACTTAAATACTTACAGTCGATGGAGAGTCCTCGTGCGGCAGTGTGTTTTTGGCAGGCACTTCACAGAAGTCGCTTTTAAAACTCCGTCTCTCTGATACCATAATTGTGACGACCCCAACCCGGTCAGGGCCGCCACGGACTTGCCGTGACGTAATCATTTAATCATTTTTTTTTTAAAAACACTTCCCATAACCCTTTAAACAAACTAACCATAACGTAACCTTAACTTTCAACCTTCCCTTTTTCCTACTTCATACACTACAAAATACCAATTCTAATCATTTCCCTAAGTTTCTCAACACATAAACAAATATTTATTTCTTCTCAGGGTTTTCTCTAAAATTCACTAATTAATCTATCCACTTCTGCTTTCTCAAAACACGACACTAATATAACCTATAATTTCGGAAAACTCAAGAAAACGAACTACGTGGATCGCTCTAAAAATCGAGCATATCCTTACCTGTTTTAAAATAACCAAACAGTTCCAGTATATTTCTAAAATTCAGACTCCACATTCTAAACGTTCTACTTCCACTACATATACATTAAAACTCGACTTTTCATACATTTTTCTATCAAAACATCTGATCCACATACTTAAACACTTTCATACTTTCACAAACAAAACCGACACGTAGACCTACTAACCAACAAAACTAACTCACTTCCATTCGCCACAAAACAGTTCGGGGCACACCATCGGATCATCAAGCAAGGCCAAAACACACCCCGTCGCCACGAGCACCACCCGTCGACCACCTATTCTTTGTCATCAAGAGAAACTCTCACTTTCGCACCTGTCACCTACATCATGCAACATATACATTAAGCCTAATGCTTAGTAAGAGAATGCACTAAACATAACATTTACATATATGCATGACATTATTAAAAACATGTTCATTTCGTTTTCTTTTTGTTAACATTAACTCAATGTCTACGTAGTAGACCATTTCTTTGCCCCGTGAGAACCATGACTTTCCCCGTGAAAACCATGACTTGCCCCGTGAAAAATCATAACTTGCCCCGTGAGAAACACATGACTTGCCCCGTGAGAAACACATGACTTGCCCCGTGAGAAACACATGACGTTCCCCGTGATAAATCATACATCTTATCCCGTGAGAAACATACATCGTTCGGAATTCATGATCGTTCTTTAATTTGACGTTACATAAAACATGCTCATAAATAGTTCGTATGCACAGTTAGGAAAAACATGATGCATGAGGAATTCACGTATAACACACCATCAAACACATCACCAAACAATTCACAATATACACGGACATACATTATTCTTAACTAACTTCACAAACAACTAATAACTAACATCCTAGGCTACCCGACTCAGCAAACCCCACAATCAAAAAATCATCATCAAAATACAAAAGCCTAACGTTGACATAATGTAGGGCCTTAAGGGCCGAAAACCTAACATCCACTTACCGGCGTCCTAGCTATGCCGAGCACCGTCCTTGAAGAGCTTGGATTACCTAAGGCATTTCATAGCACTGTCAGTTAGTATTAATCTAAATCATCAATTTCAAAGCTAAACGAAATCCTGAGCTAAGACAATTTTTTCAAAAACTCTAACTCATTTCGTTTGGGCATAACTAAATTCTTATTTTCGTGAAGACATCTCAAATTATTATTTCTAGCCTAATCCAACTAAAACCTAATTAAATGGGCCACTAATTTGGGTTCGGTAAAAACCGACCCGAAACTTCAAACGTGCATAACTTTCGCGTCGGTTATCGGAATCGAACGATTCTAGTGGCCACGTACTCCTCTAATAACCTATTTTAACCTGCCTAAAAGGAATTTTAAAACAAACAACCCTAGCTAGGTCAAAATATCAAAAACCCGAATCTGCCCTTAATCGGAAATTTCCCCCTTTCCGATTTTTCATCAAATTCCACCTATTTCCTCACCAATCGACCACCCACACCTTCAATTTGACTAATCTAACCAAAATTCCGAGCTACACTCACCAAAACCGAAATGCCCTAAATCGGGCCTCACTGAATTTCGCCCAAACCGGGCTCAACACAACCAGGCGACCAAACCGGACCAAGGGTCGGCAAACCCACGCCGGAGGTGACCGAAATTGGCCGGTGATCGGAGCTCAATCAAGCTCGTCACCCTCGGCCACAAACCGAATAAAAACAGGGCCAAAAATTGAGCTTACCGTTCGGTTTGTGCGCGAGGATGGTCGGAAATCGCACGTCACCGTCGTCTGGCCTGAAAACGGCGAGAAATCGCCGACGTTCGTCGATCGTCGCCTCCCTCGTCTCCCTTGTTCTTCGCTCACGGAGCTCGACGTCGAACGACAGAATGGCTTCGGCCATTTTGTCGTTTTGGTTTTTATTTTTATAAAAACAATAATAATAATAATTATAAAACTAAAACTATTTCTTTAATTTAAACTAGCTAATTACCGTTTTACTATCTCATTTTCGACCATTTCGAATTTCATTAAATATCATTATTAAATTATAACCACGGCTTAATTTCACTGGAAATACCCAAACCCAAATTAATTAACCAATTAGGTTAACCAAATTTATTCACTTTTCTTTTAAATTACTTAAAACAATTATTTATTAACAATTACCTATCATTTTATTTAAAAAATTCCCGGGTGTTACAACTAATAAAAACCAGACATCATCGTGTAGTAATTACAACAAAACTCGTTCTAAATAGGTAAAAATATTTATTGATTCGAAAGAAGACATCAACCATTTGATCCCGTGGTCTAACCAGTCCTTTACATCGCGAGTCGAGCCTAGGCTTGTTCAAACTCAACTCAACTCGGTCTGTTATAGTAGCGGGCTAATGAGCGAGCCCAAATCACTGTATAATTGGTATTGAAAGACAATTGCTATTAGGGGTGTGCATTTTTCAGTTTGATTCGGTTTGGTTTTAGAGTAAATTCGAAGCGAACCGACAAGTATTCGGTTATTCTCAATTTGACCTGAAATCGATCAGCAAAACAGCTGGAATCGAACCGAAACCGATCTGAAACTTTCGGTTTGGTTTCGGTTCGGTTCCGGTTCATTTAAGACAATCAAAGATAAAAATAACAAGCCATCAACAACAACAGTATTGAAAAAACTTTAAAACAATGGTGAAGATTTCCATGTTAAAGCTAAGTTTTCGTTGAATTAAAGTCGAAATCTAACAAGAACATTTAGCAAATCAAACCCAGAACGTTAAAAAATTAAAGTTCATCCAACCAACATTAAAATTTTCAAATATATCGAACGGAAACCGTTCAGTCAAATAATCAAAATGATCAGTACCTGTGTAACGCCCCGAGTTTTCTGAACCCGGTTCGCTACTCAAGATACTGAACCAAACTATAGGATTTTTGAGAAAATTCCAAAACTTCACTCAATGGATAAAATTTGATATTTTACAAGGTAAACATTGAAAATTTTGCAGCGGAAAAATCATCTGAGCATAACAGAGTTGAACAAAATTATGAAACAACGTTTGAATAATCAGCTATAATATTAAGAAATAATTCAGCCAAAAGAAATGAAGGCTTAATCGTGAAATACTTAAAGTTCGTAAAAAGTCAAACGCATCTTCCGCTGAACAAAGTCAGCGGCAAAGGCAGAAACAGAAACAGAAGGATTCTACCGCTAAACAGTGCCAGCGGTAGAAGTAGGAACAAAAGACTCAGCGGTAGAAGCAGAGACAGAATCGACACGTCGACTTCACACATCTACCGATCACAAAACAACAAAATCGACTGCATAATTCTTCCGTTTAAAATGACAGAATTACTATCTACTTCTTCCATTCACAAAACGACAAATCTACTGCCTACATCATCCGATTACAAAATGACAAATCTACTGCCTACATCATCCGATTACAAAACGACAAGGCTACTAAAGACTTATACTGAAGACATCTTCCGATGGCTTTTACTGAAGACATCTTCTGATGACTTCTACTGAAAACATCTTCCGATGACGTCAGTCGGATGATTCAATCCTCCAACATCTGCCGTTGGACAAAACACTTAACATCCACTGGTGGACTTCACTCACCGATGGTTGAACTTGCAAATTTCACTCAAAACTTTCAAAACAGCCTGACCTTAAGTAACTTCTGAAATCCATCAAATAACCATTTGAAACCAACATTTGTATCCTTATCCAATAAAAATCCCAAATTAACAATTTGTAACAAAACCAAATCAGAATTTTCACGACAGGAGAAACTCAAGTATTCTAAATCTTTCAGCTATTACTATCATCAAAATCATCTGCACTCCTCAACAGAACATCAGAAAATTAGACTCCACATACAGACAGTAGTTAAACTGTTTCATCAGAACACCCATCCGTGGCATAGATGTACTCCTTCAACTTCATATATTCTTCAGTGCACTCGGGGAACTCACATGTTACAGTCTCATTACCTACATCACAAAACTCATCTATTAGCCTAATGCTAAGTAAGTAAAGCAATAATGAAATGAAATGCTGAAACATAAATTCCTAAACATGCAGTTTCTACTTTCTTATCTCAGTTGCATATGCATTCGTTTCTGATCTAATCCCCCTTTGAAATTGAGAGTTGGATCACTTCTCCCAAAGTCATACATCCTCTCTCTCGATTAAGGGGCAGATTAGTTCCCTTAATAACTGTTCAGATCCCCCTGTGAAATTGGGAGTTGGATCACTTCTCCCAAAGTATAAATCCCTTCACAAGTTAAGGGGAAGATTAGTTCCCTTAATAGTTTATCTGTTACAGTCTGTTCATTCCTTACCATGCCATTTCATGTAAATTCATTTTCGCATACTTTCAAAATATGATGCATGACATACATACACATTCAAGCAAACATAATCCTATTGTTTTGTGATGTAGGCCCGAAGGCACAAGCATACTTCACTTACCTGGTCTCCTGGAAAGTATTGGGTGGAAGACTACCTCGGGAGCTTACTCAACCCTAAAGCCATAGACAGAACATACATTAAACTTTCTCTAAACTCCATTCTAAACCGCTAGAATTTTAGAGACACTAGTTTGGAAGCTTAGTTCATTGAGAATTCCCGATTAACCACAAAACCCGAACTAGCTCACCCATACGGCATTCACAAAACTCACATTTATACTCTCCCCAATCATCGATAGCTACCAGTACAGCAAGGAATCAAAATAGGACTCACCTAGTTTGGAGGAGAATCAAGTAGAAGAATCGCATAGAGAGCTCTATTGCTTAAGCTGAAAACCCAAAAAGGAAAAATAGGAAATAGTGGCGGCTACAATGCATTAAACGCAGAACCTCTTCCCTTAAATAGGTTATCCACTTTATATCTCAATTTACCATTATGCCCTCGCCTAGTCACTCATTAGCCTAATCACTAATCCCCCCCCCCCCCCCCAATTTCACCTATAAAACATTCACTACTAGTTAACAAAATAAGTTGGCTCAATGAAACCGGGTGTTACAGTCTACCCTCCTTAAAAAGAATTTTGTCCTCAAAATTCAATACCTGAATAATTCTGGATATTGGTCCATCATGTCTTGCTGACGCTCCCAAGTTGTCTCCTCTATGTTCTGGTTATACCATAAGACTTTCACCAGTGGAACTTCTTTGTTGCGCAACACTTTCACGACATGGTCTAAGATCCTTACTGGTTTCTCCTCATATGCAAGAGTATGATGAACTTCAATACTCTGCTGTTCCATAATCTGTGATGGATCTCGTACACACTTCTTCAACATGGAAACATGGAACACATTATGGATTCCTTCCATAGAGGTTGGTAGCCGTAATTTGTAAGTTGTCTTCCCAATCCTTTTCAAGATTGAAAAGGGTCCAATAAATCTGGGGTTCAACTTGTCTCTCTTACCAAATCTCACAACTCCTTTGAATTGTGATACCTTAAGAAAAACTTCATCACCTACTTCAAACTCTAATTCTCTGCGTCTTTTGTCGACATAGCTTTTCTGTCGGCTTTGAGCTGTTAAGATCCTCTGGTGGATGAGGGCAACCTTCTCAACAGTTTGTTGCACAATGTCAGGACCAAGCAACTGTGCTTCACCAACTTCATCCCAGTACAAAGGAGATCTGCATTTACGTCCATACAATGCTTCATACGGTGTCATACCAATAGTTGCCTGAAAACTGTTATTATAAGAAAACTCCACCAATGATAATTATTTACTCCAAGATCCTTGAAAATCTAATATGCATGCATGGAGCATATCTTCTAAGGTCTGAATAGTTCTCTCGGATTGTCCGTCTGTTTGAGGGTGAAAAGCTGTGCTAAAACTAAGCTGTGTTCCCATAGCCTTATGCAAACTCTTCCAAAACTTAGATGTGAATCGAGAATCGCGATCTGACACAATTATGATAGGAACTCCATGTAAACGTACAATCTCATGCACATATAATTCAGCAAGCTGATCCATCGAGTAAGTCATTCTCATTGGCAGAAAGTGGGCAGATTTGGTTAATCGATCAATTATTACCCAGATTGCATCATGTCCCTTTGCTGTTCTAGGCAATCCCACAACAAAGTCTATCGTTATTTGTTCCCATTTCTATTCGGGAAGTGGTAAAGGTTGCAATGTTCCTAAGGGTCTCTGGTGCTCAGCTTTAATCTGTTGACAACACAAGCATGATCCTACATACTCTGCCACACTCCTTTTCATACTTGGCCACCAATAATGCTGTTTGAGGTCCTTGTACATCTTCGTACTTCCAAGGTAGACAGAAAATCTAGAAGAATGTGCTTCAGAAAGAATCTCATCTCGAAGTTCTTTAATGGCAGGAACAAACTATCTATTTCTAAACTTAAGGATCCCATCATTGGAATAATTGAAATCTGAATTAACAGTAGATTCTATGCTTAATCTATACTTGTTGCACTCTACATCATTTGTTTGAGCTTCCTTTATTCTTTCTAGAATTGTAGGTCTCAAGGATATGACAAAAAGCATGGCTGACACACTGTGCACTGCTTCTAGATTAAACCTTTGGAATTCAGTCTCTAGGGCTAATGGTACTGTCAAGAATCAAGGCTGAGGCTGAAGTTGTCACTCTACTCAAAGCATCTGCCACAACATTTGCTTTGCCGGGATGATATTTAATCTCAAAATCATAATCCTTTACAAATTCCAACCATCGACATTGCCTCATATTTAATTCCTTATGTGTGAAGATATATTTCAGACTTTTATGGTCCGAGAATATTTCACAAGTTTGTCCATACAGGTAATGCCTCCAAATCTTAAGTGCGAATACCACTGCAGCTAATTCCAAGTCATGTGTAGGGTAATTCTTCTCATGTGTTTTCAACTGTCTAGAAGCATAAGCTATTACCTTTCCCTCTTACATCAAGACACAGCCAAGTCCAATCTTGGATGCATCACAGTAAATGTTAAATTTACCATTCTCAACGGGAAGTGTTAATATTTGGACATTGGTCAACTTCTTTTTCAAGGTCTGGAAATTGGATTCACACTCCTCTGTCCAAGCATACTTGATATCTTTCCTTGTTAACCGAGTGAGGGGTGTTGCAATTTTTGAAAATCTTTCAATAAATTTTCTGTAATATCCTGCTAATCCAAGGAAACTCTGAATATCTGCAGCACTTTTTGGTCGGGGCCACTCCTGGACTGCTTGAACCTTGGCTGGATCGACAGATATTCCATCTCCAGAGATCACGTGACCAAGAAAGTGAACTCTGTCCAACTAAAACTCACATTTAGAAAACTTAGGATAAAGTTGGTGCTGTCTAAGTACTCCTAACACTAAACTCAAATTCCTTGCATGCTCATCCTTAGTACTAGAATAGATTACGATGTCATCTATAAACACTATGACAAACTTGTCCAAATACTCATGAAACACTCTATTCATAAGATCCATGAAGGCTGCCGGTGCATTTGTCAATCTAAAGGACATAACCAAAAACTCATAATGTCCATACCTTGTGCGAAAGACAGTCTTAGGGATATCTTCAGATTTAACCTTCAACTGGTAAGAACCGGACCTAAGGTCAATCTTAGAGAAAACTCTTGCACCATTAAGTTGGTCGAATAGATTGTCTATCCTCAGCATTAGATACTTGTTCTTGACAGTTAGCTTATTTAGTTCCCGATAATCAATGCACATCCGCATCGATCCATCCTTCTTTTTGACAAAAAGGACAGGTGCACCCCACGGTGAAAAGCTAGGGCGTATGCAACCTTTCTCCAACAGATACTCCAACTGCTTCTTTAATTCCTTAAGTTCTGTTGGTGCTAGCCTATATGGATTCTTAGATACAGGCTCAGCGCCTGGGTAAACATCTACAACAAATTCAATTTCTCTATCTGGCGGCAAGCCATGAAGGTCATCCAAAAATACTTCTGGAAAGTCTTGGACGACTAAGACATATTGAGGATTTGCCTTCCCTACAAGTTGTGTGTCTAAAACGCTAGCTAAGAAGCACAAATACTCTCCACATGGAGAAGGTTTAATGTTAATAGAAGTCATCACAGACATTTCCTTATTTTTCTTCGAAGCTTGAAAGGTATGTTTCAAACTACCAGGGGGTTGGAAGCTAACTATTCCAGTCCTACAATCAATTGTGGCGTGGTGCTTAAACAACCAGTCCATCCCTAGGATTACATCAAATCCCATTATATCCATAATAATGAGATCAGCAGGTAAATTCTTGTTTCCCACTAAAGTTGAGCATCACCAGCCAAATGAAATATTGCCAACGTGACCTTGTCTCCTTCTCCAATGTTGACGCACCTAAACATACTCTCAATCTTCCTAAGCCATCCTTCAGCAATAACTGGGTCAGATGATTGTCCATCAAACGTGGGTGGTCGTAGCCTCCTGAATCTATCTCCAGAATATTCATTGCTAGAACTCGAGTTGGCACTTTTCTTGTACCTCTCGGTTCAACAGCACTCCTAACTGATCGGACTGCTGACGCACCAAATCTGTCAACTGTCTAATCACACTAGAATCTTTTTCACGTCTCAGATTCGGTATCTCTCATGGTACTCTTGGTCTTCCTGGTCGTCTAGACATCTTAGTAGATTCCTGCACAGGGTTAACTACTCTCATAAACATCTAATAACTAGGCTAACATAAACACTTACAGTTGTTGGAGTACTCCCATGCGACGATCGGCACTGATGAGTAATCTTTTGAACGGTTTAAATGAATGTCTCTGATACCATATTGTAACGCCCCGAGTTTTCTGAACCCGGTTCGCTACTCAAGATACTAAACCGAACTATAGGATTTTTGAGAAAATTCCAAAACTTCACTCAATGGATAAAATTTGTCATTTTACAAGGTAAACATTGAAAATTTTGCAAGCGGAAAAATCATTTGAGCAGAACAGAGTTGAACAAAACTATGAAACAACGTTTGAATAATCAGCTATAATATTAAGAAATAATTCAGCCAAAAGAAATGAAGGCTTAATCGGGAAATACTTAAAGTTCGTAAAAAGTCAAACGCATCTTCCGTTGAACAAAGTCAGCAGCAGAGGCAGAAACAGAAATAGAAGGCTTCTACCGCCAAATAGTGCCAGCGGTAGAAGTAGGAACAAAAGACTCAGCGGTAGAAGCAGAGACAGAATCGACACGTCGACTTCACACATCTACCGATCACAAAACGACAAAATCGACTGCATAATTCTTCCGTTTAAAACGACAGAATTACTATCTACTTCTTCCATTCATAAAACGACAAATCTACTGCCTGAATCATCCGATTACAAAACGACAAATCTACTGCCTACTGTAGGATCGAGGTTGTCTAAGAGGGGGGTGAATTAGACCTTTTTAATTTTTTCTTAAACTATAGGCAAACAAACACAATAATAAAAATAACAGAGAGAGAGAGAAAAACCAACACAAGAGTTTTTACGTGGTTCGGCCAAAACCTGCCTACATCCACGCTTCAAGGTTTCCCCCTTAAAGATCCTTAACCTTCTCCTTATGAGAATAAACAGATCGGAATTCCGGGCTCCGATCAACTGCCTTTCACAGATCTGGATTGTTCTTCACGGGTGACAATCCACTGCCTTATACAGATATTTGAGTTTGTAAAATTCAAGCTCAGACTACACTCTCAAAGATTAAAATCTCAAGTTATCAAATCGAGAGGTGTAGAAGAGTAATACAGAGTATGCTTAATCTCGCAGGTTAGGGCTCAAAAATAAAATTAGCAAAAGTTGTTTCTTCGTGATCTAACCTCGGCTTAAATACTCTGTCTGATTTCTGTTTCACAGAATTGAATGCTTCATTCTTCAAATGAAAAAATGTTACCGTTGGGAAGCATCCGTACTGAAGCAGATATCCGTGCATCTGAAATTGCTGTTCGTCGTCGCCATTAAGGTTCTGGAGTTAATGCTGAAAATGACGTCACTGTAGCTTCGCGGTTATATTCAAATTTGGCGGAAGATCACCGGTGGAAACAGCTTTAAAAAATCTTAACGTCATCGGTGGATGCAACTTGAAAAGCCGTCGGATGATGCAACACTTCAACGCTTGAACCGGTATTGGCAGGAGTAATATTTTAAGCACTGAACCGCCAGCGGTAGAGTAGCTTCAAATGTCATCGGCAGAAGCAATCTTGAAAAAGCTATCGCCATCGGCAGATGTATCTTCAAACGCCATCGGCAGATGTATCTTCAAACGCCATCGGCAGATGTATCTTCAAACGCCATCGGCAGATGCAGCTTGAAAACGCCATCGGCAGAAGCAGCTTGAAAACGCCATCGGCAGATGCAGCTTGAAAACGCCATCGGCAGAAGCAGCTTGAAAACGCCATCGGCAGATGTATCTTCAAACGCCATCGGCAGATGCAGCTTGAAAACGCCATCGGCAGAAGCAGCTTGAAAACGCCATCGGCAGATGCAGCTTGAAAACGCCATCGGCAGATGCAGCTTGAAAACGCCATCGGCAGATGCAGCTTGAAAACGCCATCGGCAGATGTATCTTCAAACGCCATCGGCAGATGTATCTTCAAACGCCATCGGCAGATGTATCTTCAAACGCCATCGGCAGATGTATCTTCAAACGCCATCGGCAGATGTATCTTCAAACGCCATCGGCAGATGTATCTTCAAACGCCATCGGCAGATGTATCTTCAAACGCCATCGGCAGAAGCAGCTTGAAAACGCCATCGGCAGAAGCAGCTTGAAAACGCCATCGGCAGATGTATCTTCAAACGCCATCGGCAGATGCAGCTTGAAAACGCCATCGGCAGATGTATCTTCAAACGCCATCGGCAGATGTATCTTCAAACGCCATCGGCAGAAGCAGCTTGAAAACGCCATCGGCAGATGTATCTTCAAACGCCATCGGCAGATGTATCTTCAAACGCCATCGGCAGATGTATCTTCAAACGCCATCGGCAGATGCAGCTTGAAAACGCCATCGGCAGAAGCAGCTTGAAAACGCCATCGGCAGAAGCAGCTTGAAAACGCCATCGGCAGATGCAGCTTGAAAACGCCATCGGCAGATGTATCTTCAAACGCCATCGGCAGAAGCAGCTTGAAAACGCCATCGGCAGATGCAGCTTGAAAACGCCATCGGCAGATGTATCTTCAAACGCCATCGGCAGATGTATCTTCAAACGCCATCGGCAGATGTATCTTCAAACGCCATCGGCAGAAGCAGCTTGAAAACGCCATCGGCAGAAGCAGCTTGAAAACGCCATCGGCAGATGCAGCTTGAAAACGCCATCGGCAGATGTATCTTCAAACGCCATCGGCAGAAGCAGCTTGAAAACGCCATCGGCAGAAGCAGCTTGAAAACGCCATCGGCAGATGTATCTTCAAACGCCATCGGCAGAAGCAGCTTGAAAACGCCATCGGCAGATGTATCTTCAAACGCCATCGGCAGAAGCAGCTTGAAAACGCCATCGGCAGAAGCAGCTTGAAAACGCCATCGGCAGATGCAGCTTGAAAACGCCATCGGCAGAAGCAGCTTGAAAAAGCCATCAGCAGAAGCAGCTTGAAAACGCCATCGGCAGATGCAGCTTGAAAACGCCATCGGCAGAAGCAGCTTGAAAACGCCATCGGCAGATGTATCTTCAAACGCCATCGGCAGATGCAGCTTGAAAACCCCATCGGCAGATGTATCTTCAAACGCCATCGGCAGATGCAGCTTGAAAACGCCATCGGTAGATATATCTTTAAACGTCATCGGCAGATCCATCTTCAATCGCCATCGTTTAGCGATCGGCATGTGTAATTCTTTAAACTCCACTGTTTTTGTCATTTACCTATCGGTGGATGCCATTCTTTTCTTCAACCGGTGGATGTCTTCTTTGTCTTTTAGCTATCAGTTAATGTGAACATTTTATACAATTTCAGCCCTGTACACTTAACCAATATTGTTAGAAAACTAAAATACCATTTTCAAGGGTATTTCAAAAACGATTAATTTTATATGCAAAACTCATTATTCTCATTTAATAAACATAATCAAATATATTACTCATCATATAAACACATCATCAAAAACATATTTTGACTTAAACTCTATTTAAGTCAACAATCTCCCCCTTTTTGATGATGACAAAATATTAATGTAAATTTGATTAAATGTTACTCTCCCCCATAATTCTAGCTCCCCCATAGCAAATGCACCAGAGTTTCAAAAATATGCATATATCCAGATTTTCAGATTTCCAAAAATATGCATACATACACAAATATATCCAGATTTTCAGATTTCCAAAAATATGCATACATACACAAATCATAGTAACTAAATCCACATGCATGTCTATCATCAATCAAATATATTCTCCCCTATTGACATTATCAAAAATACAACAAACAGAGGGACAACAGAAGCAATACATTCAACATAAGAATACCAAATAGTAAACATCAGAATATTCAACATTAGAGTTGTAACTAAAAAAATATCATCTATTTAAAGAAAGCTAAAAAATGACTCCAAAAAGCTTGTTGAATCCAAGAATGTACTTCAAGGTTCGGATTGAAATATGTATCTACAAGTGCTGGAAGGGAATGAATATCATGAGGGATGGGTGGTTGATAGACCACCATGGCCTGGCAGGGAGCCGGAGATGGAGAAGGTTCTGAGTACACCACCATGTCCATACATGGAGGAGGCTTGACAGACAAACCAGTAGTAAAAGCAACAGGAGGAGAGAAGGCAAATTTAGCCTCCTGAAGATCCAACGACATTAAGCGCACATCTTCAGCAACAGTAGGTCTGGAAAAGGGAAGAAAAAGATCTTCATAGCAGGCCTCGGGGACACTGACAGAACTGAATGGTTCGGTTTCAGGTTCAGGATTCAAAGTGTCAACTGAAGATCGGAGAGACTCAAGTTCCCTAACAACAATGCGTCTATCAGCAGCGATTTTCTGAGACAGCAAATCAAGACCGGTATCTAAGGCAATGCCCATATCCTTTTGGTTCTTGTCAAGCTGACTTTGAATGGAACTGAGTGCAGTGCCAAGGCTGGCAATGGAAGTCTTCAGTTCAGAGTATTGGTCCTCACTTATGAAAAATCTCCTTTGATATCTCTTTGGAGTTGCTGGAGTAACTGATAGAATTGGTGAGGAGACTAGGACATGTGGGGCTGTTAGGACTAGAGGAGCATGATGGACTGGAGAGGGAGGAGGTATAGCTTGTTGGACTGGAGAGGGAGGAGGTATAGCTTGTTGGACTGGAGATGGAGGAGCTGGAGGAGGTAGAGCCGGTAAATGAAGTGCAGGTGGAGGAGATGGAGAATTCTCTGGAATGGGAAGAGGCATAGATGAAGGAGCAGAAATTGCCTCTGAAACAAGTGCACTTGAGGAAGGAGCAGGATGCCTTGGCACTAGAGGAGGACGTTGGAAGCGAGAAGCCTGAGATTGAGAATGGGAATTATCAAATGCAGGTATCTCAGAGTCATCCCCTCCTTCAGCAATGGACTCCTCTGGCAGGATAAGTTTTCTTTTTTCCTTTTTGGCAACTGCTGCCTTAGCAGTATTTCTATTAGAAACATCCAAAACAAATTCCCCTGTTCTTGTTCTCTTTATGCCCATTTTTTTCAGGTGGTTTGAGAATAGTAACTTGAAGGTTGAAGATGGAAGGGGTCTTCATCCTCTGGAAAGACAACCTCAAGCTGCATAAATATCTTCATGAGAAGTAGATTGTAAGGTAAAGAGGTAGCTCTGGATGACACTGCCTGAATCATCCTTCGAACAACAACATATCCAAGATTGAAGGGGGCCTTGTGGTAAAGTGCAAACAGAACAAAAAGCTCCATTGCACTCACTTCGTCATGGTGACCACCCTTAGGGACAATATTGTACCCTATCATCTGATGAAATAACCTGGCACTTGTGGTCAGGGGTTTGCCCTTAAGATGATCAGTAGAATGGTTGGGGTCAAAGCTATAATCTGTAGAAAACTTTGACCCTCAGAGGTACCAAAGAAAGGAGGCTCAGTGCCGGACACATACTGGTAGGGGCAACTATCTAAATGGGAGCACTCCAGAAGGGCATTAATGGACTGTGGAGTGATTTCAATATACTTTCCATACACAAAGCTCTTTATAGTGGAAAGATCAGAAGTGAAACTCAGATTGGCATAAAACATTCTGATTGCTTCCGGGTAATAGAAGGATTCTACATCAAACAGTCCTGATAACCCGAGATCCTTCAAGGGTTCTACAATATCCATTCCAGCTAAGTCATCAAAGTAAATACCTCGACTAGGAATTAAAGATTTGTACTTAAAATCGCCATGGTACCTTAACTCAGCAGCTTTGGAGAGAAAGAAGAGAATGACCACTCTTTTGCACGAGGAATCTCTCGTGGGGGACGAGCAGAAACTTTAGCCTTCTTCTTGGCTAGTTTAGGTAAAGCGAGAGACGATGAAGCCAGATGATCCATTGGAAGGATAGGACTCGAGAGAGAGAAATGGTAGGGCAGGGGTTTTCAGAAAGAGCGTGAAAAATGAAGCGTCTTTGAAAAGAGACATAGTTTAAAAGAGAATAGGGCATCGCCCGACGAGAGGAAGTCACACGTGTAAGACCATTAGCCCGATGGGTCACACGTGTCGGAAGATTGAAAATATATCTTCCGATGCCTTCAGAAAATATGCATCTGCCGATACCTATCGGTATCAATGCATCAGCCGATGCCTTCATAGACAGAAATGCTCTAACACTCAGGAATTGTCCAAATAGAAAAAGAATCTTAGATTTTCTCAACCCGAATGAGACCTAGTCTTATTCTAATATTATTGAAGGTCTTTTCATCCAACGGTTTTGTAAAGATGTCGGCCAGTTGATCTACTGAATTAACAAATTCTAAAGATATATCACCTCTTTGAACATGATCACGGATGAAGTGATATCTAACATCTATATGCTTAGTTCTAGAATGCTGAATAGGATTTTTAGAAATGTTGATAGCACTGTTGTTATCACACCTGATAAGAATCCTATCATAAAACAGATTATAATCTTCCAAAGTCTGTTTCATCCTAAAGCATTTGTGCACAACAACTGCCTGCAGCAATATATTCACTCTCAGTAGTTGACAATGCAACAGAATTCTGTTTCTTAGAATATCAGGAGACAAGAGATTCACCAAGGAACTGACATGTTCCACTGGTGCTTTTCCTATCAACTAGACTACCAGCATAGTCAGAATCAGAGTATCCAATCAGATCAAAAGAAGTGCCTTTAGGATACCACAAACCAAGATCATAAATTCCACTCAAATATTTGAATATTCTCTTGACTGCATTTAAGTGGGATTCTTTAGGGGCAGCTTGGAATCTAGCACACAGACAAACACTAAAGAGTATATCTGGCCTACTTGCAGTCAGATATAACAATGAACCAATCATACCACGATATTTCTTAATATCAACACTAATTCCTTTTTCATCTTTATCCAATTTAGTTGTGGTACTCATGGGAGTCTTTGAAGACTTAGAAGATTCTAATCCAAATTTCTTAAGAAGTTCCTTAATGTACTTTTCTTGACAGAAGAAAATTTCATCAGGAGATTGACTGATCTGAAATCCTAAGAAGAATTTTAACTCCCCCATCATACTCATCTCAAATTCACTTTGCATGAGGGAGGAAAATTCATTACACATGTTGACATTAGTTGATCCAAAAATAATATCATCGACATAAATTTGAACTAGCAAAATGTCTTTATCCTTTTGCATGGTAAATAGAGTTGAGTCAGTATTTCCCTTTTTGAAATTCCTTTCCTCAAGGAAATTCTTCAATCTATCATACCAAGCTCTAGGAGCCTGCTTAAGACCATAAAGAGCTTTCCTTAATTTGTAGACATGGTCGGGTTTATCGAAAGCTTCAAATCCTAAGGGTTGCTCAACAAAAACTTCTTCATTGATGAAACCATTTAAGAATGCACTCTTTACATCCATTTGAAAGAGTATGAAGTTCTTGTAGCAAGCAAAAGCTAAGAGCATTCTAATTGACTCTAATCTAGCTACAGGGGCAAAGGATTCCTCAAAATCAATACCCTCTTCTTGAGAGTATCCCTTAACAACTAGTCTAGCCTTGTTTCTAACCACAATCCCACTTTCATCCAACTTATTCTTGAAAACCCATTTAGTTCCAATGATGGGATGATCCATAGGCCGTGGAACAAGTTCTCATACCTTGTTCCTTTCAAATTGATTTAGCTCCTCTTGCATAGTTAGAATCCAATTTTCATCACACTCAGCCTCTTCAAACTTCTTAGGCTCTACTTGAGAGATAAATGCCATATTGGCACAGAGATTCCTAAGAGAGAATCTAGTCTTAACTCCTAAAGAAGGATCACCTAAAATTTCATCTATTGGATGGTCTTTGACATACTTCCAATCTCTAGGAAGAGCAGTATTTTCATCCTTGACAGGAATAATATCTAGAGAAATAGGAGAAAGTTCTAAAGATTTTTCTACTTGAAGAGGATCACTAGATTTTTCTAAAGAAAGAGAATCCAGTTGTTTATCCAAAGTATCATCCTCATCCACATTGATTGTGGGTTGAGGGGACTCATCAAAGTTGACATGAACCGACTCTTCAACAACTAGAGTTCTCTTTTTGAAAACCCTATATGCTTTACTGGTCAGAGAATAACCAAGAAAAATTCCAAGATCAGATTTGGAATTGAATTTTCCTAAGTTATCCTTAGTATTAAGAATGAAGCATTTACTACCAAAGGCTTTAAAGTACTTAACAGAAGGGGTTTTGCCATTCCAAAGCTCATAGGGAGTTTTCTCAAGAATAGGTCTTATGGAGACCCGATTGAGTACATAGCAAGCTGTTGAAACAGCTTCAGCCCAGAAGTACTTAGGAAGAGAATTCTCATTAAGCATAGTCCTAGCAAGCTCTTGGAGAGATCTATTCTTCCTCTCAACAACACCATTTTGCTGAGAGGTCCTAGGAAAGGAGAAGTTGTGCTCAATTCCATGTTTGAGACACAAGAGTTCAAATCTTTCATTTTCAAATTCTCCTCCATGATCACTACGAATAGCAATAATGGTGAGTTCCTTTTCATTTTGAACTCTTTTCCTAAAGCTAGAAAAGGTATCAAAAGTCTCATCCTTAGATTTCATAAAATATACCCAAGTGAATCTAGAGAAGTCATCTACAATAACAAAGGCATAGAGTTTGCCTCTTAAGCTGACTATATTGGAGGGACCGAAGAGGTCCATATGAAGGAGTTGGAGAGGCTTTGAAGTAGAAATTGCATTCTTAGATGCAAAGGAACTTTTGATCTGCTTTCCCATTTAGCAGGCTTCACAGACCTTATCCTTCTCAAAGGATATCTTAGGAATTCCTCTAACTAAATTCTCCTTAGTAATCTTAGCTAAGGTATCCATCCCTACGTGACCTAATCTCCTATGCCAAGTCCAGCAGTCATTAGAAGAATTCACAGCAAAGCATTTTTCATCAGACACAACAATATCATCTAAGTCAATAATATAAATATTTTCTTTCCTATAGCCAGAAAACAGAATTTTGTCATTTTGAGCATCTTTAATTATGCAAGAATTTGACTTAAAAATCATTTCATATCCTTTATCACATAACTGGCTAATACTGAGTAAATTATGCTTTAATCCATCAACTAATAAAACATTCTCAACAATAGGATTAATGCTATTACCTATGTTGCCGATGCCAATAATTTTCCCTTTTTGATTTCCACCAAAAGTAACTCCCTTTCTTCTTATTGACAACTGCAAACTTGGTTGAGTCTCCTGTCATATGCCTCGAGCATCCACTGTCGAGGTACCATTGATTTTTCCCAGGAGAACAGTCAACCTGCAAAACATAAATCAATTGGTCTTCTTAGGTACCCAAATCTTTTGGGTCCTAATGTTAGGCCTGGTCCCCTTAGGAACCCATTGTAATTTACTGCCAGATTTGACATTATTTACTTTTAAAGGACATACAAAAGATTTATGCCTACTTCATTACAAACATGGCAGGTAGTGGATTTCACAAAGTAATTCTTGTAAACTTTCTTTTTACTCGATTTATCATAACCTATTCCTACCCTGTCAAAATTTACTCTCTGTTTACCTAATAACATCTTATATAACTTGTTGCCATTAGTAAATTTCAAGACAATATTATTTAAATCCTCATTTCTGCTTTTAAGTTCAATTATTTTCTTTTTCTGCATATTACTCTCCTTAGCATGCAAGTCAACTTCTTTTGCATGCTTTTCTACTAATCCTACATTATCCTTTTTCAACAGATTGTATTTAGTTTTAAGCATCCCAAATTGCTTGACTAAATCATTAAATGCGTCAATTAGCTCACCATCATCATTATCACTCTCACTGTCACTTAAAGAAATACTAACCTCATTATCGTGTGCCATGAAGCATAGGTTGGCTACTTCCTCATCTTCAGAAGAAGAAGTGTCGCCTTCACTGTCATCCCAAGTAGCCTTCATAGCCTTCTTTTTAAACTTCTTGGGATTCTTCTTCGCTTGTGGACAGTCTGCCTTCATATGACCTGGCTTTCCACACCCGAAGCATGTGATTTCCTTCTCCTTTTGAGATTTCTCAACCTTTGGAAATCTCCTTCCTTGCATTCTTTTTCTCTAGGAGAAATTTACTGAACCTCCTTGTAATGAGGGCAATATCCTCATCATAATCTTCTTCTTCTTCCTCAGATACTTCTTGTTTACTGGAGGAGGCTTTCAGAGCAATATCCTTCCTTTTATTGATCTCCTTTTCTTTGAGATCTTCCTTATCATTGACCCTCATTGTTATCTCATGAGTCATCAGAGAGCCAATGAGCTCTTCAACTTGAGCACCTTTAGATCCCGAGCCTCTTGTATTGCTGTCACCTTTGGTTGCCAGGCTCTAGGTAGGCATCTCAAAATTTTTCTTACATGTTCCTCACCTGAATAAATCTTACCGAGAGCTTTTAAACCATTAGTAATGTTAGTAAACCGAGTAAATATAGATGAAATAGACTCATCCTTTGACATGGTAAACAGCTCATACTCGTGTATTAACATGTTCAGTTTGCTCTCCTTCACCTGATTTGTGCCCTCTTGTGTGACCTCTAATAAGCGCCAAATCTCTTAGGCACTCTCACACCCTTGTACTCTATTGAATTCGTCTCTATTCAGAGCACAGTACAGGGTGTTTATAGCCTTGACATTTAAGCTCAAGTTCTTTTTATCTGTATCATTTAGTTCGTGTGAAGCTTTGGGGATCTTCACACCATTCTCTGTTTTGACACCAATGTAAGGACCATTTTCTATGTTATTCCATAATTCATAGTCCACAGTTTGAACGAATATTCTCATTCTAGACTTCCAGTAGACATAATCACTGCCATCAAAGAAGGGAGGTCTATTTGTAGCTTGACCTTCTACTTTTGTAGAGTTAGTGTTGAATGCCATTGTAAATATATATATAACACAGAGTGTTTAAACACAGCTTAGACAATGATAACCTCGCTTTGATACCAATTGTAGGATCGAGGCTGTCTAAGAAGGGGGTGAATTAGACCTTTTTAATTTTTTCTTAAGCTATAGGCAGACAAACACAATAATAAAAATAACAGAGAGAGAGAGAGAAAAACGAACACAAGAGTTTTTACGTAGTTCGGCCAAAACCTGCCTACATCCATGCTTCAAGGTTTCCCCCTTGAAGATCCTTAACCTTCTCCTTACAAGAATAAACAGATCAGAATTCTGGGCTCCGATCAACTGCCTTTCACAAATCTAGATTGTTCTTCACGGGCGACAATCCACTGCCTTAAATAGATATTTGAGTTTGTAAAATTCAAGCTCAGACTACACTCTCAAAGATTAAAATCTCAAGTTATCGAATCGAGAGGTGTAGAAGAGTAATACAGAGTATGCTTAATCTCGCAGGTTAGGGCTCAAAAATAAAATTAGCAAAAGTTGTTTCTTTGTGCTCTAACCTCGGCTTAAATACTCTGTCTGATTTCTGCTTCACAGAATTGAATGCTTCATTCTTCAAATGGAAAAATGTTACCGTTGGGAAGCATCCGTACTGAAGCAGATATCCGTTGCATCTGAAATTGCTGTTCGTCGTCGCCATTAAAGTTATGGAGTTAATGCTAAAAACGACGTCACTGTAGCTTCGCGGTTATATTCAAATTTGGCGGAAGATCACCGGTGGAAGCAGCTTTAAAAAATCAGAACGTCATCGGTGGATGCAACTTGAAAAGCCATCGGATGATGCAACACTTCAACGCTTGAACCAGTATTGGCAGAAGTAATATTTTAAGCGCTGAACCGCCATCGGTAGGAGTAGCTTCAAATGTCATCGGCAGAAGCAATCTTGAAAAAGCCATCGGCAGAAGCAGCTTGAAAACGCCATCGGCAGAAGCAATCTTGAAAAAGCCATCGGCAGAAGCAGCTTGAAAACACCATCGGCAGATGCAGCTTGAAAACGCCATCGGCAGAAGCAGCTTGAAAACGCCATCGGCAGATGTATCTTCAAACGCCATCGGCAGATGCAGCTTGAAAACGCCATCGGCAGATGCATCTTCAAACGCCATCGTTTAGCGATCGGCATGTGTAATTCTTTAAACTCCACTGTTTTTGTCATTTACCTATCGGTGGATGCCATTCTTTTCTTCAACCGGTGGATGTCTTCTTTGTCTTTTAGCTATCGGTTAATGTGAACATTTTATACAATTTCAGCCCTGTACACTTAACCAATATTGTTAGAAAACTAAAATACCCTTTCCAAGGGTATTTCAAAAACGATTAATTTTATATGCAAAACTCATTATTCTCATTTAATAAACATAATCAAATATATTACTCATCATATAAACATATCATCAAAAACATATTTAGACTTAAACTCTATTTAAGTCAACACTTACATCATCCGATTACAAAACGACAAGGCTACTAAAGACTTATACTGATAACATCTACCAATGACTTCTACTGAAGACATCTTCCGATGGCTTCTACTGAAGACATCTTCCGATGATGTTAGTCGGATGATTCAATCCTCCAACATCTGCCGGTGGACAAAACACTCAACATCCACCGGTGGACTTCACTCACCGATGGTTGAACTTGCAAATTTCACTCAAAACTTTCAAAATAGCCTGACCCTAAGTAACTTCTGAAATCCATCAAATAACCATTTGAAACCAACATTTGTATCCTTATCCAATAAAAATCTGCTGGTGGACAAAAACACTCAACATCCACAGGTGGACTTCCCTCACCGATGGTTGAACTTCCAAATTTCACTCAAAACTTTCAAAACAGCTTGACCCTAAGTAACTTCTGAAATCCATCAAATAATCATTTGAAACCAATATTTGTATCATTATCCAATAAAACTCCCAAATTAATAATTTATAACAAAACCAAATCAGAATTTTCACAACAGGAGAAACTCAAGTATTCTAAATCCTTCAGCTATTACTATCATCAAAATCATCTGCACTCCTTAACAGAACATCAGAAAATTAGACTCCACATACAGATAGTAGTTAAACCGCCTCATCAGAACACCCTAACCGTGACATAGACGTACTCCTTCACCTTCATCTATTCTTCAGTGCACTCGGGGAACTCACCTGTTACAGTCTCAGCACCTACATCACAAAACTCATCTATTAGTCTAATGCTAAGTAAGTAAAGCAATAATGAAATGCAATGCTGAAACATAAATTTCTAAACATGCAGTTTCTACTTTCTCATCTCAGTTGCATATGCATTCGTTTCTGATCTGATCCCCCTGTGAAATTGGGAGCTGGATCACTTCTCCCAAAGTCATACATCCTCTCTCTCGATTAAGGGGCGGATTAGTTCCCTTAATAACTGTGTAGCAACTGGTAATGTCCACCTTAATTAATAACTTCTTTTAGTAACCTTTACTCCTTGTGAAATTAGGTGTCTATGATTGGTTGTTTAAATAGGTTAAGCCTAGGCTGCTATAGGAAAAGACGTAATTTGCAATAATTAGTGTAATAAAAGGGGTCAGCTAAGGGTTTTAGCCGCCACTATTTTATTACCTCTTTCGGCATTCAGCAGCTCAGCAGACTCCCTCTCGGCGATTTTTCCAGCCAGATTCTTCGTCTATCTAGGTGAGTTTTCCCTCAGTTTCCTTCTTGCTGATGAATCATAATGAAAGTAGAATGTACATTAGAAGATCTGTTTGCAGTAGAATGAGTGTATCGAGAATGCTGTATGTGCGAGCTAGTTCGGGTTTTGTGGTGAATCAGGAATCCACGATGGACTGAGCTCCCGAACTAGTTTCCTTAGATTTCTGAATAGCAGAAATGAAATTTAGAGAAGATCTGATTAACGCCTGTCCATGGTTTTGGGTTTGAGTAGCTCTCGAGGTAGCCTTTTCCAACAATCTCCAGGAGACCAGGTAAGTAAAGTATGCTTGTGCCTTGGGCCTACATCACAAAACAGTAGGGTTGTGCATGCTTGAATGTGTTTGTATGTCATGCATCGTATTTTGAAAACTATGCGAAAATGAATTTACATGAAATGGTATGGTAAGGAATGAACAGACTGTAACAGTTGTTAAGGGAACTAATCCACCCCTTAATCAAGAGAGAGGATGTATGACTTTGGGGGAAGTGATCCAAACTCCAATTTCACAGGGGGATCTGAATAGTTGTTAAGGGAACTAATCTGCCCCTTAATCAAGAGAGAGGATGTATGACTTTGGGAGAAGTGATCCAACTTCCAATTTCACAGGGGGATCAGATCAGAAACGAATGCATATGCAACTGAGATAATATAGTAGAAACTGCATGTTTAGGAATTTATGTTTCAGCATTCCATTTCATTATTGCTTTACTTACTTAGCATTAGACTAATAGATGAGTTTTGTGATGTAGGTGAAGAAGTGACTGCATGTGTGTTTTCTAAGTATGCTGAGGAATAGGTTGGTTGGGAAGAGCACATTCATGCCTCGACTTGGCAAACTGATCGGGCGGTTTAACTGGTGTCAGTAGATGAGAAGGTTTAGTGAACCATGATTCAATTTAAATATGTTGATAGTTTTAGTGACAGTAGTAGTTTTGATGTTTTGAATACAGTTGTTTTGAATACAGTTTGAGTTTCTTTCTGATAATGATACTCTGTTAGTTTTAATAGTAGTTTTTACCAAATTTTAGAGTAGTACACGAATTTAAGTAGTTTTGAACAGTTTTAGTAAAATGCTCAAGTTCTTTTGGTAGTTAGAGTTTTCTTTGTTTATAGTGAAATTGTTGCTATGTTGTTTTCGTTGAGTATTTTTGATCTATCGGTAGATGGTGTCTATCGGCAGATGTCGAGTATTTTTAATTTATCGGTAGATGATGTCTATCGACAGATGTTGAGTATTTTTGATCTATCGGTAGATGATGTCTATCGACAGAAGTCGAGAGTTTTGTCTATCGGTGGATTTAGTCCATCGGTGGATGTGAGTATTAGAATTTGTCGTTTTGTAATCGGAAGATGTCTTCAGAAAAAGTCATCGGAAGATGTCTTCAGTAGAAGCCATCGGTAGATGTCTTCGGTATAAGTCTTTAGTAGCTTTGTCGTTTTGGTAATCGGATGATGTAGGAAGAAATTTGTCGTTTTGCAATCGGTAGATATGAATTGAGGATTTTTTGTCGTCTAGTGATCAGAAGACGTAGTTTGTTCTATCGGCAGATATGAGCTGAGAATGTTTTGTCATTTAGTGACCGGTCAATGTGTTCTGTTTTGTTTGAGAGTAAAAAACTTTTGTCGTTTAGTGATCTGTCGACATGTTCTGTTTTCTTTTTCTCTTTCAACCAACTGCCTTGAATATTTTAACTATTTAATAGATATTGTTTTTACGATGATTTTTCCGCTGCAAGTTTTAACGTTTTAAGAGTCAATTCCGGATCATTGCATGAAATTTTAAAATTTCCCAAAAAGTCATAGTTCGGTTCAGTTTCTTGCGTAGCGAATCGGGTTCAAATAACTCGAGGCACTACAAATTGTTCAGATCCCCCTGTGAAATTTGAGAGTTGGATCACTTCTCCCAAAGTATAAATCCCTTCATAAGTTAAGGGGCGGATTAGTTCCCTTAATAGTTTATCTGTTACAGTCTGTTCATTCCTTACCATGTCATTTCATGTAAATTCATTTTCGCATACTTTCAAAATATGATGCATAACATACAAACACATTCAAGCAAACATAATCCTACTGTTTTGTGATATAGGCCCGAAGGCACAAGCATACTTCACTTACCAGGTCTCTTGGAAAGTATTGGGTGGAAGACTACCTCGGGAGCTTACTCAACGCTAAAGCCATAGACAAAACATACATTAGACTTTCTCTAAACTCCATTCTAAACCGCTAGAATTTTAGAGACACTAGTTTGGAAGCTTAGTTCATTGAGCATTCCCGATTAACCATAAAACTCGAACTAGCTCACCCATACGGCATTCACAAAACTCACATTTATACTCTCCCCAATCATTGATAGCTATCAGTACAGCAAGGAATCGAAATAAGACTCACCTAGTTTGGAGGAGAATCAAGTAAAAGAATCGCCTAGAGAGCTCTGCTGCTTGAGCTGAAAACCCAAAGAGGAAAAATAGGAAATAGTGGCGGCTACAGTACATTAAACGCAGAACCTCTTCCCTTAAATAGGTTATCCACTTTATATCTCAATTTACCATTATGCCCTCGCCTAGTCACTCATTAGCCTAATCACTAATCCACCCCCCCCCCCCAATTTCACCTATAAAACATTCACTACTAATTAACAAAATAAGTTGGCTCAACGGGTGTTACAACCTGAGAGTTGTGAATCTATGATTTTCGAAACTGGAGTTACCCCAATCAGAATGATGGGTCGAAGTCGAACGAAAATTGATTCTTCAGAGAAGCTGAAGTGGGTAGAGAGTGCGAGTGATGGGTCTACTTCAAGAGTACGAGACTGCGAGTTAGGGATGCAAAACTGAAAAGCCGACTCCGAATTGAGGTGGGTTACTAGCCTGCGACAGAGAGAGATAGAGAGAGAGAGCGCGCGAGGGGGGACTCAAAGTTCTCACTTCTCACTTCTCAGTTTATCCAAGGTGGGTGTCGGGTCTAGAGTGAGTTTTCGAAGAAGAAGAAGAAATTAGGGAGAAGAAGAATTAAGGCTTGGAGCATTCATGAAGAAATTAGCTAGGAATGAAGGCATCGGCGTCGGCGTCGCCTGTCAGCCAGAGAGTAGAGAGCTGGAAAAAATTTAGGCAAGAAGAAATTGGATTTAAGGCTGAAGGTGGTTCAGTTTTTTAAAAACAAAACAAAGTTTTCAAATTAGTTTTTCATAAAGCCCCAAATGTTTGGTTCGATTCGGTTACTGTTGGTTTTGAATTATCCAAACTGAAAACCGAACCAATAAATTCGGTTCCTACAAAATAGAATCGAAGTTCGGTTTCATTATGCTCAAAACCGACCCGATCCGAACCGATTTCACCGGTTCCAATTCGGTTCACCGGTTCCGATTCGGTTTTGCACACCCCTAATTGCTATGTCGACTTGGACAGAAGAAAAACTCATTATCAAAAGTCTCAAGATGCTTTGACGCTAAAACTATATGAAGCATCAAGGGGATTCATCTTCCAATATATATAACAACACGAATGAAATAGCATGCATTAATGGTAAACGTGTAAACGTGTAAACGAATACATACATAAATGTAAAAGTGACGTGTTGGAACCAACCCTTATCAAGTTTTTCATAGGTGACAACTCACCAAAATAAAGTTTTAAAATCATGCAATGCAATGGAAAAAAAAATATAAAATTTCTACCACGACAACTATCGCTCTTCTTACAAGAGCGAGAACCTACTGGTTATATAGTCCGCAAACTCATCTGATCCTATAACAAAATCAATGTCAGGAAATCTCTCTCAACCACAAAGGAAAAATATATAGTGAGTTCCTATGTTGGGTAAGACAAAATTTCCTTAAATAAAGTATTGTGTGGTTGACTAGAAACCCGGCATGGGTAGACCAATCTTGCCAAAGGTCGACCCTTGTTTCTCATGTGTTTCCACAACGGATCAACCGTTAATCTTAGCGATCGACACCTAATCTTCTCAGATTTCTCCATGGGTCAACGGATCTCTAAAACGGTCGACCCTTGTTCCCCTCAGGTCTAGCCTACGGTCGACCTTGTTCCTCCTCAGGTCTGGCCTACACTCGATCGGTCTCCAAAGCGGTCCACCCTTCAAGGTGTCAACTGACCTCCTAAGAAGTCGACACCTAATTGTCCATGTTTGTAGCAAGATCAAAGTGACAACCGACCTCTCATAGCGATTGACACTTTCGTGATTTCCAGCGACAAAAATGACAAAAACTAGTCTCATTCTCATCGATTTTCACCTCAATCAATTCAAAATTTAGCGTAGAACATTATTATACTAAAATACTTCATAAACAACTAACGAATTTGAGTTTCCAAACTCGAATCCTAATCCAACCCTAACCCTAGACTTTATATGCAAAAATGGAGAGATAAAGTGACTTACCCTCGAAGTTCCTTCACAAAAGTTGTTGTTCATTGTCTTGTGAACAGAATCTCAGCCTTTAATAAGGACGACTTACAACTTCTGATGTGCCACAGGGCTCTCTCACCAAGAGATTTTTTAATCTCTTTGTTTCTTTTGTAGGACTCTCTAGCTTTGAGGAGAATGATGGTTCATTACACAAGGAGTCAAAGCTTCTGATTACATGGAGCATTGGCCTGACATTCGACCTAACAATCTTCCTAACATACAACACTCCACCGGAGATCCACTCGGCTTACTCTCTCTTTGATGGCTTAAAGCTCAAATCCATTGTAGACAAGTCAAGAAGGTTAATTCTCATTTCAATATTATGTCTGTGACACCTCACAGGGGACCCGAGACAGAACGAGAAATGACTCGACTCGGAAACTGGATCGAGTCACCCAACACTGAATTCTTATTATTTATTAAAGCAGTGGAAGTCTAAATAATTTAAATAAAAGTCAGAACTCAAAACAATGAGCTAACAGATCCAATAAATGATATCCAAATATATAATAATATAATACAACATAAAATATACCAACAAAAATTTAATAACTCAAATTTTTCAAGTCCCACAAAAATCTAATATTTTGAAGAAATATAAAATCTTGAAAAAATAATAATTTATATCAATATCTGCGCCGAGCCTACTACTGAGTCAACAAGTGTATATCCTTCTAATTATATCCTTAAAAGGGTGTGTTGAGGCAAGTCAACCAAACTCAATAAGGATGTATTCTTTTTCACTTCTCATGTTTAATTTAACAAATTAATAATAATTTAAAAACTCGAATAAAAATGTAGTCACTCATAGTCTTCGTACATATCAGATTTTATGCAATGAAATGAAAACAACGATACCAAGCAATCTCCAACGCCATATAAAATATTATGGTCAGGTTTATGATTTTGCGCACAGTGACACAATACAATGAGTTGTCTCATACTCTAGTTAAAACAACTTGTTCATGAACGATAATAAAAACGTGCATAAAATGACATATGCAATAAAATGAAATCCTAACAATGGATTTATTAATTATTTTACAAAATAAAATAATTAGGGAAAAGTACCATTTAGACCCCAACGTATGGGGTCAGTGACCATTTAGTACCTAACGTTTGTTTTGTACCCAATTAGACCCTATCGTATAAAACGTTTATCATTCAAACCCTCCCGTTAATCTAGCTGTTAAATTTAACATGTGATTCGCATGTGACCTCTAAAATCTCTTAACTACCCCTCCTCCCTCCCTCCCGCCCACTCTGATTCGGAAAGTCTCTGTTTCTGCTGCAATTCTAAGTCCTTACAGGTACATTTCTTCCCTAATTTCTGAAATTTTCAGAGAAATTTGGCAGATAATTTAGTGAAAATGGAATTCTGTTCTTACTCTGCAGATTGCTTATTATGATTCGACTGGTAGCTCTTGGTTTCTTCCTCACATGGCGGATTCGCCATCCTAACAGAGAAGCAATGTGGCTATGGGGAATGTCGATAATATGCGAGCTCTGGTTTGCATTTTCATGGCTTCTCGATCAACTCCCCAAGCTCGCCCCGTCAACAGAGTAACAGACCTCTCCGTTCTAAAAGAGCGATTCGAATCTCCGAATCTCCGAAACCCGAAAGGCCGATCGGATCTCCCCGGCATCGATGTCTTCGTTTCAACTGCAGATCCCGAAAAAGAGCCACCTTTAGTGACCTCAAACACAATTCTATCAATCCTGGCTGTCGATTATCCAGTCGAAAAGCTAGCGTGCTATTTGTCTGACGATGGTGGGTCTCTTTTGACGTTCGAGGCACTTGCAGAGACGGCGAGTTTCGCCAGAACCTGGGTTCCCTTCTGCCGCAAACACGGGATCGAGCTGAGAAATCCCAAAGCGTATTTTGGGCAGAAACGCGATTTTCTGAAGAATAAAGTCAGGGTTGATTTTGTGAGAGAGAGGAGGAGGGTGAAGAGAGAGTACGATGAATTGAAGGTGAGGATAAACTCTTTGCCGGAATCTATTCGGAGGAGATCAGATGCTTACAATGCTCATGAAGAATTAAGGGCTAAGAAGAAACAGATGGAGATGGGAGGAAGTCTTTCAGACAATCTGAAAGTTGCTAAGGCTACTTGGATGTCTGATAGATCTCACTGGCATGGCACTTGGGCTTCTGCTGAAACTGATCATTCCAGAGGTGATCACGCCGGAATCATTCAGGTGAGTTTTCCGGCCACTGCTAATCTCTCTTAAATCTGCAATTTTTTCAGTTCAGTTCATCTGAGAGAGAGAGAATCATAATCAGAGCGGGAGGGAGGGGTAGTTAAGGAATTTTATGGGTCACGTGCGAATCACATGTTAAATTTAACGGCCAGATTAACGGGAGGGTTTGAATGGTAAACGTTTTATACGATAGGGTCTGATTGGGTACAAAACAAACGTTAGGTACTAAATGGTCACTGACCCCATATGTTGGGGTCTAAATGGTACTTTTCCCAAATAATTATTTAAAACGTACAAAATAAATTTATATCTCGAGTAGGCCTACCACAGTACGAAGCCTAAAATATCCAAGTCCAATGTTCACGGTCCAAAATTAATTAATTCCCTGGACACCTAATTAAAAATAAAATCATAAATTTTTGGGCTAAAATTTATCGAGTAAATTCTCAATTTCTTCTTGTGAAAATAATCCAATTTTAGTTGGGAAATTTTTATCCATTAAAATTTCTAATTTTTCATTTCTGAAATAGCCCATAAATAATTGGTGTAAAAATATAAATTTGGGTCAAAACTGATTAAAAATAAGAGTCCAAATGGGGCTTGACCGCGACCCAAAAGGGTTCCGGACCGCCGCCCATTTTAAGGCCCAACAGAAGCTGAATAACAGCCCAACCCAAGATTTTTAATGGTTGGACCGCGACCCATTCAACATAAATAAAAACTGAACCGCGGTCTAAATAGGGTACAAAACCACAACCCAGCAAAAGTTACGCGAACTAGAGAACAGTGTCGCCTTGCTTTGCTCCTGGTGATCTTTCTCTCAGAGTCGCCGGACCTGATAAAGTTCAGCGATTTTGAAGCTCAAACCAGTCAGCAACCCAAGTCCGAAATGAAGAATAAATCCACATCCAAAATTCCAATCTTTCGGACAGTCACAAAGTAAACACATAGGCGAAATATCATGTTCTTTTACCTTCAATGCGACGAGTTTCTGTTACCCACGAACGTCGGTCAACGATCCCAAAATCCGACGTCACCCTCTGTCGAAGTCGTTCAGAAAACAGCCTCAATTCTAGGTTGATTTATTTCCACACATCGCAAACATTTTCTCAAAAACCCACAATTTCCAAAAGAAAATCTTAACAGAGTTAAGGGCATTCACTCCAAATTCCAATCGATTTAATCTAGCTTTGGCCGCTCCTCCACCGAAACAAACCCACACCGAAGGCGGTCCACTTTCTTATTCTATCAGAGAAGAGAGAGTAAGCACTAAGGATTTTTCGAAGAAACGTAGACACGACAAGGAAGAAATTGACTCACCGAGATTTGATGAATCCTCTATTGTTGAACGGAATTTTCTTCCACAGTGAAAAAAAGGCAGTGAGAGGGAAAGAGAGACAGTGCGAGTGTTGGAGATGGAGAGGGGGAAAGAGAACAGAGGCGCCCCCTCTGTTTATCGAGAGAAAGGAGAAAAAAAACTTTCATTCTTTCATCCGTAACAGCCCCCAAAATTTGTAGAGGAAATAATCCTCCGTTTAATCTTTTCCATGGGGTGAGCAAGAACATGCTAGAATCAAGAACCAGACTAGAACTGACCTAGTTGGTCCGGTTCAGGTCGGTTTTGCGCATTAAATTAATAATTTTCGATTTTGATTTACCAAAACCAAATTTATTGGTTCGGTTTTCAGGTCTAAAGATAGAGGACCACTGAAACCGGATCGGACCATACTGTATAACCTTAAATCCCATCTATCGCTGCCTCTTCTCTTCGACAGACGACTCTTCTCAGACGAAAGAGATTATTCCCTCGTCGGCCTTTTCTCTTCGACAAACGACTCTCAAGTCTCTCGCCCTCGCCGTCCCTCATCTTCGATCGCACACTTCTTGTTTCATGTTTCTTCGATTACAGGTTAGCCCTTTCCTCTGTTTTAGACATTTTTTAACCTATTTTTTTGGATATTTCATTCTGGATTTTGGGGTACTCTTTCGGCTTAATCGGAAGAGTACCGACCCTCTGTTTTAGGCTTCTGCTTGCAGTACCGACCCTCCATTTTGTGTTCTCTGTTTAATCGTAGCATGTGTCATGTTTAATTGACATATTTTGTAACGCCCTTAAACCCACTCCGACTCGGTGCATTACTTTGCATAACAATCTCACGTTTAATACGAAATTTAAAATAATTTTCGATAAAATTTTGATTTTGGTTTTTGGATTTTTCGAACCCTCGAAACCGGTTAGAAAACGTGCCTAAAATACGTCGAAAAATGTCGGGTTAAAACAATTTGGAGAACAAAAAAATTAAAAAAAAACCAGGCTGGTCCGGTTTGGTCGGCGCGCGCACCGCGCCCGTCTGTTGTGCGCATCGCGCGCGCAACAGCGACTTGCGCGCGCACAACGCCGATCGATCGGCTACCTCTCGGGTTGCCAAGCGATCTACAGGGGTGCCTGCCGATCGATCGGCGCACAGCGCCGATCGATCAGCGTTGCTGGGCGATGCGCGCGCCCAGCGGCGCCTTGCGCACCTTCTTCGACCACCTCCTCTTTTCTTCTATTTTTCCTGAGCCAAATACTTCCAAATCACCCAAGATTTTTACCAAACCTTCCCGATGTTCCCGACTCCGTGACCCGTAGAAAAAACCGATTTAAAACGATTAGCGAAAATGTAGAGACAAAAGAACCCGACGTTGTTTGTTATACAAAAAAAAGAGCAGCATAACGACTGAAATTTCATAAACAAAAACCTGAAATACAAAGTCTTAAAACACCATCACTCAAAGTCTTAAAACACCATCATTTACGTATCAATCATCCAACAAAACAACCACTAGCCACAATCATCCAAAATAGCTAGAAAAATATTTACAAGACAAAATACCAAAAATCCCCACCAAACTACCCGAAGAACGTGGCCGAGACACCCCGACAACTGTCTGTATCAGCGTGCCTCGTGAATCACCGACTGCTCTAATCCTTGGCTCCATCATCCAACTCACCTGAATATATATAGTCACCTACACCATAGAACACAAAAAAGTAAGCCTAATGCTTAGTAAGTAGGGAGTGTTGACTTAAATAGTGTTTAAGTCTAAATATGTTTTTGATGATGTATTATAAGTATTCCTGTTTTGATAGCTTTGGTTCTTACCAACGAGTTTAGTCTAGGTCAATTTCCTGTTTTGATAGCTTTGGTTCTTACCAACGAGTTTAGTCTAGGTCAATTTCCTGTTTTGATAGCTTTGGTTCTTACCAACGAGTTTAGTCTAGGTCAATTTCCTGTTTTGATAGCTTTGGTTCTTACCAACGAGTTTAGTCTAGGTCAATTTCCTGTTTTGATAGCTTTGGTTCTTACCAACGAGTTTAGTCTAGGTCAATTTCCTGTTTTGATAGCTTTGGTTCTTACCAACGAGTTTAGTCTAGGTCAATTTCCTGTTTTGATAGCTTTGGTTCTTACCAACGAGTTTAGTCTAGGTCAATTTCCTGTTTTGATAGCTTTGGTTCTTACCAACGAGTTTAGTCTAGGTCAATTTCCTGTTTTGATAGCTTTGGTTCTTACCAACGAGTTTAGTCTAGGTCAATTTCCTGTTTTGATAGCTTTGGTTCTTACCAACGAGTTTAGTCTAGGTCAATTTCCTGTTTTGATAGCTTTGGTTCTTACCAACGAGTTTAGTCTAGGTCAATTTCCTGTTTTGATAGCTTTGGTTCTTACCAACGAGTTTAGTCTAGGTCAATTTCCTGTTTTGATAGCTTTGGTTCTTACCAACGAGTTTAGTCTAGGTCAATTTCCTGTTTTGATAGCTTTGGTTCTTACCAACGAGTTTAGTCTAGGTCAATTTCCTGTTTTGATAGCTTTGGTTCTTACCAACGAGTTTAGTCTAGGTCAATTTCCTGTTTTGATAGCTTTGGTTCTTACCAACGAGTTTAGTCTAGGTCAATTTCCTGTTTTGATAGCTTTGGTTCTTACCAACGAGTTTAGTCTAGGTCAATTTCCTGTTTTGATAGCTTTGGTTCTTACCAACGAGTTTAGTCTAGGTCAATTTCCTGTTTTGATAGCTTTGGTTCTTACCAACGAGTTTAGTCTAGGTCAATTTCCTGTTTTGATAGCTTTGGTTCTTACCAACGAGTTTAGTCTAGGTCAATTTCCTGTTTTGATAGCTTTGGTTCTTACCAACGAGTTTAGTCTAGGTCAATTTCCTGTTTTGATAGCTTTGGTTCTTACCAACGAGTTTAGTCTAGGTCAATTTCCTGTTTTGATAGCTTTGGTTCTTACCAACGAGTTTAGTCTAGGTCAATTTCCTGTTTTGATAGCTTTGGTTCTTACCAACGAGTTTAGTCTAGGTCAATTTCCTGTTTTGATAGCTTTGGTTCTTACCAACGAGTTTAGTCTAGGTCAATTTCCTGTTTTGATAGCTTTGGTTCTTACCAACGAGTTTAGTCTAGGTCAATTTCCTGTTTTGATAGCTTTGGTTCTTACCAACGAGTTTAGTCTAGGTCAATTTCCTGTTTTGATAGCTTTGGTTCTTACCAACGAGTTTAGTCTAGGTCAATTTCCTGTTTTGATAGCTTTGGTTCTTACCAACGAGTTTAGTCTAGGTCAATTTCCTGTTTTGATAGCTTTGGTTCTTACCAACGAGTTTAGTCTAGGTCAATTTCCTGTTTTGATAGCTTTGGTTCTTACCAACGAGTTTAGTCTAGGTCAATTTCCTGTTTTGATAGCTTTGGTTCTTACCAACGAGTTTAGTCTAGGTCAATTTCCTGTTTTGATAGCTTTGGTTCTTACCAACGAGTTTAGTCTAGGTCAATTTCCTGTTTTGATAGCTTTGGTTCTTACCAACGAGTTTAGTCTAGGTCAATTTCCTGTTTTGATAGCTTTGGTTCTTACCAACGAGTTTAGTCTAGGTCAATTTCCTGTTTTGATAGCTTTGGTTCTTACCAACGAGTTTAGTCTAGGTCAATTTCCTGTTTTGATAGCTTTGGTTCTTACCAACGAGTTTAGTCTAGGTCAATTTCCTGTTTTGATAGCTTTGGTTCTTACCAACGAGTTTAGTCTAGGTCAATTTCCTGTTTTGATAGCTTTGGTTCTTACCAACGAGTTTAGTCTAGGTCAATTTCCTGTTTTGAATGAATTATATATATGAGATTAATCGGTTGGAAATGCCCTTGATGTGAACCTAGAAGCGATAAATCTCATTGTCAAAGACCATGAACTATTAGAAGATAAAGGAGATCCAACGAACAAAGCTTCACATGGTTTAGTCGTGGAAACCCGAAGAAAAGAGCGATCACAACAAAAGCAAGAGACTATAAAAATAAAGAGCTTAGCAGCATAGAAGTGGGCCCCACAAAATTGACAAAAGAAGACCCATAAGGCACAGAGTGGGACTCCACAAATCCCAACGGATTGGAGAGAGAAGGGTAAAGATCCACACAAACTACAAAGAGATAAAGATTCACGTGAGTTGGAAAGAGATAAAGATCCACATGACTTGATTTATGATGTGATTCAAGTTGAGACCAGATCAAGGCCCAAGAACAAAGATTCAATTGAAGATATGAGCGGCCCAATGACAAGAGTAAGAAGCCCAAGATTATTGGCAGATCTTTTGAAGAAAGGGTGCGATGCACATGCACATGTAAAAATTAAAAACACATGTGCCATGCACATGCACATGTAGGAATTAAAGAGGACATGCGCCAAGCACATGCTTATACGAGGAATTAAAAGGTCACATGCAAATCATACAAATTTCGTGGGAAAAGATCTTATCCAGCTGAATCTACTTAAATCAATTCAAATCATGTTCAAACGTAGTTTAAACATGAGATGACATCCGATCATGCAAAGGATCATTATCTCATGACTTTATTAGTTATTTTATCTTTATTTTTGTTTTTTATTATTATTTAATTTAATTTTAATGTGTAGCCTATTTAATGGCAAACTATTTGATTTAATAAAAAGAACAAGTTTGAATTAAAAATTGAGTGTTTTTTTAGAGAGGATTTCTCTTTAGTTCTTTGCGAAAAACAACGATCTTCTTCAAGTCACACTTGAAGAATCTCGCTTGATAGCTTTGGTTCTTACCAACGAGTTTAGTCTAGGTCAATTTCCTGTTTTGATAGCTTTGGTTCTTACCAACGAGTTTGGTCTGGGTCAAGTTCATGTTTTGATAGCTTTGATTCAGCCAACAGGTGTGGCTCGGGTCAAGCTCCTGTTTTGATAACTAGGGTTCCATCGAATTCTTCGATTGGGGTCTTAGTTCCTCACTTTGTTCTTGAATCAAAAATGCATTCCTTTCAATTATTCCGCATTGTTGTCAGGTCCCGGGTCCTTTCGATCCGCGGTTCGCATCAGTTGGTATCAGAGCTTCAGTTCCTTGATTTAAGAAGCTATCTTTAATTTTATTGTCAATCTTTTCTTCATCCTATTATATTCGTCCTACTAGTCAAAAAAAAAAAACACAAAAGAATTCTTTTTTTTTTCATTCTTATTATCAAAGTTTCAATTTTTATCATTGATTCTTTTTTTTTTCTCGTGAATTTGTCATCTTTTGCAAATTTCGACAAAGGTCAAAAAAATATTTGTCAAAAGTAAAAAAAAAAGAGTTGTCAAAAGTAAAAAAAAAAAGAGTTGTGAGAAGTCAAAAAAAAAAATCGAAATTTTGTTATAGAGATTTCGAAAATTCTATCATTTTTAAATTCAAGAATTCGTTCTTAAATTCGTAGATAATTGTTCTTTGAAAATTCAAATTGTTGAATCTTCATTCGAAATATTGTCTTTATTCAAATTTAATTCTTTGAAGGTTCAAATTGTTGTTGAATCTTCGTTTGAAATATTGTACTCGTCCAAAATTTTGTCTTATTTCAATTGTACCATTGATTTAACCATCCTTACAAGTTTGAACTTTTAAGTTTAAAGTTTGATTTTTTATAATTTGGCTTGTTGAATATTTACCATCGATCAAGTTCTTACGTAAAGAACTAAAAGGGAGATCTAGAGGTAAAAGGCAAGAGAGTGAGACTATTATAGAAAAAGCCTTAATTTTTTAGCGAAACACGAGTAGAGTTACATCCATTGAGAGCAAACACGTGAGGGAGAGGTAAGGTTCATTACTTGATTTTTTTTTTTTTACTTCTAACTATTTTCTTATTGTGGTCGGAAAAGAAAATCATGAGTGGAGAACAAAACGAGGTGGACTTAAAGTTGTTCATGAAAGCCATGCAAGAAAATTTCAAGGCTCTAAATCAGAGAATGACACAATTGGAATCGTCATCCCCTAGTCATAAGCGGCAACAGAAGGATTTTGACGGAAAATTCAAAGATGATAGTAGATATTATCAAAGGGAAAGAAATGATAGGTTGTACCAAGAAGATGATGATCTAAGTAACATCAAGGTAAATATTCCACATTTACGAGGGAAGAACGACCTTGAGAGATATTTGGATTGTGAACGAAAAGTAGACTTGATGGAGGAACCAGTAAAAGAAGATCTTTTAGTCACAAGGCGAGTATTGAATGTGAAAACTAAGGAAGATGGAGACAAAGTACAACGTGAGCATATATTCCATACAAGATGTCATGTGCACAACAAAGTTTGTAGTTTAATCATTGATAGTGAGAGTTGCACCAATGTAGCAAGCACACTACTAGTCCAAAAGTTGAACTTGAAAACCGAGCAACATCCAAAACCATAAAAGTTGCAATGGTTAAACGATTGTGGAGAAATCAAGGTGACTAAACAGGTGGAAGTTCCTTTATCAATTGGAAGGTACCAAGATAAATTTTTATGTGATGTAGTGCCGATGCAAGCTACACACATACTTTTGGGGAGACCTTGGCAATTTGACCGAAACGTCAAGTATAATGGTTACAAGAATGAGTATTCGTTGGGTTACAACGGAAAAACTATTATCCTTACACCATTAAAGCCATGGGAGGCAATTGAAGACTAAGAGAGGATCACAAAGGAATTTCAAAAGATGAGGGTTGAAAAAGAAAAAAAAAGTGCTGAAAAGAAATTAGTTGAAAAAGATACCAAAATAGAGAAAGAAAGTGGAGAAAGAAAAATAGTTGAAAAGAGCACAAAGAGGGATGAAAAACCGAGGGAGCAAGAGAGAAAAATCGAGAGAAAAGAGATAAAAACCGAGGGAGAGAGTGAACAAAAGTCAAATGAGAAACAAATCATGTTGATGAAGAAAAGTGAGGATGAACGTGAGATGATTTTATTTTTATATAAAGTGTTTATTTTTCATCTAACGACTTACCAAATTTTCTTCCAAGTGTTGTTTCTTTTCTTTTGCAGAAAAATAAATATGAAATTCTCCAGGAGTTTCGAAGAGGAATTTCTCCGTTGAGTGAGATTAAGAAGCAAAAAGATCTCGTGCCAAGTACGTTAGTTCTAAGTCAACCGGAAATATCAAACAGGTTTGAGTGGTTGGTAAGGCCATATGATTTTTATATTGCACCTATTATATGTATAAGGTTGATAGATAATATGCAAAATTATTTTATTGAAAAATTTATCTTCGATTACTTTGCACACAACTTGGTATATGACAAAATTTACTTTGCACACAACTTGGTATATGACAAAATTGTAGATATATATTTTGCGAGTTTCAATTCTAATTTTTACGTTTTAAAAGATTTTAATTCTATTAGATATTATTCACTGTTTGATATTATTGATTATTTTAATCCATTAAATCCTTTAAATTTATTAACATTTTTTACGAAAAAGTTTGCTTTTGTGCATGAAAAGAAGAATAATGAATTTGTTAAGAAGTTTCATACAATGGTAAGATTTATTTTTAAACCTGGAGATTTGATTTGGCTACGTCTACAAAAAGAAAGATTTTCGAACAAACAGAACAACAAGCTACAACCTCGAGGAGATGAACCTTTCCAAGTCTTAGAGTGCATCAACGACGTCGCTTACAAGATCGACCTACCGAGTGAATACGGTAATGTAAGCACATATTTTAATTTTACCAACTTATTTTTATATGATGCAGAAGATTCGAGGACGAATCTTTTCGAAGGGGGAGGGAATGATGTGAACCTAGAAGCGATAAATCTCATTGTCAAAGACCATGAACTATTAGAAGATAAAGGAGGTCCAACGAACAAAGCTTCACATGGTTTAGTCGTGGAAACCCGAAGAAAAGAGCGATCACAACAAAAGCAAGAGACTATAAAAATAAAGAGCTTAGCAGCATGGAAGTGGGCCCCACGAAATTGGCAAAAGAAGACCCATAAGGCACAGAGTTGGACTCCACAAATCCCAACGGATTGTAGAGAGAAGGGTAAAGATCCACACAAACTACAAAGAAATAAAGATTCACGTGGGTTGGAAAGAGATAAAGATCCACATGACTTGATTTGTGATGTGATTCAAGTTGAGACCAGATCAAGGCCCAAGAACAAAGATTCAATTGAAGATATGGGCGGCCCAATGACAAGAGTAAGAAGCCCAAGATTATTGGCAGATCTTTTGAAGAAAGGGTGCGATGCACATGCACATGTAACAATTAAAAACACATGTGCCATGCACATGCACATGTAGGAATTAAAGAGGACATGCGCCAAACACATGCTTATACGAGAAATTAAAAGGTCACATGCAAAGCACATGCAAATCATACAAATTTCGTGGGAAAAGATCTTATCCAGCTGAATCTACTAAAATCAATTCAAATCATGTTCAAACGTAGTTTAAACATGAGATGACATCCGATCATGCAAAGGATCATTATCTCATGATTTTATTATTTATTTTATCTTTATTTTCGTTTTTTATTATTATTTAATTTAATTTTAATGTGTAGCCTATTTAATGGCAAACTATTTGATTTAATAAAAAGAACAAGTTTGAATTAAAAATTGAGTGTTTTATTCTTTGCGAAGAACAACGATCTTCTTCAAGTCACGCTTGAAGAATCTCGCTTGATAGCTTTGGTTCTTACCAACGAGTTTGGTCTGGGTCAAGTTCCTGTTTTGATAGCTTTGGTTCTTACCAACGAGTTTGGTCTGGGTTAAGTTCATGTTTTGATAGCTTTGGTTCAGCCAACAGGTGTGGCTCGGGTCAAGCTCCTGTTTTGATAACTAGGGTTCCATCGAATTCTTCGATTGGAGTCTTAGTTCCTTACTTTGTTCTTGAATCAAAAAGGCGTTCCTTTAAATTATTCCGCGTTTTTGTCGGGTCCCGGGTCCTTTCTTTTCGAGGTTCACACCAGCCCTTGAATATGGTATTTTAGTAGTCTAACAAATGTGGTTAAGTGTTCATGGCTGAATAGTAAAACAGGGCTGAAAATTGATTGACAAAGTTCTTCATCTACCGATGATTTGTTAAAAGTGGATATACACTGATTGCTAAACGACAAAAGCAAAATCGTTCAAAGAGCTACATCATCTGATCGCTAAACGACAAAAGCAGAATCGTTCAAAGAGCTACATCATCCGATTGCTAAACGACAAAATCGAATTGGTCAAAGAGGCAGAATATTTTAAAGAGTACATCATCCGTCAGCTAAACGACAAAACAAAGCTACAAATACCGCTGGCGTTTCAAGTCTTCCAAAGAGTACCTCTGCCGCTAGCTAGATGACAAGAACTACATCCATTGGTGGCAGACTCTCAAAGCCTACATCTACCAATGATATTTCAAGGAAGACTTCTACCGATGGCGGTTCAACTTTTTAAAGCAACATATACCGATGGCGGTTCACCTTTATAAAGCAACATATACCGATGGCGGTTCACCTTTATAAAGCAACATATACCGATGACGGTTCAACATTATAAAGCTACATCTACCAATGGCGGTTCAAGCATTTCAAAGGCAACATCATCCGGTGTACAGTATCTTCTGCCATAATTTAAATAAATTGCGAAGCTACAGTAACGTCGTCTAGAACTTAAACTCCAGAGCATTAATGGCAACGAGCGAATAGCAACCCCAGAGAGCAACGGCTAGCTACTTTGAACGGATGCTGCTCCAACGGTAATAAAATTTCCATATTCGGATAAGGAGCATTGAAGATCAACAGCCTATTGCAGACAAAGTATTTAAGCCAAGGCGATAGCTCAAAGAAACAACTTTTGCAAAAATCACTATTGAGCCCTTACGAGCAAAATTTTGAAAACTCTGTATTTTCTTCTACACCTCTCGATTCTGTAACTTGAGATTTTTATCTTTGAGAGAGTGTAGTTTGTGCAATAATTTACAAACTTACAAGTCTATAAAAGGCAGTAGATTGTCGCCCGTGAAGAACAATCCAGATCTGTGTAAGGCTGTGGATCGACGCCCGGAAAGTTCGATCTTGTTTTCTCGTGAGGAAAAGGTTAAGAATCTTCAAGGGGGAGCCTTGGAGCGTGGACGTAGGCAAGTTTAGCCGAACCACGTTAAAAATCCTGGTATTAATTTCTCTCTCTCTCACTCTATTTTATTTGGTTGTTTACTGTTAAACTTAGAAGTTTAAGACAAGAGAGAAATCAATTAGATTATTAAATTAAGTTTAAAAGTCTAATTCACCCCCCCTCTTAGACAATCTCGATCCTACAATTGGTATCAGAGCAAGGTAATGCATTGTCTAAGTTGTTTATATATATACTCTGTGAGATATATTTACAATGGCATTCAACACAAACGCCTCACACATTGAGGGTCGGTCCATTTCTCGTCTACCACTGTTTAATTGTAGTGATTATGTTTATTGGAAGGCGAGAATGAGAATATTCGTTCAAGCCATGGACTATGAGATTTGGAGCATAATAGAGAATGGCCCCTTTAAGGCCATGAAAACTGTTGATGAAAAAAGTATTCTTAAGGGCTCTTCTGAATTAACTGAGTCCGATAAGAGAAATTTGAGTCTAAATGCCAAAGCCATAAACACCCTATACTGTGCTTTGAATCGAGATGAGTTTAATAGAGTATAAGGGTGTGAGAGCGCACAAGATATTTGACACTTATTAGAGATCACACACGAACGCACAAACCAAGTTAAAGAGAACAAATTGAGTATGCTTGTACACGAGTATGAACTATTTTCAATGGAAAAGGATAAGACTATCTCGTCTATGTTTACTCGTTTTACTAACATAACTAATGGTTTGAAAGTTCTTGGTAAGATTTATACAGGTGAAGAAATTGTAAGAAAAATTCTTCGGTGCTTACCAAGAGCTTGGCAACCAAAGGTGACAGCCATCTAGGAGGCCAAAGACCTCAAAACAATGAAGCTTAAAGAGCTCATTGGATCTCTCATGACACATGATATCACAATGAGAGTTAATGAGAAGGAAGATCTCAAGGAAAAGGAGATCAATAAAAGGAAAGATATTGCTCTAAAAGCCTCATCCAGCAAACAAGAAGAATCCGAGGAGGAGGAAGATGATGATGAGGACATTGCCCTCATTACAAGGAGGTTCAGCAAATTCCTTCAAAGAAAGAGGATGCAAGGAAGGAAATTTCCAAAGGGTGAAAAGTTTCAAAGAGAAAAGGAAATCACTTGATTTGAGTGTGGGAAGCCTGGTCACATGAAGGCAGACTGTCCACAAGCAAAGAAAAATCCCAAGAAGTTTAAGAAGAAGGCTATGAAAGCCACTTGGGATGATAGTGAAGGCGACACCTCTACAGAAGAGGAAGAGGTTACCAACCTGTGCTTCATGGCACATGAAGATAAGGTTAGTTCTTCTTCTTCCAGTACTTTAAGTAATAGTAAAAGTGAAAATGATGATGGTGACCTAGTTGATGCATTTAATGATTTGGTAAAGCAATTTAACATGTTAAGGACCAAGTACAATTCATTGAAAAAGGAAAATGCAAGTCTAATCGAGAAGTATGCAAATGAACACAATCAGCATGAAAAAGAAGTTATTGAACTTAAAAAGAAAAATGAGACCTTGAATAAACTTGTTCTGAACTTCACTAAAGGTAGTAAGCAGTTGAACATGCTGTTAAATAGTCAGAGGATGACATTTGATAAAGTAGGTTTAGGGCATGATGGTTCTAGTAAAAAGAAAGTGTATAAGAATTTCTTTGTTAAATCTACTGTTTGCCATGCTTGTAATGAAATAGGACATAAATCCTCTGTATGTCCTTTAAAGACGAACAATATGAAAGCTGGTAGTAAATTACAATGGGTTCCTAAGGGAACCAGACCTAACACTAGGACCCAAAAAGTTTGGGTACCAAAGAAGACAACTTGATCTTCTGTTCTGTAGGTTGACTACTCTCCTGGAAAAAATCAATGGTACCTCGACAGTGGATGCTCGAGGCATATGACAGAAGACTCAACCAAGTTTGCTGTTGTCAACAAGAAGAAAGGAAACGTTACTTTTGGTGGAAACCAAAAAGGAAAATTATTAGCATCGGCAATATAGGTAACAGCTTTAATCCTATTATTGAAAATGTGTTATTAGTTGAAGGATTAAAGCATAATTTATTTAGTATTAGCCAGTTATGTGATAAAGGATATAAGGTGATTTTTGAATCAAATTCCTGCATAATTAAGGATGCTTCTATAACACCCAGGAATTTCCAGAACGTACATAGCCGTAGATTAGATATGTTCTAGGAGCTTAACGTAATTCTAGGGTTACGCTAAGTGTTTGATTTTAAGAGTGAAAATTTAGTAAAAAATTTTATTAGTGGTTATTGTAGAAATAAATGTAAATGAATTTTGTATAGAATAAAATAGAAGAAAAGGGTGAAGGGTGGAAGCCTTCACGTTGAAGGGATTTAAAGGATTATGAATGTTGAAAAGTCAAGGAAATTTAGAACCAATAGAAAGAAAGAAAAGAAAAGTGAGCAAATGAATGAAAAGTTGAATGATTAGATGGTTGAAAAGTCAAAGAATAATATTAACCAATTAAATGAATGAGATGGCTTAAGAGAAGCCTTTCCACGTTGGAAGGCATGAACAAAAAGTGGAAGGGGGTTACTTTGTAAAATAAGAAAGTTTGTGGGTGAAATGGAAAAGAGGAAAAAGGTTTGATATTTTAATAGTTGGATGGTTAAAGAGTAAATGTCAAAAATTTCTCTTTTCCTCCTTCTCCTTCCACGAGAATTACAGCTTTCTTCTAGGGTTTCTTCATCTTCTCCTTTTCAATTTTTTGGCAAGGAAGCAAGGTAAATTTAAATGGGTTTTATGTTGGATACCTTTAGGTGTTGATTGTTGATGTTTTATTGAGTTTTTGGTGAGATTTTGTTATGGTTTGGAAACCCTAAAGGGAGGACTCCGAATTTTTGAGTTTCTTGCTGGTTTTCTCTCTAATGTTTGATGGTTTAAGCTTAGGATATGTTAATTAGGTTGTTTATAAGGTTAAATTAGAGTTTTGGTGGAAGTTAGTAAAAATCGGTTTTTGGAAACATTGATGCTCGATTCTGTTTTTGGTGTTTTTGGTTCGGCCAAGTGTTTGGTTGTTTAAATTGATTGCTTCAATGGATAGTAGACATAGAGAGGTTTACAGAATGGGGTGGTACGTCGAAATCTGATGAAAAACGAGAAAGTTATGACCGTTTGAAGTTTGACGGTCAATTTTGGGTAAAAATCGGGTTTGAGTGTTTAGGTTGAAAGATTTGTGTTAGTTGATTTAGTTGAATTCTTTAGAATCCTTTGGAGTGTTACTAAGTTGAGTTTTCATTATTTTAGGTGATCGAACGTGTGATTTGGTTGGACGAAGTGGACGAGAAAGTATCGAGCAACCAGGTAAGTAGTGGACCGCTTGTGTTTTGCCTTCGAGCCTACACCATGGAACGGTAGGGAATTGTTTGTTTGCTTTGTTTGGTTGTTTTGTTTTGTTTCTTGTTGAGTATTGTGTGTGGCATGCATCATGGTTTTCAAACTATGAAATATGTGTTTTGAGCGTCGTTTGCAAACAGTGAAAGTAAAATGTAAAGTTAAAAGATATGTGAGGCAATGTGACCTTTTGTGGAGTCGCCTCGTCGCGATTTAGTGTCTGAAAGTATGACAGTTCGGGAGGGTTCCACAAAAGGTGTGTGTGGTCTCTTGTGGTGTAACCTCATCGCGATTTAGTGTCTGAAAGTATGACAGTTCGGGAGGTTAACACAAAATATGCACGGTGTTGTCTGGTTGAGTCACCTCGTCGCGATTTAGTGTCTGAAAGTATGACAGTTCGGGAGGTGTCTACCAGTGAGTTGATAATGAACGAGGTTCATTGATCGACGTGGGAGAAGATCATGTATGGCCGTCCCGTGTGTAAACACGATGTGTGCCTCAGATCTGGCTCTGAGTGGTCAACGCGTGACCATCATGTTAGGATAGGTATCCGCTTGACGCACAAGTGAAAGTGATGAGTAATGAAACGAGAACGAGTGAACACAACCGAGAGTTAGAAACCGCATGTATTAGGGTTGTGGTGAGGGTTGTTGTGTAGTGTGTATTGTGTTTTCGTATGCATTATTCCCTACTTGCTAAGCATTAGGCTTACGTTTTGTGTTCCGTGGTGTAGGTATTGACAGGAGTACAGGTGAGTGCCTTACGGAAAGCCAGGATTGGAACGCAGTTGGTGATGTACGGGGCATGCCGGTGCAGGCAGTTGTTGGGGCACCTCGACCATGGTCTTCGGGGGATGTGGGTTTTGTATGTTGATAGTATTGTAAATGCTTGTTTGTGGAATTGATGGGAATGTGTAATGTTTCTTTTTGGTTGATAGCATTTTCTCAACGATATGTTGATTGTTGGAGATTTTTAGGTTCGTTAGATGGTTAAGAGCATTCTGATTGGTTGGGATTAGATTTTATGCAGGTATTTAGCATTTTGGAGGCGCTATTTTCAGGCGTTATTTTGCCAAAATTTTCGGGAAGGACGCCGTGGTGCTTAACGGTTAGGATTAAGAGAATTTAGCGAGTCTAGGCTTATTTTAAATTATGTTTTAATCGGGGTTAGAGTGAGCCAAGTAGCGCACCGAGCCGGGGTGGGTTCGGGGGCGTTACAGCTTCAAATAGCAAGATTTTGTTTACTGGTTACAGAAAAAAGAATGTCTATATAATTGACTTAGATAATATTGTTTGTTGTGATGAAAAATGCTTTGCTGTTAATTCTTCCAATAACAGTTGGATTTGGCATAGGAGATTATGACACGTAGGGATGGATACCTTAGCTAAGATTACTAAAGAGAATTTAGTTAGAGGGATCCCTAAGGTATCTTTTGAGAAGGATAAAGTCTGTGAAGCTTGTCCAAATGGGCAAGCAGATCAAAGGTTCCATTGCATCAAAGAATGTAATTTCTACTTCTACTTTTTGTCATTGTTGACAACTTCTCTAGATTTACTTGGGTGTTCTTTTTTAGGTCAAAGGATGAGACCTTTGATACCTTCTCTAGCTTTAAGAAAAGAGTTCAAAATGAAAAAGAACTCACCATTGTTGTTATTCGTAGTGATTATGGTGGAAAATTTGAAAATGAGAAATTTGAACTATTGTGTCTCAAATATGGAATTGAGCACAACTTTTCCTCCCCTAGAACCCCTCAGCAAAATGGTGTTGTTGAGAGGAAAAATAGGTCTCTTCAAGAGCTAGCCCGAACTATGCTCAATGAAAATTCCCTTCCAAAATATTTCTGAGCTGAAGCTGTTTCAACAGCTTGTTATGTGCTTAATCGGGTTTCCATAAGACCTATTCTCGAGAAAACTCCCTATGAGCTTTGGAATGGTAAAACCCCTTCTGTTAAGTACTTTAGAGCCTTCGGTAGTAAATGCTTCATTCTTAACACTAAAGATAACTTAGGAAAATTCGATTCCAAATCGGATCTTGGAATTTTTCTTGGTTATTCTCTCTCTAGTAAGGCTTATAGGGTGTTCAATAAGAGAACTCTAGTAGTAGAGGAATCTGTTTATGTCAACTTTGATGAGACCCCTCAACCCACAATCAATGTGGATGAGGATGATACTTGTAACACCCGCGAATTTAGAATTAATTAATTTACGGATTTTAGAAGTTATTAATAAAATAGTTGTTTTAATTAAAAGTGACTTAAACGTTTATTAAATTATGTTCAGGAGCTTCGGTGGAGGAGTTAGATTGAGGGTGAGATGAGAGTCAATTTATAGAAAGTTAGGTTTCTAACGGAAATACGGAAGTTCAAAAGCGTGAGGGCAATTTGGTAATTTGATTAGGAAAAGAAAAGAAAATAAATAAATAAAAAATAAATTAATTTTTTTAAAGAAACAGAATGGCTTCTCGAAGAAGCCATTCTGCTTCTTCTCTTCGGCCCGAGCTCCCGACGACAAGAGTGAGAGCCCGAGCTCCCGACGACGGCGACCACGCAGATTTCCGGCCACCATTCTGACGAGCAAACTCCGGCGAGCTAAAGCCAGAGTTTGGTTCGGCTTTTTCCGCGCCAAACCCGACCGAAAACAGGTACCTTCTCCTCCCTGTTTTCCCTCTGTTGCTCGCCGAGGGATGGTCTGCGTGTTGGGTCGTTTCTTTGGTCGATTTGTGGCGGAAATGTGGAGGAATTAGGGGCGTGAGGCGAATGATCGCCGTTGGGCAGTGATGCCTTGTTTTCTGGGAGAAAACCGTGGGGGTGTGTGCTGTGAAATTGGGTTTCCCGAATTGGCAACTTCAATTTGTTGTTAGTTTATGTTGAATTGGTTATAATATGATAGATTGGTGACTAATTGGGTAGAAATTGATGAAAAATCGAAAGAGGGAATTTTGAACCCTAAGAACCGGTTCTGTTTTTAAGGGTTTTGATCTAGCTACGGTTAGTGGTTTTAAAATTCCTTTTAGGATGTTAAAATAGGTTATTAGAGGAGTACGTGGCCGCTGGAATCGTTCGATTCCGATAACGGACGTGAAAGTTATGCACGTTTGAGGTTTCGGGTCGGTTTTTACCGAACCCAAATTGGTGGCCCGTTTCAGTAGGTTTTTGTTGGATTAGGCTAGAAATAGTAGTTTGAGGGTAATTGGTGAATGTAGGCTTAATTTGAATGAAGTTTGATTAATTGTAGTTAGAGTTAGTTTAAATATTATTTAGAAATGAATTGTAATGCTTAAGTGACTTTTGTGATTGTGATAGGTTACCGAGTGGGGAAATTTGCATAGCCAAAGCGAGTAAGTGCAGTGCAAGAGTTCAGGTAAATAGAGAACGTTTGTTTTGCCTTAGGGCCTACACCACGGAACGGTAGGATTTATGTTATGATAATTGTTGTTGGTTGGTTGTCTTCTCCGTTCGTTAAGCATTGTTGGTTGTTTATTGTTTGTTGGTTGGTTGTCTTCTCCGTTGGTTAGGCATTGTTGGTTGTTTGTCATTTGTTGGCCTGTTGTCTTCTTCGTTGGCTAAGCATTGTTTGTTGTTTGTTGTTTGTTGTTTAAACGTTTGGTTGTGGTTAAGAGTGGTTTTAAATGTTTGGTTGTGGTTAAGCATGTTTTGAATGTTTTGTGTTGGTTAAGCATTAGTGGCATATGCATGGTTTTGAAAGAGGTCTGTTGGCGGTGGCTCCTCGTCGCGAAGTAGTGTCTGAAAGATGGCAAGCTTCGGGAGGTTTCCACAAAAGCTGTGTGGTGGCTCCTCGTCGCGAAGTAGTGTCTGAAATATGGCAAGCTTCGGGAGGTTTCCACAAAAGCTGTGTAGTGGCTCCTCGTCGTGAAGTAGTGTCTGAAATATGGCAAGCTTCGGGAGGTTTCCACAAAAGCTGTGTAGTGGCTCCTCGTCGCGAAGTAGTGTCTGAAATATGGCAAGCTTCGGGAGGTTTCCACAAAAGTTGTGTAGTGGCTCCTCGTCGCGAAGTAGTGTCTGAAAGATGGCAAGCTTCGGGAGGTTTCCACAAAAGCTGTGTAGTGGCTCCTCGTCGCGAAGTAGTGTCCGAAATATGGCAAGCTTCGGGAGGTTTCCACAAAAGCTGTGTAGTGGCTCCTCGTCGCGAAGTAGTGTCTGAATCATGGCAAGCTTCGGGAGGTTTCCACAAAAGTTGTGTAGTGGCTCCTCGTCGCGAAGTAGTGTCTGAAATATGGCAAGCTTCGGGAGGTTCTGCAAGAGGCACCTAACTGTGTATACGTAAGACGTTGTGTGATAGTTGGTTAAAGTGTAAGGCACTTCGGTGCGGGCAACTAAGGCATCCTTTCGGGTGCGGGCAACTAGCATTGTGTGGTCGTGTTGTTGTGTTGTTATGTTAGGGTTGTGTGAGGTTGTGTGTGCATTGTGCTTGTTTATATTTGTTATCCCTACTTGCTAAGTGTAAGCTTACGTGTGCGTGTGTGTTCTGTGGTGTAGGTAACGACAGGTGTACAGGTGAGCTATGTGAGTCAGCCAAGACTTGGGAGCAGTCGGAGATGCACGGGGCGTGCCGGTGCGGGCATCTGTCGGGGCGTCTCGACCATGGTCTTCGGAAGATGTGGGATTTTGTAGTTTGGTAGTATTTTAAATGTCTGTTGTTGGAGATGATGTGCATGTGTATAACTCTGTTTGGTTAAGGTTTGTAGCAATTATGGTATAGCTAGGTGTATGGTTGTTGTATATAGTTAAGTTAAGGGTGACGTGTCGCCCTATACTGCGGATTTTCTTCACTTAGGGATACTGGTATTTTAGAGATTTCGTATGTTGGATGTAAGAGTATTCTGGACTGGTTGAGATTGGGCTGTGTGCAGGTACTTAGCATTTTGGAGGCGCTATTTTCAGGCGTTACTTTGCCGAAATTTTCGGGAAGTACGCCGTGGTGCTTCAAGGTTAGGATTTAGGGAAATTAGGAAGTCTAGACAGCTATGTCAATGTTATTTTAAATTAAGCTTTAACGTGGGATTAGTGAGCAAAGTAGCGCTCCGAGCCAGGGCGGGTTCGGGGGCGTTACAATACTTTAGAAAAGAATTTAGATTCCCTTTCTTTAGATAAGCCCACAGATACCCTTCAAAAGAAAAAATCCTTAGAATCTTCTTCAAACTCTCTAGATACTGTTCCTGTCAAGGAGGAAAATTCTGCTCTTCCTAGAGATTGGAAATATATCAAAAATCATCCCTTAGGGGACTATTGACCTATTGTGAAGGCTAAGAAGGGTCGGTCACAATACCACATCTAATAAGAACCCATGTATGTTTATGGTCATGCGAGGTGGGGCTCAGGCATGGCTGTGCATGTTGCAAGCATGTACCCCCCTCCGCTAGGTGGAAAGGGTTGTCCAACCGCAGGATGTGCCCTCTTCATTTAGCGGGTTGAGATCTCGGTGACAACCTATGTAAAGATAAGAAAATGTTGCATGATTTACGAACTCATATGCACAGCATGCATTTGCATTTACGAAACTTGCTGAGCCTTTAGCTCATAGATTGTCTGTATGGTGTAGGTGATCTTGACATAGGTGAGGACGAGATCCCTCCATCCGAGGAATGATGCAGTTGAAGAAGGATGGCTCGTGGGAGTGTGCTGGGCAGTCGAGGCACCTTTTGACCCGTGGGGAAGTAAACTGTAAGTATTTTGGGGATACGATAGTTAGATCGTAGGAGAAATTGTATAGATTGAACATATTAGGATACTTGGAATCTGGTTAGTTGATAGGTTTATGTTTTATGTTTTGGAAACCTGTTTTATAAACTTCTTTCGGAAAGCTTTTTATTGAAAATGTATTGGAAACTGTTGGTGATTTAAAACAGGGCGATTTGTTTAGTTTTTAAACGGATCCACGCAGTTGGATTTCATTGAGTTTATCTCGAGTTAATTGGGTTTCAAGATACGTTGTGAGTCGTTAGTTTGAGTGATTGATTAAGTGAGAAATGGATGAGATTATAGAGTGGTTTATGTTAAAGTTTTAGTGTGTTTATGCGGTAAGAGTGTACGTTATGATGAAATGTGTTTGAGAGAATTGATGAAGATGAAAGGGAAGGAAAGGGAGCGATGCAAGTTCTCTGGAAATTGGATTTTCAGAGAACTTGGCGATCAATCGCCAAGAGGGGCGATCGATCGCCATAATGGATCGCTACTCCCTGGAAAAATCCAGGGAGCATGGCGATCGATCGCCCAAGGGGGGCGATCGATCGCCACAAGGAGGGGCTATCGATCGCCCCTCAGTTTTTCTTCACAGGCGATCGATCACCCCTATAGATTTTGGGACAAATGTCCCTTATGCCCCTCAGTGTTTTGGCCGATGATTTAAATGTTTTTAATTGTTTTAAACATTTGTTTTAATTTTATTTCAATTGTTTTAAGTTTTATTATAGTGGTTTTCAAAATGGTTACGAACGATTTTAACAATTTAGTCTACGGTTTAAATTCTGCTCGATTGTTACCAAGTTTATAAGGATAAAAAAATAATACGAGAATATTAGGATACGGGTAAGGGTCGCTACACAAAGTTATCAAACAAGGAGTTTGACCCGTAATTCAACTTGTGGTTAGAACCAAAGCTATCAAATTGATCTTTCAAGTTTTGACTTTAAGAAGATCTAGTTATTCACAAAGAACTAAAGGAAAAATTCTCACAAAGAGTAACTCAAGCGATAAGTTGAACATCAGATGTTTTCACAAGCGATAAGTTGTAGTGAATCAAATTTATGATGTCATGAAAGATAAAATGAATTCAATAATCTAATAGAGTAAGAAATCTTGTCGAGATGCCTGATGGTGTAAAAATCATAAGATGTTAATGGATCTTTAAGATTAAGAAAGACTCATTCTGTAACACCCGAAAATTTATTGTGCACTTTAATTTTAGCATTTACTAAATTATGCTAATTTTGTTGGATATTAGGATGGAATGAATATATTCTACACAGTAATGCATTATCCTATAAGTTAATTCATGTAAAATAGGAATAGAAGGTTGGAAAAGTAAAGAAAATAAAAAGAAAGAAGATGTAGGAAAGTGGTTGCTTACTTGGAGGAAGTAAGAAGTAAAAGAGGAGAGGAGTTAGAAAAGTAAAAAAGTAAAAGAGATATAAGTGTAAGGTTGGTAGTAACGTGGAATGAGAAGAAGAAAGGGAATTTTGAAAAGTAAGAGGTGGGTTATTTATTTTTGGCCTAAAAAGGGGTAAGGAGGGACTTTAAATGGTTACTATTTATTTACATTAATCTAACTAAATTTTTAGGATCAAATGGGGTAGGTAAAAAGAGGCAAAAAGAGGCAAAAAGGTGATTGTATTTTCACCCAATAAAATTAAAACACCTCCATACTTATCCTTTAAAGTGTTAAATGAGTGAATTAATAGGAACTTCATTCTGCAGACACCCAAAAACTCACCGTAGCTTCTTCTCCACTTCTCCCAGGGCACGTCTCCCAGGGAAAGCTTTTCTCTTGCAAGAAACTTGCAAGGTGAGTTTCAAGTTTGGTTATATTTATGCAAAAAGTGTATTACACGCTGAATGAGTTGAGGGATTTATGGTTTCTGTAGGGAACCCTAGCATGGAACGCACAATAGTGAATGTAGGATATTTATTGGATGTTGATAAATGGATATGATGTAAACATCATGAATGCATGATTGATCAAACATCTAATATTACATAACAATTTCTGTTTCTTTTTAATTCAGCCAAGTTATTTACATTAAAGTGATAAATGGATTTTCAACATTTGAAAATAGACATCCTAAGGTTTACACAGAATTTTGAATCGACGAGTTCGGATATATATATATAATTTACTATGAATTGTTGAATCTATTGTACAAAAAACTGGAAAATTGCTGGAGCAGTTCGGGTTTTTTTGTAATTTCAAACCAGTCGAGGGTCTTGACTGATAAATTGATTTAAGCATGTTAAAGTAGACTCTTTAAGGAATCCGTAGGCATTGGAATCAATGTATTTGGATAGGTATAGCTTAAGTTATGATTTTTCAAAGTTAGATCAAAATCTGTGAAGAAAAAAATTTAAGCATGTTTCGGTTTTGGTGTTTGCTGACCTCTTCCTTATTTGAGCTTGCAAAACTGTTTTAATGGATTACAATAGACACTTTAATGAATCTATGGGCTTTGGAATCGAAGCGTTTCGATGTGTATAGAATTAGTTATGGATTTTTAAAGTTGGTTCAATGCATTGTGTTATAATCTGAATTTTTTAGCAAAGGAAGGATTTAATTGGTTTATTGCTAGAATTATAATAGATATTTTCTTAGAAATTCTTTGATGACTTTTAGGTAATCGTTCCCATTTATTTGCTAGGTTAACGAGCGAGTTATTAGTGTACTCGGAGTGAGCAACTACTAGACGTACGGAGTAACCAGGTAAGTAGAGGACGTTTGTGTTTTGCTTTCGGGCCTACACCATGGAACGGTAGGAATTTATTTGTTTGTTGTGTTTGTTTTGTGTTGAGCATTGTGTGTGACATGCATCACTGTTTTTGAACTACGAAATACGAGTTTTGAACATGTTTTGAGTTGTGAGTTTGGAACGTAAGATATGCAACTGTGTCTCAAGCAGAAGGATTTCTGTGAAAGAGGTACGCAGAAGTGTCTCGAGTAGAACGATTTCTACGAGAGAGGTACGCCGAAGTGTCTCGAGTAGAACGATTTCTACGAGAGAGGTACATCGAAGTGTCTCGAGTAGAACGATTTCTACGAGAGAGGTACGCCGAAGTGTCTCAAGTAGAACGATTTCTACGAGAGAGGTACGCTGAAGTGTCTCTACGAGATATGTATATTTGCAACTAGTGATGTGAGAATGGAATGAACACAACTAAGAATTAGAAACTGCATGTGTTCGGAATTGAGTATGCATTATTCCCTACTTGCTAAGCATTAGGCTTACGTTTTGTGTTCTGTGGTGTAGGTGAAGACAAGATCTCAGGTGAGCTCGGTGAAAGTGCCCAGGACTAGGGAGCAGTCGATGATGTATGTGGCATGCCGGTGCGGGTATTTGTCGAGGCGTCTCGACCATGGTCTTTGGGATGTACGTGGGATTTGGTAGTTGGTTGGATTTTTATTTGTGAAAATGATGGAGTTTTATAACTCTTTAAGGTGGATATTTTGGGAGTTGTTGTATAGATATTTGTCTTGATGTTTTGGGGTTTATAAAAATTAAACGTTATGCTACTTGATTTTTCGTAAAGTAAACAACGTTTGTTTTGAACTATTTTCACGTTTTCATTGAAGTTTTGGAATCAGTTTTTCAGAGATTTTCATGTGTCGGGGAGTCGGAAATGTCGGGAAAAGTTTTGGGTAGGTTGTAGATGTTTTGGTTGGGAAATAATTGAAGAAAATGGAGAAAAGGTGTAAGAGGTGCGCGGTGCCCTTGTGGTGCCAAATTGAGTTTTTCCAAAAAAATTTCCTATTTCCAAAATATTTTGACCCGACCTTTTCCGACGTATTTTAAATGTATTTTACGCACATTTTTCAACTGTTTTTTTAGGGTTCGAAAAACCCGATAATCGAGTCGAAATTTTATTGAAAATTATTTTTAATTTACGTTTTAAATGCGGGATTATTGTGCAAAGTAGCGCACCAAGTTAGGGTGGGTTCGGGGGCGTTACACATTCAGCAACATCGAAAGATATAAAGTAATACTCGTTGCTAAAGGATTCACTCAAAGGAAGAAATCGATTACAAAGAGATTATTTCTCCTATATCTAAGACCTTTCAACTTATCCAAATAGCCAATAATATTTCTTGGGTCTAGTTTTATTTTGTTAGTTATAAATCTTGACTTTAGACGGGCATCCTCAAATACATATATATTGCGAACTTGGTTTACAACCTTTCCATAACTCAAATGGCATCGTTCTAACTACCTTGGTTGGAACTCATTTTAATATATACGCAGTCGTCTTAATAGCATCGGGCCATAAAAAATCATGAAGGTTGGAATTGCTACCCATTCTCCTCGTCATATCCAATAATGTTCGATATCTTCTTTCTATCACACCATTCTCATTCGAAGAACTAGACATAGTGTACATGATGAGAACCACGGGTATATCAAACCCGAGACCCTTCAACAATATGAAATAGAAACTCAAAAATGCCTTTGAAATCAAGTATAAGGAACTTGACCCCAATTGAACATTGCCGACAAAACCTCTACATGAATTTTACATGTACATGTTTTGTTGTTGTGCTTCCATCCCACTTGCTACTAAATCTTTAAGTATTTTTAAGTATATTCGGTCTTCCTTTCCTTCCCAGCATTCTCTTCAATACTTAAAAAATTTATTAATTTCAACTCTTGTTGAAAAAAAAAAAAATTCTCTTGAATTTCTAGAATCAATCCTTGTAAGGCTTCATGTATTTTCTTGATTATTGATCTTGTCATTGAGCCTCCAATATCTTGACATGGATCATTAACTTTGGGGTTGAAATTAGTTGCACCTTGATTCACATCAGTACTAAGCAACAATTCCGTACTCTTGAAGAAATCTAGCAAAAGGATCTGGTGCTTATCCATCCTCAAAGTATCTACCATAATACTCTCCACCTCTGTCAGTCCTCACAATCTTAATTTGCTTACCACCTTATTTCTCTATTTCTGCCTTAAAAACCTTAAAGGCATCTAATACTCCATTTTTTCTTCTAAAGCAAGTAAAGATACATGTATCGTGAGTAATAATCAATAAAAGAGATGAAATATTTTTGACCATTTGAGTCTATAACCGGACTACAAATATCTGAATATATGATCTCTAATATTTCAGAACTCCTCTTTGCACTTTTTAAAATTTATTGGTCTGATTTCGCTTAATGCAGTTCAAACAAATATAAAAATCAGTAAAATATAAAGTACTAAGTACTTTATCATTTGATCATCTTTAGATTCTTTGAACAGAGATGCATCTCAATCTCTGGTGCTATAACATAAAGGAATCTTCATTTATAACACATCGTTTTTAACCAGTATAAACATGCATACTGTAACGCCCCGAGTTTTATAAACCCGGTTCGTTACTCATAAACCCGAACATAACTAGAAAATTTTGGACCAAATTTAAAACTTTGCTCGAAAGTCAAATTTGAACGTTTGCTAAAAACACAAAAACTTACAGCGGAAAATCTTTGAGCAAAGCTAAGTTAAGCAAAACTATAAAACAGTGTTCGAATATTCAATTAAAAATATTAAGAAAAGGATTCGGCCGGAAGAGACGAAGGCTTACGCGTGAAATACTTAAAGTTCATAAAAGTCAAACACATCATCCGCTGAACGAAGTCAACAAAAGGGCAAAAATAAACCTAAGTTTCCACCGATGACGTCAGCCGGATGAATCGTTCATCCAACCTCTGCCGATCACAAAACGACAAGTTTTGCTACCTACATCTACCGATGACGTCAGCCGGATGAATCGTTCATCCAACCTCTGCCGATCACAGACGACAAATCTTTTACTCACGTCTTCTGAAAGAACAAACTGTGTACACTGATCACTAAACGACAAAACTTCTACTACATCTTCCGATAGGTTTAATACCCGACATCCACCGATCACTAAACGACAAAACTTCTACTACATCATCTGATAGGTTTAATACACGACATCCGCCGATCACTAAACGACAAAACTTCTACTACATCATCTGATAGGTTTATTTGAAGACATCCGCCAATCACTAAACGACAAAACTTCTACTACATCATCCGATAGGTTTATTTGAAGACATCAACCGATGGCTTTTACTGAAGACATTATCCGATGACAACAGAATAACAACTCTACGTCTGCCGATAGACATCATCTACGATAGATCAAAAATACTCGACGAAAACAGCATAGCAACAATTCCACTCTAACAAGAAAACTCCTACTACCAATAGAACTGGAACATTTTACTAAAAACCATTCAAAACTATTTAAATCAGTGCATTACTCTGAAATATGATAAAACCACTATTAAACCGACAGAGTATCATTAACAGAAAAGCCTCAAGATGTATTCCAAAAACATTAAAACTACTACTGTCATAAAAACTCAACGTACTTAAATTGAAACATTGTCAACTAAACCTTCACGACTACTGACATCAGTTAAATCGCCCTGTCAGCTGCCAGTTCGATGCATGAATGTACCCCTCCAACCTGCCTAGCTCTCAACAAACTTGGAGAACACACCTGCTGTCTTTTCTTCACCTACATCACAAAACTCATCTATTAGCCTAATGCTAAATAAGTAAAGCAGTCATGAATGAAATGCTTAAATGTAAATCTTAATCATGCAGTTTCTACTTTCTCAGCTCAGTTGCATTCACATTCATCGTAATCTGATCTCAATATTCCATTGGGAGTGAAATCAACTCTCCCAAAGTCATAAATCCTCTTCATCAATTAAGGGGCGAATTAATTCCCTTAACAACTATCATGATCCCCAGTTTCCCTTGGGAGTGGGATCAACTCTCCCAATGTTATAAATCCACTTCATCAATTAAGGGGAGGATTAATTCCCTTAACAACTATCATGATCCCCAGTTTTCCTTGGGAGTGGGATCAACTCTCCCAATGTTATAAATCCACTTAATCAATTAAGGGGCGGATTAATTCTCTTAACAGCTATCATGATACGTTCTGTTCATGCCTTACCACACATTCCATGTAAATTCATTTTCGTATTCTTTCAAAACATGATGCATGACCAAACTGAAAACATTCAACATGCAGAAAACCTACTGTTTTGTGATGTAGGCCCGAGGGCACAAGCACACTTCACTTACCTAGCTCTCCTAGAAATGCTCGGTGTTGCAAACAACTTTGGGAGCTTACTCAACCTAAAACCATGGACAGATTATTGATTAGATTTTACTAAACCTCATTCTACACCATCCAGAAGCCTAAGGAAACTAGTTTAGGAGCTTAGTTCGTTATACATCTCCGATTACCACAAAACCCGAACTAGTTCGCTCACAACATTCTCGAAACTCACATTTATCCACTCCCCAAATCATCGATAGTTACAAATGCAGCAAGGAATCGAAATAGAACTCACCTAGCTTGGAGAAAATCGGATGGAAGAATCGCCTAGAGAGTTCTGCTGCTTGAGCTGAATACCGAGAGGGGAGAGTAGGGAAAGAGTGGCGGCTACAGTGCATTAAATCCAAAATCTCTTTCCTTAAATACGTTATCCACTTTTAAAATTTCCAATTACCCTAATGTCCTTGCCTAGTCATCCATTAACCCTACTTTCATTATTGCTAAAAAGTGTGCCATTAATTAAAAAAAATATAGAATTGGTTTGATAGAACCAGGTGTTACGCATACCATTATGAGTAGTATCATTTTGTAAATCAATAGAAAAAAGATCATTAGATATAAATCAAATTTATGAAATAAACTTAAAAGTTAAAGGAAAATCCAAATGTACTAATCTTGGAACTGATTTAACTGCATGTTCCAACAACTTCCACACGTGAACACATCTTGCTTCCTGAATAGATGTATCGTTCACTTCCCACTAGTTTCTAAAGGTTTCGCATACCCTGCAAAGTATTCAAAATATGGATTGTAGAAGAAGAATTTATCCACCATGTGTTATAAATAATATCAATCATATTAGATTCATAACAAACAAATGAGATTGATTTACCTTTCTTTTCAAGTCACTTCTTGTCACAGAAGTAACACTTAGGGTCCTTTATTTCACCGCTTTGGATCGGCAGTTTATTTTTCCCTTTATCTTTCTTTCTTGCTTAAGTCTTTTTCTTTCCAAGAGACATCATGAATGTACTATCATCCATCTCTATTGTCAGCCTACCTTTCTCTTGCACACACATGGCAAATAATTTATTTATCGACCATTTATCCTTATGTGTGTTATAAAAGATTTTAAAAGAAACGTATGACTGTAGAATAGTGTTCATAATATAATGCACTAGGAAAGAATCAGACATTAACATCAAGTGTCTTAAGTTGAGTCGCAATGTCTCCTATCTGCTTAAAGTGCTATCGCACACTTGTTACTGAAGTGAACCTTAAGGATGAAAATTTCATAATGAGGGTATTGCCAAGTGTTTTATCTAAAGTCTCATACTGCTCATCAATAGCCTTTAGTAATGTCATGACATCATTATGTTGATTGACAGAACTACAAATATCTGCAGTGTTCTTGGTCTTTATGAAAATCACACTAAGGTGATTTGAACGTTCCCAACGTTCATAAAGAGCAAGTTCATCAAGGGTGATGGTCGGTGCAATGATTGATTTGTCTTTCTATATAGCATAATCAATATTTGTAGACCCTAAGTGAAAAAGAATAATCTCCTTCCACACTTTATAATTATCACCCCGTAATTCAAGAGTATCACATTTGATATCAAAATAACTCAGAGAATGTGTAACTGCAAAATTTAAATTTCACATACTTAAAATTGAGACTTAAACTGTAAATCATGTTTTACGAATGTAAATCATACTATAATCGTAAATATAGTGACATAAAACTTGTCTGTGGGGTAAAGTTTTAATTCAATAAGATTCATATTCAACCAAATAATTAAAATGTCAAATTATGTTCATTTTCTTAATTCTTGTGGGTAATTAAGAAAAATAATTTGACATTCATTCTAATTAATTATGAAAATATAGTAAAAGTTCATGTGGGATGAAATTTACTACATTTACAAAATTAATTACGATGAATGTCAATCTTAATATATAATTTAATATAATTAAAGATATTGTGACTACTATTTAATTAAATAAAATTATATAACTCACTAGACATTTAAATTTGTTCATATGAACACAAAATTTAATTTCAATGTCATCATTTATATTATTTTGCAAACATAATAAAACAAAAAATATGCATGCAAAACAATATAAATAGTTTTAAACTAAATGAACATGAAATAAAAGTCTCATATAAAAATTTAATATTCTGTATATACTAAACTATGCATATAAAAAGAATTATAAACTGTTTATAAATTAATAAGCATCTATTATACATATTAGAATGACATGCTCCAAAATCACGCAAGTTGTTTTGACCGAATGGTCAAGCCGCATAAAATGGACATACAGGGCATAGCTTCAAATTACTCAAAGTCCAGTTTAACTTATTTATTTTAGTATGATTCACATAGGCACCTTTTCTCAATTCTTTAATGAAACTACATGTAGTTTCAAGAAATATGATGATTTCTCTTCATTTCGAGAATCGAATTCAAAGTTTTTGATGTAAAATACTCGTAATCAAGTTTATGAGTGATTCGAAACAATTCTGTGGTTCAAAAGTAACTAAACGAAAGATTGAAAAAAAAATTCAATATCTATTTTTTCAAAACACACCAAGACAGAGGTGAGAAACGAATCTAATACCAAATGTTAGACTCTTTATACGATCTAAACATGCTTTAGAAATTAAAATTTAAGCACTTAGATCAAAGTGTAGAATAATTAAAAATAGGAAAATTACCAAAAACGACCACCAACTACGTGTGTTTTTCGAATTCAACCATAAACAAAATTTTCTAACAATTCAAACCATCACGTATTGAAAATCTGCCAAATATAACCACGCCGGACGGACGGACCTGGATTGCGTCCGTCCAGACCAAATTTGGCCCCAACTCGGACGGACGGCTAAAAGTACCGTCCGTCCCCAATTTGTCGTTCAATCATAATCTGCCACGTAGTCGCCACGTAGCCCGTTCGGACTCTGTAAAGCCCCGTCCGTCCGGGTTAACTTAAAAATTTTCCGGACGGACGGTATATTTTCCCGTCCGTCCGGGTCCTCGATTATAATCGTTCAAAGCCGGTATTCACAGTGGCCGGAATTCATTTTCTCTTGACGCTCTACAAATTTCTTGTGCGATTCTTAAGTGAAAAACGCATCAGGTAATAACTTACTCCTTTTGTATTGATTTAGTTTAAATTTTTACGTTTAGAACGCAAAAATCCGAGCCCTAGGTCAAAATCGCTTTTTTAGAATTACCCGGACGGACGCGATTTCAATCCTTCCGTCCAGGTGATCATGGCCTTAACCCGGACGGACAGACCAATATTGAGTCCATCCGGGTTATGGCTGTGAAGGCCGAGTTTCACCGGGCTCTGATTTTCGCCACGGTTCGAGTTATTGTGGCTAATCTTGGAACTTTCCAATTTGCAGACTTTACGAAAATGGCAGATAAAATTGCTTATAAACGAAAGAAGGATTCGACGTCACAAGGTGGACCATCGAAGCGGCCAACGATGTCACAGCCATCTCCACTGCCCTCACAGCCACCTCGACCTCCACGGGCCTTACAGCCATAATTACCGGTCCCACAGTCAGTTTCACGGGCCTCAGAGCCACATCCACGTGCTCCACAGGCACCTCCAAGGGCCTCACAGCCACTGCCCAGCTCCTCGGCTCCCAGCTCGTCACAAGCCAGCTACATTGACCTCACAATCGAAGGACTTTCGCAGTCAACTTTGTCGAGAGCAATATCAGCTGGATATAGTACACCGAAAGGTGTCGTTGACAAAGATGGTGGACTTTACAAGTTGAGCCAATTATTCTTACAAATTGTTTCTACAATATTTCGTTGAACTAGTCTTATTCATTTGTTATTAAAAATTTTCAGGATGGGAGTCCTTAGAGATAAAAGAAATGTTTGACAGAATCGGACTTCAAGGACTCTACACTATTTGGGGAGTCTGCTCTGAAAAAATGGTTCGTCTATTCTATGCGAACATGAAATTTTCTACGAGGTCGGGAGTTATAAAGACCTACATATTAGGTGAGGAGTATGAAGTGATGCCACAGGTTGTGAATGAGGTGCTTGGCTTTCACACAGAAGAGGCAGAAAAGTATTACCATACCCAGAAAAAATGTCTCGTGCTTGCCACAGCGGAGGGAATAGCGTTCATTAGACAGATTCATCGGAACGCTGATATTGTGGATATCGTGAAGCCAGGAGCAAAAGATATGAATGTGAAAGCTCGCGTCATCCACAACCTTATAGCACACACCATTCTACCGCGCGTTGGACATAGAGATCATGTTAGCTACATGTGTCTCTATGTCATGGAGAAATTGTATAGCGGTAACTTCTTCGACCCCGGCTATGTGATTCTGAGTCACATTAGTGAGATCTCACGCACACGGACCAAGAACCTCGCTTACACTGTCTTGATTCAGAAGATTATTGAGCATTTTCAGATTCAATTACCGTGAGGGGCACAGACTATACCACAGCGGCCCACTGTGATGACCCGAATATGCACGTATGGGTACGAGGCTGCACGAACTGGAACCCGGATGGTGGTACGTCCGCGCGGGCGAACCCGAAGGTGACAGGTCGTAAAAAGGGGGTCGTCACAATCCCACATCGCTTGGGTAAGTATGTGGAAATGAAACATATGTAAAGAGACCCTTCCAACATAGCAAGACGCGTTTTGGAGCACAATTGACAACGGATCCCATAAGAACTCCGAAGTTAAAAGTGCTTCGGTGAGAGCAATTCCAGGTTGGGTGACCTTCCGGGAAGTTCTCGCCAAACAAAGCCGTGAGGGGAGGATATTGGGCTGTGGCCCAATCCCCAGAGCGGACAATATCTTGCTGGGATAAGGGGTCGTTACAAATGGTATCAAAGCCTGTACCCAACTGGAAATGTGGCCAACGAGGACGTTGGGCCCCCTAGGGGGGGTGATTGTGATGACCCGAATATGCACGTATGGGTACGATGGCTGCACGAACAGGAACCCGGATGGCGGTACGTCCGCGCGGGCGAACCGGAAGGTGACAGGTCGTAAAAAGGGGGTCGTCACAATCCCACATCGCTTGGAGAAGTATGTGGAAATGAAACATATGTAAAGAGACCTTTCCAACATAGCAAGACGCGTTTTGGAGCACAATTGACAACGGATCCCATAAGAACTCTGAAGTTAAAAGTGCTTCGGTGAGAGCAATTCATGGTTGGGTGACCTTCCGGGAAGTTCTCGCCAAACAAAGCCGTGAGGGGAGGATATTGGGCTGCGGCCCAATCCCCAGAGCGGACAATATCTTGCTGGGAAACGGGGTCGTTACACCGCGGATGAATTCGGTAGGCTGCATTTGGTGAAGATGGAGCTGCATGAGGTCGACGGAAGGTGGACGAAGGGGAATGATGTTCGGCCCCCTCCTGTGCTGCAACACCCTCGTCGAGGGCAAATCCCCCCTCAGATCGTGCCTCCCACGGATATGGCTTCTATTAGGACGCTGATAGAGGCTGTTCGAACAGAGGTGGCGTCTATTCGAATGAAGGTGCAGACTGTTCGATCAGAGGCGACGTCTGGTCGAGCAAACATTATGGAGTACCTCACAGAGATGATGGATTACCACAGAGAGACTAGACGGATCATCTAGGATTTGATAGAGGTCCATACCTTTGATCCCGACGATCTTGGGAGAGGTGATGCCGATGGTGACGATGATGAGGTACTCCTGACCAGGGGTGGAGATGACGAGGGTGTGCTGCCGGGGGCTGGAGATGACGAGGGTGTGCTGCCGGGGGCTGGAGATGAGGACGCTGCCCAAGCTTAGGTATATTTGAACCTATTTTTCTCATTATTAATTACATTTCAACTCATTATAATCTAACTTTCTTTTATTACGTGCAGAGAGGGGACGACAGAGGGCGATGCACAGAGACAGATTTTTTTTGTAAACTTTGATGATGTACTGTATTTGGATGATGAAAATTTGTAGTACTTGTAGTTGGATATTCATTAATTTGATGTACATTAGTTATATTTATTTTTGTTGGATGCAATTGATGTTTGAAACAAAATACTAGAACTGTTTGGATATTCAAATATGCAGGATGATACTAGCTGTCGGTGAGACTAAAAACAAAGAAAACTCTGCCCAAATTTCTAATGTTTTTCTCACTTTAATTATAAAAGGGACATTAGAAAAGTTGAATTTGGGCATTATAAAATACAATTTGCTGTACAAACTATAAGATACATCAAATATACATAAAATAAAGATGATCCGCTCTCCACCATCTATATGTCATCGTCTTCCATCATTCTCTCTCATGGCGTGTTTCTTCAAAGGCTATGAGCCTTCAAAGAAGACCGGGATATGGTACCGTGGGCAAAAAGATAGTTGTCCGAGCGAATCATTTTCTCGTGGAAGTTTCGGACAAAGATATCCATCATTCTCTCTCATGGCCGCTTTCTTCATTACCTGTAGTAGATTCCTGCACGTATTGAGAGTTATATTAGAACATAATAGCGAAATTTTGTTTATGAGAATAATAGTAAAAATGTATCTGTGTCCAGCCAATGGTTTGGAAACCCATAAATGTGTCACGCGAAGCAGAAGCACGTAAAGTGGATCCCCTCTCAGAACATGTGCGACTGTTATGCCCCTGGCGTCCACATTTACGACACGTCATCGTAGACTTCTTCTTAGAAGTCAAACCACGCAGAGCACGAGAAGTGGTAGAAGGCTCATCGACATCACGAATTCTTTTCTTCTTTGGCCTACCGGGTTGAGGCCTTCTCTGACCCGGAATGATTGGGGTCCTATTCTCTGGTTCTGGCCACATTTGTTGCCCATTAATAGGACGAATGAAGTGCGAATACATCTCCAGATATGTGTCCCGATGATAATATATATGAACATAATCTTCCATCGGCTTTCTCATCAAATTAATGCATGCAACGGCGTGAACACAAGGGATTCCAGAAATCTCTCACCCTCGACATGCGCACTCGCCTTCATTGAGGTCAACGATATATTGTTCGTCGCCGTTGCTAACCTGAAACAGTGCATAAACAAATTCAGTATGAACAAGTAGAAAAAACTAAGAAGAACATATCAGTATGGACAAGTTGAACAAACCTGAAACAGTGCATTTCTCGCTAACTCAGCCCTCCAATCGTAAGTTGTCCCTTTCAGCCTCTCTAGCTTATTCCTAATCTTAGGACACAGAACATCTTCTACCTTAAGCATCTCCACGTGTTTTTTGACAATGCGTGTCATCAGGGTCTTTCGAATCATCTCGAACATCGTCAAAATCGACATGTTCCAGGCCGGCAAAAGAATTGAATTGAGAGACTCACATAAATTATTCAAGCCCAAGTCACACTTGGGAATTGTCGAAAATGCATGACTGGCCCAAAATCTAGGTGGTGTTTGTCGAAGCCATGCATGGGCATCCTTATTGAGCTCATATACTTTCCTCATTGCTAGCTCAAAATATTCCCTTCTTGTAGCCCTTGCTGCATTCCACATCACATCTTTATACGATAGACCCAGAAATTTTCCTTTGTAGTTTGCATACATATGCCTCTGGCAGAAACGGTGTTCGGCTAAACCAAATATCTCGTCCACAGCATTCAACAATCCCTGCAATTTTAAAGAAAAACAGGCTCAGATTAAAATAATAACTTCTGCCGATCCAAATAATAATAGTAATAACAATATATACCTTTTGTCGATCTCACACAAATGTCCATCCTCGGCCTTCGTCAATCCCTAAGTCGTTTCGCAATATCTCCAAAAACCACTTCCACAAGACTTGGGATTCTGATTCCACGTTGCAACAGCTATGGGATATATACTATTGTTGCCATCAATACTCACGGCCGTGAGTAATTGGCCGGGGCTGGCTCCCTTCAGATGATATCCATCTAAACAAATAAGAGGTCTGCCCATATCCAACAAACTTGCTTTGCAAGCAGCCATACACATGTACATTCTTTTAAATATCATCTTCTCATTTCTATCTTCAACGACCAGGTCACCATCTATTACCAGTGTGCTACCTGGATTTGATCTTAATATTTCAGCTCCGTAAGAACGAAGTATCTTCAGTTGTTCTTCGTTCCTCCCGAAATTAGCTTCTTTTGCTTGGGTTCTTCCTCTTCTCGCAAGGCTTGACTTAATGTTAACTTTGTGTTCCCGCCTCACTGTTTCGATAATATCATGAATGGGCCAGTCAGGTTGACTTTTGAACCTATCTGCATAAGTTGTTGCCAACCACTTTGCTGTAGCGTGTCGATTATCCAATACCCTTACGCAATTGTGATCATTACAGTATGACTTTATTTGGAATGTGGCCTCATTTTGCATGGCCGACGCATGCAGATGTCATTGACAATCTACTCCTTTACATTTTGCCGTCAATCTGTTCCTCCCACTTTTAACAATCTTGATATCATATCCTTTTTTCAAAGAATAGTCTCGTATTTCATTTCTAATGGCCTGCAAAGATATATATTTTTTACTCAAAACAAAATCACCAGAATCTGCACCCCTTGTTTGTCTGCTTTGCACCTCGTCATCCTCAGAATTGAATGGTGTTCGTAGCTCATCGTCTAAGGTTTTTGAAATTGAACACACTTGTATTTCTCCATCACCCTCTAAGTGGTCAAATGCTTGAATATCACCGTACATGGGAGCGTCCTCCTCCATATACCAGTCTATGTTCGCAGGATCATTTATATCATCCAATCTCTCAGCCATTTGCTACAATTATCTGTAAAAAAAAAATCAAAATTTTATTCAATTCAAACAATATCCTATGAATTGAATACAAAATAGTTTTGACAATAATATAATTTCATATACACTCAATAAATGAACAGAAAAATTGAAAAAGAAAAAAAAAACAAATTAAGTATATTTGGTTTCGGCCAGACGGACGCATTTTTACGCGTCCGTCCAGGTATAATTAAATGAAGGTCCCCGGACGGATGCCTTTTTACGCGTCCGTCCAGGTTTTATTCAATGAAGGGACTCTATATTTGCCCGTCCATCCGATTGCAACATTGTTTCCCTTTTCGAATTAGGGCTCGGATTTTCGTTCTGCTTTGGGAGATTCTTCGGCCGTGACCGGGAGCAATTTGTTTGTGATTTCTTCTTTATCATTTTTGCAACATTCTATGTTGTTTTATTTTGTTGTTTTATTGTTGTTAATTTCATGGTGTTCGTTCCCCATTTGTCATCGTTTTCTTCTAAATTTGTCATCTTTTACTGGAATACAGAAAGTGGAAATGAGGAGGGAGAACCAATAGGCTTTCAAAATATTATTTTTATGTGAAATGTGAACCGTGAAGTTAATTTTATCTTAGAAATGTGAACTGTGTATTTTAATTTTGTTTTCATTAATATGAAGTGTGAACTTTGTAAATTAATAACTTTAATTATATCTGTGATTAATTAACTATTGTTTTAGGATGGAAAGCATTACTAAAAGTATAGAAGGTCCTACTCTTAGTCAAACGAAAAGAAAAAAAATCAAAAATTTGGAATCATTTTACTAAGATTGAAAGTTCTGATAATAGCATTTCTAGAGCAAAATGTAATAATTATTCACAGTCATATGCATGTCATGCATCGAAGAATGAGACATCAAACTTGAGAAGAGACATCCTTACTTGCAACAAATTATTGACAAATGTCGATAGGAAGGAAAAGACATTAAGCTATCAGAATATAGGAGGGTGAATGAATGTAACTTGTTTTAGTCTTGCAATTTGTGGAGAACTGCTTGTAAAGATGATTATGATGAATTGCCTTTAAAATTTGTTGAAGGAGAGGGTTTTAGAACATATTCACAATATGTTCAACAAAAGTTTTCCATACTTTCTAGAACTACCATTGCACGAGATATTTTGAGTATTTATGAGAAAGAAAAAATGAAATTGAAAGATTATTTTAGAAAGACATCTCAACGAGTATGTTTGACTACAGATTCATGGACTTCTGTTTAAAATTGAGTTAACGGCTTATATATGGCTTATATATTGCTAGTGATTGGATCATGTGTATGAGAATTATCAATTTTTACTTGATTTCGAATCATAAAGACGAAACGATTGGTATAAGTAAAAAGATGCTTGTTTGAATGAGGAATTGAAAATGTTTTGACTATTACAGTTGACAATGCTTATAGGAATGATGTTGCAATTTCGTATTTGATGAAAACTATTAAAAATTGGAATGGTTTAGTTTTGAATGGGGAACGCATGCATGTGCGATGTTTTGCACACATTTTGAATTTGATTGTGTGTGATAGTTTAAAAGATCATCAAGAGTCTATTGCAAAAGTTCGTAGATTTGTGAAATATGTTCAAACTTCCCCTGCAAGGCTACAACAATTTAGAAATTGTGTTGAAAATGTAAAGATCATTTGCAAAAGTAATGTTTTTCTTGATGTACCTACTAGATGGAATTCTACATATTTGATATTAGAAAGCGCCGAAAAGAATGAAAAAGTTTTTGCTAAGTTAATTGAAATTGATAGTCATTATTTTTTGGATTTGGGCGGGGAAAGTGAAAGACTACCCACAATAGAAAATTGGGATAATATTAGAGAGCTTATCAAGTTTTTGAAGATCTTTTACAATACAACTGTTGCCGTTTCAGCTTCCTCACATGTTATCTCTATTGTCGTTTTAGCTTCCTCACATGTTACCTCGAATATTTATATTAGTGAAGTGTGTAATTTGAAAATGGTTATTCATGAGTACTTTGAGTGTGATAATGTATTGATGAGGAGAATGACTATTAACATGCAACGAAAGTTTGACAAATATTGAGGTTGTTGTGATAAAATCAATTTGTTAATGTATGTTGTAACACCCAGAAATTTCGTTTTAAAGATTTCGAGCTTTAAGTTTCGAATATTAAGTATTTAAGCAATTATAGAGTTTTAATTCGTAGAAATAATAAATTAAGTCCAATTGGCCAACGGGGAGTTTCGTTAGAGCCCTAAGAATAAATAGAAATATTTGGAGAAATAAAGAAATTTGGAGAAGTTAAACCGATAGACAAATAGTGATTTAAGTTAAGAAGTTATGTGAGGGTAAAATAGTAATTTAGAAAATCAAAGATTTTAGTTAAAAAGAGTTTTCTCTCTCTCTTCCCTCACTTTCCTTCTCCCTCACGAATACTCTCCCTCTCCCTCGCGATTTGCTCCTTCTCCATCGCCAACCCTCAACGCCGGCGACTCCTCCGGTTCCGGTGATTTTCTTCCCCCTTTTCTTCGACAAAACGACGTGCTAAGTAAGTCCTATACTCTAGGCAAGTTTATTTGTCATTTTTTTAGGGTTACTTCGATTTAGGGTTTGTGAAGAATTTTAGGGGTTTTGTTAGAAATCGTTAGAATGGTTTATTTAATACTCCTTAATGATGTTTTGGTGATTATTGAGGTTGTTGGAGTATGTTAATGATGTTGGTTGAGGTTTAATGTTAAGTTTAGGTTGTTGAAAATGATTTGTAAAGTATTAATGGAGTTTTGAAGTTGGTGAGCACCACGTGCTCGATGAAATGCCTAGAAGAAATGAATTAGAGTTTTTGGAAGAGTTTGTCCTAGCTCGAGAAGTCGATTGTTTAGATTCGATGTTTGAAAGTCGATATTAATGATGTGTTGTTAAATGCTCTAGGTAATCCAAGCTCAAAGCAGGACGCCAGGTAAGTGAGCGTTAGGCTTTCCGGCCACTAAGGCCCTACGTCGTACAATGTTGATGATGTTTGATGTGATGAAAAAGGCGGAAATAGGGGTTGGTAGAAAGGACGGGTAGTTTTAGGTAGTGCTTTAGTGATTTAAGTAGTGCTCGTTTGATAGGTTTTCCCTTACGTATGTTATACCTCATGCATCATGTTTTACTAAAGTGCATACGAACTATTTATGAGCATGTTTTATGAAAATGTTGAATTAAAGAACGATAATGAATGATGAATGACGAATGTTACTACGGGGCAAGTCACGAATGTACTACGGGGCAAGTCGCGAATGTACTACGGGGCAAGTCATGAATGTACTACGGGGCAAGTCACGAATGTACTACGGGGCAAGTCATGAATGTACTACGGGGCAAGAAAACGGTTTAAAAGAAATGAAACGAAAATGTTTTATAAATGTCATGCATATATGTAAAGTTATGTTTAGTACGCTCCTTACTAAGCATTAGGCTTAATGGATTTATTGTATGATGTAGGTGACGAGAACGAAGGTGAAGAACCTCTTTACGATGACCAAGTATAGATGGTCGGTGGCGGAGCTCGTGGCGGCGGAGCGTGTTTTGGCAGGGCGGGTTGACTCACGGTTAGGTGTTTTGAGAGTTTTTGGGTATTGTTGGGATAATGATGAATTTGATGGATTTTTAGTACGTTTAGATATGTTTTAGGATGTTTGGTGATTGTATAGAAAATGTAAAATGTTTTGAAATGTTTTTGATACTTTTAAAACAGGTAGGAATGTTAAACGTTTAAACGGAACCACGCGGTTCGTTTTTATGAAAATCATTGATGTTTAAGGGTGATTTGTGTTGGTTATGAGTTTGGGTAAAAATTTAGTGTGGAAGTGTTAAGTAAGAAATAAGTGATGATTGGGTGAAGAGAAAGTGTTGTATGTTTTGGGTGTGTGAAGGAATTTATTGTTGAATGTGTGAGGTCGGGGAAGAAATCGATAGGTGTTACGTTTTTGAGTGTTTAGTGTTTAGTGATGATATGAGGATGAAGTGCAAGGCGTGTGCAAGAAAAGGGAAAGAAGAGGCTCGGCTCTCTGGAGAAATCCAGAGAGCCTGGCGATTATTCGCCTCTGGGAGGCGAGTAATCGCCTCTTGGGTGAAAAGTGGCGACGCTCTCTGGAGAAATCCAGAGAGCGTGGCGACTTGCAACAGGCGACTAGTCGCCTGTTGCAGTCGCCCATATGGCGATCAGTAGCCACTTTTGTGGCTATTGATCGCCATGCCTTATAAAGAAAAGTGGCGATCAATAGCCACTTTTGTGGCTATTGATAGCCATGTCTTATAAAGAAAAGTGGCGATCAGTAGCCACTTTTGTGGCTATTGATAGCCATGCATTAAAGTAAGTATTTAAAAAAAAGGAGTTTTTATTAAATGAATTTCTTTTATTAATTAATTGTTTTATTGTTTAAAGTTTAATGTTTTAATACTTGCTTTAAATGATTTACTAAACGAACTTTGATTTAAATTTCCGATTTTAACTTCGATTAAGATTTCCGCCTAAGTACGGTTAAAGTAAAAGTTTTCAAAAAAAAAAAAAAAACGACATCACGGGTAAGGGTCGTGACATATGTGGCAATTGTTCTAGATCCTAGTTGTAAAATGAAGTTTTTGAAACATTGTCTAATCATGTTGTGTGATAATGAGAAGGCAGATGATTTGGTGAGATAAGTAGAAATTGTTATTGAAATATTATATCTCGAGTATAAATATGATTTAGATTTTAAAATTTCAGAAGATAATTATAGTATAATGGTTGGAACGAATTCTACCTTGATGAGACAAAGTAGTAGTTTGGCCCACAATAAGGTGTATGAGCTGCTTTGTAATCGTCATAATGAGCATGATGATTCAAATAATAAGACTGAAGTTCATCAATATTTATCTGAAGGACTAGAAAGATTTTCAGATAAAAGTGATATTCTGGCATGGTGGAAAGTGAATTCCTTAAAATTTTCACTATTGAATAAAATGGCAAGGGATGTAATAGTTATCCTCATTTCAATAGTTGCTTCGGAGTCAGCTTTTAGTATCGGAGGACGTGTACTTGATTCATTTCGTAGTTCTTTGTCTCCAAAGACTGTCGAGACGCTTATTTGCACTCAAAGTTATATTTAGACGTCAAAACGTCAATCTATCAACATTAATTATTCAATGAATGTTATTGACAAGGTTGAACAAGGTGTGTTTTACATCTTTGTTTTCTTTTCATTTTATATTTATAATTCATTTTACCTAAATGGTTTGTCAACTACATTTTGCAGTTTTTACATTAACCAATGGAGATGAATATAGTGTTCCAATATTGGTGGAATAGTTGAAGGCTTAAACCGGATATTATTCAGCATTTTTTGGTTTTTGATAACGGTTAATACTACTTACTTGATACTTTGGTTTGATTTTATAATTTGCTAAATTAAAACTGTTTTATTTTTGAACTTATGAGATACTGAGATAGATATATTATTAAGCAATTTTACTCATCATTTTGGTACTATTTGGTTAACGAGGATCACCTACTCATAAATGAAAATTTATTAGAATTCTTTCTTTTTGTCACATCTTTTAGAAAATTCAGAACTAGAATTATTTTGGTTTCATACGTAAACTGTTGTACTCAAAATTTTCATTCTTGCAACTTACACGCTCGGTTCCCTCTCCTTCTCCCTCTCCCTCTCTCATTCTTGCGCGCACGAACAACATGAAGGTAGGAAACCTTCCTTCTTTAATAAAAAAAAATATAAAATAAAATATTATATTTATTATATATAAATATAATATACAATATCATATCATAATATTAAACATATCCTTAATAAAACTCAACACGACATAAATGCAATGCCAATAAAAAATTTTCTCACATAATCAAGAAAAAACCAAGGACTACACAAAACTTTATGTAACACCCGGCTTTACGGGATTTGATTTATTCCAATATAAACGGCATTTTTGTAAATACGTCAAATTAAGTCCGTTTTGCGAACGAAGGGTTTTAATGGAGCCTTAATAATAAATTGGAATTTAAGGTGAAATATGAAAATTTGGAGAAAACGAATCATTAGTTAAATAACGAGATACGTGGAGGAATAAATAGAAAATCATAAGGAAGGGCAAAAGAGTAATTTTGCAAACCAAAAATATAATAAAATCACAAAACTCTCATTCTCCCTCACACTTACGCAGGAATCCATTTTCTCTCCCTCTCCTTGCACGATTTTCTTCTCCCTCGCGCGACCCTCTTGTCCGGCGACGATTCTCCTCCTCCGGCAACTCGACTCTTCACGTTTCCTTCTCCTTCCTCGACTCTAGGTATAAATCTATAGTTTTGGTACGTTAGATTTCGATTTCTAGGGTTTAAATGGATTAGGGTTTCATTTAGGGTTTTGCGAAATACCCGAGTATTGTTTGTAATGGCTGAGTTTACCCTATTTACGACTTAGTAAGTATATTTATGGTTATTGGTGGTGTAACGGCCCAATCTCCTGATCCACTCCCCCAGCCTAGGCCCACAGCCCCAACCAGCGAGAGTGACCAGCCTCATGTCTGTGCATCACTGCCACGTGGCAGCCACACAGGCCCACCACGTGTACTCACGATCTTCTCCCCCCTGGAAAGGGAGTTTTTGCCTTCCCCCCCACTCGAACCCCTGACCTCCAGGACATGATCCAAGGGCTACGAATGAGGAGTACCACTGAGCTGGACGTGGTAGTGATGCACGGACATGAGGCTGGTCACTCTCGCCGGTTGGGGTTGTGGGCCTAGGCTGGGGGAGTGGATCAGGAGATTGGGCCGTTACAGGTGGGAGTTTAATGGTTTAATAGAGGTTGTTGAGAAGTTTGGTAGTTGGAAGGTTTTGAAAAACTCCATTAATGGAGGTTTGGAAATTCACGAGCACGAGTTGCTCGATAAAATACCTCAATGAGGTGTTTTAGAGTTTAGGAGATTTTCTTTAGCTAGGAGTTTGTAATTTTCTAAACTCGATAGTTTAGAATTGATTTAAATGACGAATGTTGTGCATTGCCTTAGGTGAACAACGCTCGTGGACGGAGCTTGAATTTCAACGGACGCGAGGTAAGTCTTCGTGATTTGTTTGGCCGTCTTGGCTTACACCATAAGAATGTACGTTAAATTGAGGAATTGGAGATATATTGCATTTGGGTAATTAGAACGGGTAGTTAGTTTAAGGTTTGGTTAGGTTGTTAATTGTTTAGTATATTGTTTGTATGATTATATTTCGTTCATGGTATAATATTGTTCACGCATCATTGTTTTCAAAAGGGCATGAAAAGGAATTTCTATGCATGTTTTCACAAAACAAAAAGGTAAACGAATGTAATAAAGGTCACGTCGGTGGCGGTGGTTCAGACATGGCTGTCAGGTGAAGCATGTTTTCCTCCTAGTTAGATACGAGGGGCTATCCAATTGACGGATGTGCCGCTCCTATCTAGCGAGAGTGAAGCCCCGGTGAATTAAATGAAATGATTAGCGAAAAGGTAGGATGCATGATTTATGAACTGTACATGCATAGCATTCACGTGCATTCACATAGATTTACTGAGCCTCTAGCTTACATTTTTGTAATACCCGGTTCTGTTAAACCGTTCCTCTATCCCTTTTAAACTAATGGCACAATTTATATGGCAATATTAAATGTAGGGTTAGTGGATGACTAGGCAAGGGCATAAGAGTAATTAGAAATTTAAAGGTGGATAGCGTATTTTAGGAAACTATTATTGAAGTAGCCGCCACTGTTTTATTCCATTTCCTCTCCATTCTCAGCTCCTCAGCTTAGCAGAGCGCGTTAGGAGACCCCCTTCGACTCCCTCCAGCGATTTCCTCCGAACCTGGTGAGTTTTGCTTCTATTTCTAGCTACATTGTATCTATTGTTGGTGGAAGGGATAATATTGAGGTTTTGGAGAAATACCGTAAGCGAGTGTTAGTTTCAGTTTTAAGTTGAAATTGGGAATGCACAACGACTTGAGTTTCCGAACCAGTTTCCCTTAGATTTCTAGTGGTTTAGAATGAAGATTAGAGGAAATTTAATGTATGCTCTGTCTATGGTTTTAGGTTTGGTTAATACCCGAAGTAGTTTGCAACCAAGCTTTCTCCAGGAGACCAGGTAAGTAGAGTTTGCATGTGCCTTCGGGCCTACATCACAAAACAGTAGGATTTGTGTGTGCATGAATGAATGTTTCTTTTCAGTTGCCATGCATCATATTTTGAAAGAAAACGAAAATGAATTTACATGAAGTAGCATGGTGAGATGTGAACAGATTGTGACAGTATACTTTTAAGGGAATTAATCCGCCCCTTAAATCGTACATATGGATTTATACCCTGGGAAAACTGATCCACCTCCCATTGTATCAGGGATCATCAGTATACTTTTAAGGGAATTAATCCGCCCCTTAAATCGTACATATGGATTTATACCCTGGGAAAACTGATCCACCTCCCATTGTATCAGGGATCATCAGACCAGTGAACGAATGCAACATAACTGAGGAATGAAAGTAGAAACTACATATTTAGGATCATATTTCAGTATTTCATTTCATTATCGCTTTACTTACTTAGCATTAGGCTAATAGATGAGTTTTGTGATGTAGGTGTTGAGGATACTGCAGGTGAATTTCCTGAGTGTACAGATGATTAGCTGTGGTTGGAGGAGTTCATCCATGTCTCGACTCGGAAGCTGATGAGGCGGGTTAACTGGTGTCAGCAGATGTTGAGGTCTATTTGATAGTGGTTAAGTCTGAACATGTTAAGTTTTCACGATAGAATGGTTTTTAATGTTTTGAATCTGTTTTGAGATTTTCTGATAATAGTATTTCTGTGAGATTTTAAATGATGGTTCATACTAAATTTTAGTAATGCAATGGTCTGGAATGTTTAAGTGAAGTGAGAAAATTTCCTTTCCGTAGTTAGAGTTGTTGTTCTGCTCTCTGTCGGTAGATGGAGTCTATCAGCAGATGTTGAGTTGTTAATCTGTCCTCTATCGGTATGTGCAGTTCACCTCACCGGTGGATGTATGGTTGAGTCGATCGGATGAATGAATCATCCGGCTGACGTCATCGGATGATGTGTGTTTTATTTTATCGGAATATGTCTTCGGATAAGCCATCGGATGATGTAAAAACTCTTTGTCGTTTATGGGAGGGATACATGACGTGTTCCATGTCTCGATGTTAAAGAAGTGTATGCGGGATCCAACTCAAGTTGTTGAACAGCAGAGCATTGAAATTCAACCTACACTTACCTATGAAGAAAAGCCTATGAAGATTCTAGATTTTACAGTGAAGATGTTGCGCAACAAAGAAGTTCCATTGGTGAAAGTCTTATGGCACAATCAGAATACAGAGGAGGTAACTTGGGAACGCCAGCAAGACATGATGAACCAACATCCAGAACTGTTCAGGTACTGAATTTTGAGGACAAAATTCTTTTAAGGAGGGTAGATTGTAACACCCGACTTTAATTAAAAATTTAAAATAACAGATAAATCTATTAAGTATAATCGATGAATGAAATTTTAGTATAATGTAGGTTAGGTTGAAGAATGAGTAAGTAAGGGCATAAGGGTAATTGTCAAATTTGAAAGTGGATAAGGTATTTAAGGCAAAAAGTTTAGAGTAGCCGCCACCACTACTCATTTTCTTTCCCTTTCGGTCTTCAGCTCGAACGGCAGAAATCTCTAGGCGATTCTCCTGCCCGATTCTCCTTCAACCTAGGTAAGCCCTCCTTGTTTTCTTGCGATTTTAGTAGTTAGATAGCTGAGGGAGTACAATGTGAGGAGTTTTGAGGAATGTTGTGATTTAGAGTAGGTTCAGGCTGAGCGACTATTGAGAATACCCGAGTTGTGGGGTTTCAAATTTGGTTCCTCAAACTCCTATATTGATTCTGTGAAGTTTAGTGAAAGTTTGATATATGTACTATTATGATTTTAGGTGAGCGAGCTTCTGAAGTAGCATTTAGCCGAGCGATTTCCAGGGAGCCAGGTAAGTAGAGTTTGTTTGTGCCTTCGGGCCTACATCACAAACAGTAGGATTTATATATGTTTGTATGTTTATTACCAGTTGTCATGCATCATGTTTTGAAAGATTACGAAAATGAATTTACATGAAACGCATGGTAAATGTGAGCAGGATGATCAGAACAACTGTTAAGGGGGATTAATCTGCCCCTTAATTGAGAACAGAGGATTGAGGTTTTGGGAAAAGTGATCCACTTCCCAATCCTACAGGGGGATCAGACCAGTTAACTGTTAAGGGAATTAATCCACCCCTTAATTGAGATCAGAGGATGTATGCTTTGGGGAATGACTGATCCACTTTCCCATCGTACAGAGGGATCCACAGAGAACAAATTTTAATACAACTGAGATGAGAAAGTAGAGAATGCATGTTTAGGGAAATTTTTGTTTCATTAATTCATTTCATTCATTGCTCTACTTGCTTAGCATTAGGCTAATAGATGAGTTTGTGATGTAGGTGAAGAAGTTACTGAAGGTGTGTTTACCGACCGATAAGAGGACCAGGCTGGTTGGAGGAGCATTTTCAGGCATCGGTTTGGCCATCTGTTGAGGCGGTTTAATCCATGGCTGCAGGTGTTGAGTTGGGAGTAACTAGTTCAGTATAGATGTTTCTTTTTCTGAAAATTTTATGATAGTAGTGTTTTCAAAACTTTGAATACATTCTGAGAATCTTTGATATTAGTGTTCTGTTGGGTTTTGAAAATACTGTTTTCTACTGAATTTGAGTGATGCAATGATTTGATCTGTCTCTGATTGGTCTTAGTAAAATGCTTAAATCCTTTGATAGTCAGAGCTTTCTTGGAATACAGCAGAATTGCTGTTCTGAAGTCTACCGGCAGATGTTGGATGAAGAAGTCATCCGGCTGACGTCATCGGTAGATGAAAGTGGTAAGTCTTGTCGTCAAGCGATCGGCAGATGTTGGATGAAGGAGTCATCCGGCTGATGTCATCGGTAGATGAAAGTGGTAAGTTCTGTCGTCTAGCGATCGGCAGATGTTGGATGAAGGAGTCATCCGGCTGACGTCATCGGTAGATGAAAGTGGTAAGTCTTGTCGTCTAGCGATCGGCAGATGTTGGATGAAGGAGTCATCCGGCTGACGTCATCGGTAGATGAAAGTGGTAAGTTCTGTCGTCTAGCGATCGGCAGATGTTGGATGAAGGAGTCATCCGGCTGACGTCATCGGTAGATGAAAGTGGTAAGTTTTGTCGTCTAGCGATCGGCAGATGTTGGATGAAGGAGTCATCCGGCTGACGTCATCGGTAGATATAAGTTGCAAGTTGTCGTCTAGCGATCGGCAGATGCTGGAGGAAGGAATCCCCCGGCTGACGTCATCGGTAGATGTAAGTAGCAAGTTTTGTCGCCTAGCTATCGGTAGATGCAGTCTACCGAGAGTTGTCCTGTTTGTATATCTTCCGGCTGACGTCATCGGAAGATGTCGGTTGTGTTTGTCGTTTTGTGACCGGTTGATATAACCGAAGTTTTGTCGTTTGTCATCGGTAGAGGCCTCCTATTTTCTATTTCTGCTCCTTGTGTTGACTTTGTCGTCGGCAGATGTGTTTGACTTCTGCAATTTCATGGGTATTCCACATTTTTAAAGCTTTATATTTTTGGCCCATTATTCTTAACACTCCCAACAATTATTTTAAAATGTTTTCACAGATTATTTAACTTCATTGATGTTCGATTGATTTCCGCTGCAAGTTTTAAAATACATCGAGTTTTAGAAAATGTCAAATTTCGACTGTCGAGTGAAATATTTTTAAATTTAGTATCAAGTCGTCATGGTTCGGTTCAGTGTGTTGAGTAGCAAACCGGGTTTAGATAACTCGGGGCGTTACAGAAACGTAGAAAAAATTGTATAGATAACCCATTTTAGGATGTTTGGTGACTAGATAGATGATGTATAGTGTTTTTAGCAGATTGATAGTATTTTGTAGTGTTTTGGATGTTTTCAAACAGGGTAAAATGTTAAACTTTTAAACGGAACCACGCGGTTCGTTTTATAAAATTTGATTATGTTTAAATGAGTTTTGAGTCGATAAACGGGTGATTGGTGAGAGTGAAATGTATGTGGGTGGTAGTGTTATTGTGTAGAAGGTTGTTATGAAATGTTAGTGGTGATTTGATGAGAGAAAAATGGTGAAGTGTTTAGGCGTGTTTATGCAGGAAAATAGAAAGGAGTAGGGAGAGAAGGAAGAGAGGCAGCTCTCTGGAAAAAGTGGATTCCAGAGAGCTTGCCGATCGATCGCCATGGAGGGCGATCAATCGCCCTCTTTGGTCACGCTCTGGAAGAAATTCCAGAGCGTGTGCTGATCGTTCGCCTGGTGAAGGGAACGATCGGCCATGGTTAATCGCCTGCATGAGGGGCGATAGATCGCCCCTTAGTTTTTTTTCACTGGCGATCGATCGCCTGTTTTGGGCGATCGATCGCCTCTATATTTTCACGGGACAGTTGTCCCTTTTGCCCCTACTTTTGTCTTTTCCCCTGTTTCATTTGTTTTATATGTTTTAATTGTTTATTTAATTGATTTTAAGATTTGTTTTAAACAATCTTCTTAACAATGTTAATGATTTCGATTTCAATTTAAATTTCCGCCCAAACGTTACGAAGTTTATAAGGAGAAAAAAAAATATACGGGAAAATAAAGGAATAGTGTAAGGGTCGTTACACTTTACTCATGATAAAAATGATTCATTTAACAGAGATACCAAAACTCAACTACACGGAACCCCCAAATTTACAGTAAAACAAATGCCACAATAAATTCCCTCCAACAAACCCGTTCACGAAGTCCAATTCACCTAGCACAAAATTTCAGAATTTCGCCACGGAGAACTTCAAAGCCAACGGTTTGACCCATTGGACCAAAAATCACATGTGGACAAATGATGATAAATCAAGACAATTCAATCAATACAAAACAAGCTCACATCAAATAACAAAAAAATTTGATTCAAAAAAATAATAAATAAATAAATAAATAATTGGTGGATATTATACTTAAGATGTAGGGACATAAGATTCTAATCCGGCAGGCCGCGTTGATTCGAGAGATTTTTGGTCATATATGATTACTTTTGTAGAAGGAACTGTATGCTTGCAGTCTAGATTAAAAAAATGTGTTTCTCTATTGACTACAAAAGTAGAAAATATAACTATCATTGAAGCTTGCAATGAAGTTATGTGAATGAAGAGATTCCTATAGAAGTTGAGATATTCCTAAAAGAAAAATATGTTTTCTGTTGTGACAATTAGAATGTTATTCACCTTTATAAGAATCTTAGGTTCCATACAAGATCCAAACATATTTATGTTTGATACCATTGGGTGTAAGATAAAGTCCAAGCGCAAAAGTTGTTTGCTAAAAAAATTTACACTGGTGAGAATGGGTCTAATAAGATGATGAAGTCATTGTTTGTAACACCCGAGAATTTCCTATCACGTGCGTAGCTTAGATTAACCGGTTAGGAGAGTTTAGGGTTATTGTTAAGCGATTAAGAGTATGGGAATAATGTAAAGCCAAGAGAAAAGAGAAGAGAAATGATTGACAAGTCAGACCAATTAGAACCAATAGAAGGTTAGTGTTAATGGGCATTAAAGTGGTGATTTATGAGAGCATTTCATGTTGGATGGAATTGTTGGAGTAAAGTGAAGGAGGGAGTTTGACAAGTCAAACTTATTAAGTGATTGGTTGAAAAGTGTTGAAAAGTCAAATGCAATAACCAATTAAAACTTAGTAAAAATTTGAATGAAAAAGTGATGAAGAATGGTATATCACGTTGGCTGCCAAGAGGAGGAGAATGTGAGGGTTAAATTGTAATTTTACTTGGAATTAAATGCAATAAAGAGAAAGAAGAAAAAATGGTTTGACAATTCAAACCAAAAACATTTGAAAAGTCAAAGAACCAATAGGAATTAAGTAAAAATATAAATAAGTGAAATAAATGAAGGAAGAATGGAAAGGAAAAGGCTTCATTCACGTTGGAGGAAAAAGAGAGAAAGAGAGGGGGTTAATTGCAATTTTAGAAATTTGTGTGGAGGAAAATTAAAAGAAGGAAGAACTTGTGGATTAAAATGGAAGCTCTCCCTTCTCCATCACCACATTCACGATTTCAGCCATGGCTAGGGTTCTTCAAGCTCTCATCCATTGATTTTGGCAAGGCATCAAGGTAAGAATGAATGTGTTTTAGTTATAAACATATTAGGTGTTAATTTTTGAAGGTTTAGTGTGCTTTTGGTGGAAATCGATTAGGGTTTTGGAACCCTAGATGGAGAGCTCCGAATTTTGAATTCATTGGCTAGTTTTCTCTTTAGATTTGAGGATTTAATTGTTAGATGGATTGGTTTAGGTTGATTTTAGGGTTAGATTGAGGTTTGGAGTTAAGTGTGTGAAAACCGGTTTTGGAGAGAATGTTGGCCGAATCTGTTGAGGGTTTTCGGATTGTCCATGGTGTTTGGATGGTTGTTGTGAGTATTTCAATGGATAGTAGACGTGTAGAGGTTTACAGATTGGGGTGGCACGTCGAAATCCGTTGAAAAACGAGGGAGTTAAGACTGTTTGAAGTTTGACGGTCAAAATGGTGCATAATTCGGGTTTTGTGTTTTGGGGAAGGAAGTTTGTGATAGTTTTAGTTAGTTTAGGTTAAGAATTTCTTTTGAGTTCATTAGTAAATTTCTAAGTTGAGTTTTTGTTATTTTAGGTACTCGAGCGAGTGATTTGGTTGGACGATAGAAAATTTAGGAATTTTGGGTTTTGTATGTTAGGTTGAAAAGTTGGTTAAAACCTACGGTTAGTGTATTGCTAAGTGATTTCTCTTTTATTATGTTAGGTTGACGAGTGAACGATTTGGCTAACCGGGCATATAATTGCGAGCACGCACAAGGAATCCAGGTAAGTAGCGGATCTGTGTGGTTTGCTTTCGGGCCTACACCATGGAACGGTAGGGAATTGGTTGTTTGCTTTGTTTGATTGTTTTGTTTAGTTTTGTGTTGAGTATTGCAATTGTGTGACACGCATCACGGTTTTCAAACTACGAGAAAGGAGTTTTATGCATGGTTTTGCATGGTGAACTTGAACCGTAAGGGATGGTGTGAGTTGAATCGTGAGGTGGTTTGTGTGGAGTCGCCTAGTCGCGTTAGGGTAGCACCTGCGGGAAACTCCATGGGAGTTGTCCAGTCGCGTTAAGGTGGTACCTGCGAGGGACTATTGTTGAGTCGCCCAGTCGCGTTAGAGTGACACCTGCGAGGGACTCCAGTGGAGTCACCTAGACGCGTTAGGGTGGCACTTACGGGGGACTTTGTGTGGGTGGGACACCTGCGAGGGACTCCAGTGGAGTCGCCTAGTCGCATTAAGGTGCGGTGTTAGCATGTGTGATGAGCTCCGGTTACGGTTATGTGAATGAACAACGAAAAGCAAACGAAACAAGAGCAACTGAGCGAGTAGAAACTTCATGTGTTAGGGGTTGTGTTGCATTGAGTTTGTTGTATGCATGATTCCCTACTTACTAAGCATTAGGCTTATGTTTTGTGTTCCGTGGTGTAGGTGTAGACGGGAGTACAGGTGAGGGCCTAAGGAAAGCTAGGCTTGGAGCGCATTGGTGATGTACAGGGCACGCCGGTGCAGGCAGTTGTTGGGGCGTCTCGATCATGGTCTTCGGGGAGTTGTGAGTGATGGTTATTTTGGTGTTTTTGATGTATCTGGTTGGTGATTGGGAGATTTAATACGTGTTGGCATGTTGTTTTTATAAAGCTTTTCGTGATGAATTTTTAAAGATTTCGAGTCGTTGGGTTGTTGAGAAATGGTGGTGGTATTTTGGGAGTTTAAACTATATGTTCTCGGGTTTTATATTGCAGGTTTTGGTTTTAAAGAATTTAGGCGTTATGCCGTCCACATTGAATTTAAAATAAACGACGTCGGGTTTTAGTTCGCTATTTTTATTAATATTCGGTTGAAGTCGGTTTTCTAAAATTTTTACGGGATTTGATGGTTCGTGTGTCGGGGAGGTATGATTAATGTTTCGTGATTTTTGGAGGTGTTCGGGGCGGTAAAACATGAGGAAAAGTTGGGAAAATGGAAGTTTTTTTTGGTGTTTTGGGTCGAGAAAACCCGAGGGAGCCCGATCGGTCGGGCCCGGGGCGCGATCGGTCGTGGTCGGGATGATTTTGGGTGAAAAATGGCCGAGCCGGCCCGATCGATCGGGCACGGGCCGCGATCGGTCGAGGTGAGGCGTAGTGGGGCGCGGTGGGGCGCGGTTGGGCGCCCCAGCGCGCATGGCGCGCGCTGGCGCCCAGGGCGAGCGCCCAGCACTCACACACACACAAAATTGATTTTTTTTAAATTTTTTCCGATTTCTAAAATGTTTTGACCCGACATTTTCCGACGTATTTTAAACGTATTTTGAGCCCGTTTTCCAATAAATTTCGAGGGTTCGAAAAACCCGAAAACCAAGTCAAAAAATTTACGAAAATTATTTTAAACGATGTTTTAAATGCGGGGTTGATTTGCAAACGTAGCGTACCGAGCCGGGGCGGGTTCGGGGCGTTACATTGTTCAAGGAAAAGTTCAAAAGTTGCAAGCGGAAAGCGAGAATGGTGAACCCTTCACATGAGACGGAGGGAAAGATTTGATGGATCTAGGGGTGTGCAAAACCGGTTTCGGTTCGGTTTTGGAGAGAAACCGAACCGAACCGATCGGTTTCGGTTTCGGACTTACAAAATCGAAACCGGTTTTGCAGCATACTAAAACAGAACCTAAACCAAACCTAAACTTTCGGTTCGGTTCGGTTTTGGTTTTACAATCTATTTTCCAAAAAATAAAAAAAATGTAAATTTAGAGAAACAAAACACGACACATGCATTAAGGGGGTGCGTGGGCAAATCTTAATAATGCCTGTAGTGAAACTTATGACCTGAATTTTGTAAAAAGAAAATTCTATCAAAATGGCAACTCTTAGAATCCAATGTAGCACTTAGTCAACTCTAGTTAAAAGAATAAGCTATTGTTCTAGTTTAAATTACTACCATCATTCTTGCATAAGCGGATCCAATACGGCCTGCTCCAATTACACCAACAGTCTGTCCTTTAAGTAAATTTCCAACAAATCTGCAACAAAAATGCCAAATAAATCATTAGGACTTGGAAATTTCTATCTAAAACAAGCGGATTTGAAGAAATATAAAAATTCTTAAGAGGGAACATACAAATTAGGAAGCCACCCATCATATATGTGACGGCCCCCGACCCGATCGGGGACGAGGAGCCATCACTCCGGAACATAACAGAAAACTCGGACTATATTTTTTTTTTTTTTTTGAACATTTTACTTTTAAAACATTGACACAGGGAGAGTTCTCTGGAGTAGAAATCAATCGGGAAAGAAAAACAGTTAAAACCAAACTGCAGGATACACAACAGATGGATATCAGAATACTCGGGACAGTTTTGGACCACAGGAAATAACAGACTGAAGAAAACAGGGAGACAGATGTAAACTAAACTTTGGACATTTTGTGATGACCCGGATGAGTAAGTAGGAAGATGGATGACGTCAGCCGGAAGATACAGGCAGCAAATGAAATCGGGTGAGGTGATGACGTCAGCCGGAAGATACAGGCAGCAAATGAAATCGGATGAGGGATGACGTCAGCCGGAAGATACAGGCAGCAAATGAAATCGGATGAGGGATGACGTCAGCCGGAAGATACAGGCAGCAAATGAAATCGGATGAGGGATGACGTCAGCCGGAAGATACAGGCAGCAAATGAAATCGGATGAGGGATGACGTCAGCCGGAAGATACAGGCAGCAAATGAAATCGGATGAGGGATGACGTCAGCCGGAAGATACAGGCAGCAAATGAAATCGGATGAGGGATGACGTCAGCCGGAAGATACAGGCAGCAAATGAAATCGGATGAGGGATGACGTCAGCCGGAAGATACAGGCAGCAAATGAAATCGGATGAGGGATGACGTCAGCCGGAAGATACAGGCAGCAAATGAAATCGGATGAGGTGATGACGTCAGCCGGAAGATACAGGCAGCAAATGAAATCGGATGAGGGATGACGTCAGCCGGAAGATGGATGACGTCAGCCGGAAGATACAGGCAGCAAATGAAATCGGATGAGGGATGACGTCAGCCGGAAGATACAGGCAGCAAATGAAATCGGATGAGGGATGACGTCAGCCGGAAGATACAGGCAGCAAATGAAATCGGATGAGGTGATGACGTCAGCCGGAAGATGGATGACGTCAGCCGGAAGATGGATGACGTCAGCCGGAAGATACAGGCAGCAAATGAAATCGGATGAGGGATGACGTCAGCCGGAAGATACAGGCAGCAAATGAAATCGGATGAGGGATGACGTCAGCCGGAAGATACAGGCAGCAAATGAAATCGGATGAGGGATGACGTCAGCCGGAAGATACAGGCAGCAAATGAAATCGGATGAGGGATGACGTCAGCCGGAAGATACAGGCAGCAAATGAAATCGGATGAGGGATGACGTCAGCCGGAAGATACAGGCAGCAAATGGATGAGGGGATGATGTCAGCCGGAAGATACAGGCAGCAAATGAAATCGGGTGAGGGGATGACGTCAGCCAAAAGATGAATGACGTCAGCCGGAAGATACAGGCAGCAGATGAAATCGGGTGAGGTGATGACGTCAGCCGAAAGATGGATGACGTCAGACGTAAGACATAGGCAGCAAATGAAATCGGATGAGGGGATGACGTCAGCCGGAAGATGGATGACGTCAGCCGGAAGATACAGACATTAAACGTAATCGGCAGAAGAAAAACCTATGGCAGAACCACTGCTTGGCGGTAGATGTGAATAAGACAAAATGTGAACAGTATCAATCGGTAGACATAGTTTCAAAGGCAGAATTTACAACTTTTGACAGAAAGACACACAAACAGAGAGCATAAAACAGAAGACCTAAAAGTCTCAGATTCTCAAACCACTTCAAAACATGGTTCTCGAGCACAACAGAAGGTATAACAGAAACTTAAGAATAATCACACTGCATAGATAGCTAAAAAACCCGAGACCATCCATGCATAGACTAACAAAAAATATTCCAAACCATTTCAGAACATTCAGAACATGAATTCAACTGTCAAATACAGCAGTTTTTAAGACTTAGACCTCAAAATCTGTGCATTGTTTTAAAATCTGAGGATCAGTACAGAACCTAACATATATTTGCAGAATTTCCAAAACAAAAGTTTTAAATACATAAACAGAACATAGTTTAGAATTTCACTCTCTCAGTCGGGAATTTGTCTAGCAGCCACAACCAACCCGAGAACTCGAACCACCAGCCACCTATTCATCAGACTGAGGCACAAAGTCCTCATTTTCGGGTTCAGTACCTACATCAGGGAGTTCACCTATGAGTCTAAAACTCAGTAAGAACATATATAAATGCAGTGGTGCATATGCTATGCATGGACTTTCAAAAATACGGTGACAGTACAGTACATTACATTTCAATGGCAGAGGGGTATAAGTGAGGCTTATAGGGGAACTGGCAAGTGTACGACAGACTCATCTAATTATTTACACTCTGTTTTATTGTTTTAATTTGTGCTTAATTCATATCACCAAATTATCTATTATAAATTAATTTTATTTTACTTAGATTTAAAGTTTGATAATTTTATTGTCGCGAGTTCGACTAATACTTATTCTTTATTACTTTGTTAGTGACACATGCACTTTCGTTGAAGTTTGATTTTTCACTGACAATAATTCATCATCAATGGAATAAAATGTGTAACATTAATCAACTTTTTAACAACAGCCCAAGTTACACCATATCTCTGGGTAGTTACTAACAATTTAGTAAATCATTTTTCAGTTTCACTATTAATTATGTAAGGATTGTTGTCCCGCCTGAAATTAATTAAAAGCCAATAATCTAGTTACACTTTTCACTACCTTTGTATCAAACCAGCCAACTAACACTAAAACTCAGGTCCTGATATACTTTAACATAACTGGGACGAAATATAAATTCTCAATCTTTGATTTTCAATTTAAACTTCTTCATTTAATTTTGAACCATTAGACACTATCATCAGCCTAGAAATGGCAAAAGTCCACTTACACAAGTTTCACATGTATCGCACTCCAATCTTTTCTTAATTTACCCTAAAGCTTCTACATTCCATAATACACTACCAAAGCTTAAAAGTATATTAAACCTTATTCACAGACTATCAAGCCACCAACATGATATTGCACATCATAGTCATTAACAACAAATGTTCTCCTTCAACCTCTAACATTAAATAAAATAAAGCCTTGCAAATATCGATTCAAAGTAATTACCTTGAAGCATCATACCAATATGGTGGTTTAAAGTAAAAATTTTCTTCTTTCCTATCTCCCACCCATCTTTGCAAATCTAACATTTTTAAATAAAATCCAATATTTCAAACTCTTGAGTCTGAGAAAGTCTCAAATTTCATGTTGTAAAAATTTCATTATCAAATTTTCAGAGTAGCAGGGTCAAAGTTAAACTTACATGACTTCAACTAAATAAATATACGAATGTTAATCTTATCAGGCTACACGCTACACATTCAAACGCGATTTTGATTTTATCGATCATAATTTTGAAAACAATAAATTCTTATAAGGCAGTACCAAGGACAGAAAGATATCCAAAATTCATTTCAGCTTCTCATGACTAACTAAAACTTTTCATTTCAATTAAATTTAGCATTCATCTCATAAACTTCTTTACGTATTTTCTACTGAAGATAGTTAAATTTCAAATTATTCATTGACAAATACATTGATATATTCAATTGATCAACCATCTCATTAGTTCTCAACAACGGGTAATTAATATTGATAATTTCTTGATCTACCATTTGGTAATTAAACTCTCAACAAAACGATCATCATGCTTCCAAACAATTCACACTAATACCTACATTGTGGTGTACTTTAATAGATAAATCATTACATAGTAACTCATTCATCCAGGTTTAAGCTTACTCAACTCAACATAAAACATCATGCGGAGGAACAAAAATTGGAGCAATGTTGGCAACAAAAACAATTAAATACTAAGATAAATCATGCGGTCAGATGGTAACCCTAGCAGATCCTCAAGAAAATATATCATGTAACACAATTTTATCCAATTAAAAAATAGATTTGCCTGACCAACATATAGCCACTCATAACAATAAAACACTCTCATAAAAGCTCTAATATCCAATGTCCACTTTACAAGCTTACAAACAGAGTTAACAACAATCATTACGAAATCACTATGGTTCGTATTACAACTTGTTGCTTACAAACTAAGGAGTCAAAATCTAGTATACAACCAATTATGACTTTTATACTCACTCAACTAGTTCATAATCGAACTTACATAAGATCTTTAGCGCCTTCCATAAATATTCTGCGATCACAAATTTTTGCATACATATGACGACTAATAAAACACTTCACCATTTACACTTAACGATGCTATCTATTCCAAATAATGTTGAAACTGGTGCAGTAAAAAAGAATCTTGTTATAAAGTCCAACAACCAATTATAGAAATTAAACGTTTAACTATAGAAGTATGTAAAAAAAAAACCCTCTTTTATGGCTCTTCATATTCATCCCCTTACCCAATAGACTATGTTTTAATCATATCTCATCTTATTTATTCAAGCAATTTCTAAGGTCAAATTTTACACTTTGAATGACGGTCTATCCTTTCAAAAATAGAAGTAGATTATATCCTCGGCTGTCTTAAACAAATTTTTAAAACTCCAATACTTTCTAAACTTATCATTTATTTATCGCAACCAAACACCTAAATACCAAGAGTCAATTCCATAACTTGACATTATTCTTTCTAAATTAGTGGTCATTTTAACTCAATTTGCGATATATTCATGTCTGACATTACACCCAAATTTGCTTAAATTCCCACTGATCTCACATTCTCAATCATTGAATTATTCGTAAATTTTCTCTATTATGACCTCAAAATATATTATAGCAAAGCAAATCTAGTGTTTCGCAAACCTTACGATGACTTTTAAATTCTTCACATGTAACGCTCCGAGTTTTCTGAATCCAGTTCGCTACACAAGATACTGAACCGAACTATGACTTTTTGAGAAAAGTTTAAAATTTCATTCAATGATCAAGATTCGACTCTTAAAACGTTAAAACTTGCAGCGAAAAATTATCGTATAAAAACAATATTTATTAAATAATTAAAGTATTCAAGACAGTTGGTCAAAAGGGAAAAGAAAACAGAACACATCGACCGATCACTAGACGACAAAAGTCTTTTATAAACAAACAGAACACCTCGACCGATCACTAAACGACAAAAGTCTTTTATAAACAAACAGAACACCTTGACCGATCACTAAAAGACAAAAGTCTTTTATAAACAAAACAGAACACCTCGACCGATCACTAAACGATAAAAGTCTTTTATAAACAAAATAAAACACCTCGACCGATCACTAAACAACAAAAGTTCCCAGCCTACATCTACCGATAGAACGACTACGTCTTCCGATCGCTAGGCGACAAAATCCTAGACTTCTACCGATGGAACAAACTACGTCTTCCGATCGCTAGACGACAAAAATCCTCGACTTCTACCGATGGACTTTATCCACCAATAGATCAAAAGTACTCCACATCTGCCGATAGACCAAAAATACTCAACATCCACCGATGGCTTCTACTGAAGACATCTTCCGATGACGTCAGTCGGATGATTCAATCCCCCAACATCAACCGGTGGACTAAACACTCAACATCCACCGATGGCTTCTACTGAAGACATCTTCCGATGACGTCAGTCGGATGGTTCAATCCTCCAACATCAACTGGTGGACTAAACACTCAACATCCACCGGTGAACTTCATTCACCGATGGTTGAACTTACAAATTTCACTCAAATACATTCAAAAACAACCTGACCCTAAGTAACTCCTGAAATCCAACAAATAACCATTTGAAACCAACATTTGTATCATTGTCCAATAAAATCCCAAATTAGCAATTTGTAACAAAACCAAATCAGATTTTTTTTTTCATAACAGAGAAACTCAAGAAATTGTAAATCCCTCAGCTATTACTATCATCAAGATCCTCTACACTCCTCAACAGAACATCAGGAAATTAGACTCCACATACAGACAGTAGTTAAACTGCCTCATCAGTTTGCCAAGTCGAGGCATGAATGTGCTCCCCCAACCAGCCTATTCCTCAACATGCTCAGAAAACACACCTGCAGACACTTCTTCACCTACATCACAAAACTCATCTATTAGCCTAATGATAAGTAAGTAAAGCAGTAATGAAATGGAATGATGAAACATAAATTCCTAAACATGCAGTTTCTACTTTCTCATTTCAGTTGCATATGCATTCGTTTCTGATATGATCCCCCTGTGAAATTGGGAGTTGGATCACTTCTCCCAAAGTCATACATCCTCTCTCTCGATTAAGGGGCAGATTAGTTCCCTTAACAACTGTTCAGATCCCCCTGTGAAATTGGGAGTTGGATCACTTCTCCCAAAGTATAAATCCCTTCATAAGTTAAAAGGTGGATTAGTTCCCTTAATAGCTTATCTGTTACAGTCTGTTCATTCCTTATCATGCCATTTCATGTAAAATCATTTTCGCATGCTTTCAAAAATATGATGCATGACATAAAAAAATATTCAAACACACATAATCCTATTGTTTTGTGATGTAGGCCCGAAGGCACAAGCAAACTTCACTTACCTGGTCTCCTGGAAATGCTCGGTTTCAAACTACTTCAGACGTTTTGCCCACCTAAGTCACAAACAGAATATCAATTTGATTTTTACTAAGCCTCATTCTAATCTATCCAAAAATCTAGGGAAACTAGTTTAGAAGCCTAGCTCATTGTGCAGTCCCGATTTACCACAGAACCCGAACTAGCTCACTCGTACGGCATTCCCAAAACTAGCATTTATACTCTCCCCAATCATCGATATCTAACAGTGCAGCAAGGAATCAAAATAGAACTCACCTAGTTTTGAGAAGATTCGAGTAGAAAAATCGCCTAGAGAGCTCTGTTGCTTGAGCTGAAGACTGAAAGAGGAAAGAGGGAAAATAGGGAATAGTGGCAGCTATAATGCATTAAACCCAAAACCTCACTCCTTAAATACGTTATCCACTTTTAAATTTCCAATTACCCTTATGCCCTTGCCTAGTTATCCATTAACCGTACTTTTATCATTGCCATTAAAAGTGTGCCATTAATTTAAAAAGAATAGAGAATTAGTTTAATAGAACCGGGTGTTACATCATAATCTCTTTCTAAGTATATCAGAAATAAGCTTCGATAAAAAAATCTTGGCTACAATTGTCCCTCCACTTAAACGACTTCAGATGTTGATCCATATCTCTTTAACTACCTATGCAAAAACCTACTCTTAAACCAATGCACAATAAATGAAGACATATTCCCTACGTTCACCAATACTTTCTCGAACCAAGGTTATATGTATTCATCATTGCATTGAAATCTACGAATGTATGGTCGTAGCTCAAACTAAAGAACTTCAAATAAAACGAGACAAGTTTTGAATTTTTGAAAGAGACTAATACTATCATGTAGTGTCTCCGTGGTGTTGTTCCAACATTTTCTTTATGTAATAGTTCACTAGGAATAGTTGATTTTCTTTATGTAATGATCTCCGTAGTGTTGTTCCAACATTTTCTTAAAAATTTTGTTGTTCAATTAGTTGATCAACAATTTCTAGAACTTCCTCAAGAATTTGATCTACTGGATCACCAGTAACTTGTGGAATCTCATTTATTTATTGTTCAACACTCGTTTGAACTCGAAGAATATTATGAACAACAATCAAAATTTCACTTGAATTAGAGGTTAAACATTAATGTGATCTCTTTTAAAAAACAATATCGTGAAATTGATCACTCCCACTAATCAAATCATTCTCAAGAAATTTCTCATTTCTTAATTCCACATTCTTAGGGTTATGAGACGGTGATGAGAACCATGGGTATATCAAACTCGAGACCCTTCAACAATGCAAAATAGAAACACAGGAACATCTTCCGAAGTGTTGATTCTTGATCCGCATAACATCGAGAGGAAGTGTCGACTGCTGTGATGATTCCAGTGAGGGAATGTTGCAAAAACTCAACTTTTTGTCCGACTTTTCGTGACCAATCAACTCTACAACATGCATAACCACTAAATCAACCAATATAACATAGAAAGAACAAACGATTGTGAGTTTCCAAACTCAAAATCCCAATCCGACATAAACAAAAAGCCTTCTAAGAAACTAACATAAATGGGATTAGAAAATGAGTTAACCTTAAAAAAACTTGGAGATCAGAGAAACATGAACACGATCCTAACGTCAGAACTCATCGTTTTCTGATCGACTCTCTCTCTCTCTCTCTCTCTCCCGTGGCCAATAAGAAAGGAAATCTATCTTCTTTCCTTAATAATATATAGACATAAATAGATATATATGAAATAAATCTTTGAATTTTGATGTCCCGATAATTTAAACATGAGACCAAAATCTCCTAGCCACGATGGAGTTCACAGATTACGCAAGCATATAGTGGGATCAATTAGTAAAGAACTGGAGAAGGTACGCTGAACAACCTATTTGTACATGGGAGGACATAAAGGTAATTATGCAAAAATAATTTATTCCTAACCACTTTTATTGAGACTTGTGTAGAATGTTACAAGGATTGACACAAGGATTCAAAAATGTTGAGGAATATTATAAAGAGATAGAAGTAGCTATGATAAGGGCTAACGTGGAAGAGGATGTCGAATCCACAATGACACGATTTATTGGAGAGTTAAATAGAGACGTTGCAGATATAGTTGATTTACGACACTATTTGTACATGGAGGAGTTGTTACACAAGTCGATCAAGATCGAACTACAACTAAAAGCAAAAGGGAAGTTTCATGGGAGGAATGAGAAGCCAAAACCCAATGAAGAATTAGAGGAGAAGTCTGTAGCGCCAAACCCTACCTTTTTGAAAGGTAAGATCGAAACTTCTATGCCAAGTAAGACTCATGACACTAAATTCTTTAGATGTCAAGGATTTGGTCATATTGTTTCTAATTGCCTAAATAAAAGAGTTATGATTATAATGGATAATGTTAATGTAACAAGTATTTGTTCAAGCGATGGCGAAATGCTACCATTGGAAGATTGTAGCAATGTGGATGTGGAGAACCTGTGAAAGGTGAACTGTTAGTTACAAGGAGAGCACTAAGTATTCAACTGAAGAAAGAAAGAAATGAAGTGCAAAGAGAGCACATTTTCCATGCTAGATGCCATGTGAACAAAAAGATATGTAGTTTGATTATTGATAGTGGAAGTTGCATTAACGTTGCTAGCACTTTGTTGGTAGAAAAATTGGGCTTAGAAACCAAGAGGCATCCAAAGCCTCATAAGCTACAATCATTGAGTGATTGTGGACAAGTAAAAGTGTCTAAGCAAGTAAAGTTGCACTCACAATTGGTAAGTATAAATATGAGATCTCTTGTGATGTGGTATCGATGTAAGCAACAATATACTCTTGGGGAGACCTTGGCAATTTGATAGGAAGGCCAAGTACAATAGATTGAAAAATGAAGATTCTTTCGTTCAAGATAAAAGAGTGGTCACCCTAACACCATTGAAACCTTGGGAGGGTAGCAAAAATCAAGAAAAGATTGCAAAAGAATTCAAAAAGTGGGAAAGTTCAATAAGTGATGTGAAAAGTGTGATGATGCCAAAGAAACAAATCCTTGTACCTTTATGCAAGGATGATTACTTTTTATCTAACGACCTAACCACTTCCCATGCAAGTGTTTTGTACGATGCAGAAGATTTGAGGACAAATCTTTTCGAGGAGGGAGGGAATGATACGAACCAAGATGCAACAAAGTCCAAAGCCAGGTACCATGATCTATTAGAAGATAACGGAGACCCAAAATAAAAAACCAACATGGTTTGGTCATGGATATCTAAAAGAAAGAGTTATCACAACATGAGCAAAGACCAAGAAGTTTCATGGAGATGCATGGAAATGCAAGGAAATGCCAAAATATCAAAGTTGGTGTGCCCACCAGCAAGGCCATGTGTGCCCACCTGCCCCTATGCTTGCCTACATTCTGCATGCTCATATGCCCTGTGCTAGTCCGTTAGCCACCCCACGAGCCTATCTAGAGCCCAGCATGACCCAGCAAACCCATCAGCGACAATCACTTCCCTTTTTTATATTGCCATGATTTTCTTCTTATTTTTCTGTATTAGTTAAGTTTCTTTAACCATAGATTGCTTTCTATACTATTTTTAAGATTCTTAGGGATATTTTTAATATTTGTTTTTTTGGGAACAATTATGATTAAATGAATTGATTGTGGCTTTATGCTTATGAGAGAATTTTCTCTTTGGTCATTTGTAAAGAACTAGGTCTTCTTCAAATTAAAGTTTGGGAGATCAGTTGATAGCTTTAGTTCTTACCAACAAGTTTGGTTTTGGTGAAGTTCCTCTTGCTTGATAACTTTGGTTACATCAGCAATTTTTGATTAGTATTAAGTTTTTTTATAATTGTTACAAAGATGTCCTGAGTTTCTATTTTGTATTGTTGAGGGTCTTGAGTTTGATATACTCGTGGTTCTCATCACCATCTCACAGCCTTAAGAATGTGAAATTAGAAATGAGAAATTTCTTGAGAATGACTTGATTAGTAGGAGTGATCGATTTCACGATATTGTTTTTAAAAGAGATCACATTAATGTTTATCCTCTAATTCAAGTGAAATTTTGATTGTTGTTCATAATATTCTTTGAGTTCAAACGAGTGTTGAACAATCAATAAATGAGATTCTAGAAATTGTTGATCAACAAATTGAACAACAAAGTTTTCAAGAAAATGTTTGAACAACACTACGAAGATCTATTACATAAAGAAAATAAGTTATTCCTAGTGATTATGTGATGTATCTAAAAGAATTGGACTATAATATGGGAGTCAAAAAGGATCCTGAGACGTTTTAACAAGCGATAAGTTGTAGTGAATCAAGTTTATGGTATGATGTCCTGAAAGATGAAATGAATTTGATGAAATGTAATAAAGTCAGGAATCTTGTCGAGTTGCCTGATGGTATAAAAACCATCGAATGTAAATGGGTCTTTAAGACTAAGAAAGACTCATCCAGCAATATCAATATATATAAAGCACTACTCGTTGCTAAAGTATTCACTCAAAGAAAGAAATCGATTACAAGGAGATTATTTCTCCTATATCTATACCCTTGGACATTTCAACATATCCGAATAGCCAATAATATTCCTTAGGTCTAGTTTTTTTTTTTTTTTGTTAGTTATAAATCCTGACTTCAGACGGGCATCCCCAAATGCATATATATTGCGAACTTGGTTTCCAACCTTTTCATTACTCAAATGGCATTTTTCTGACTACCTTGGTTGGAATCCATTTTAATATATACGCAATCATCTTAATAGCATCGGGCCACAAGAAATCATGAAGTTTGAAGTTGCTACCCATACTACTCATCATATCCAATAATTTTTTATTTTTTATTTTTTCTGTCACACCATTCTGATCCGAAGAACTAGACATAGTGTACTTGATGAGAACCATGGGTATATCAAATCTGAGACCCTTCCACAATGCAGAACAGAAACACAAAAACGCCTTTGAAATCAAGTATAAGGAACTTGACCCCAATCGAACATTGCCGACGGAACCAAACTTATCAAACAATGAACTTAACCCATAACGAAACTTGTGGTTAGAATCAAAGTTATCAAGTTGATCTTTCAAGTTTTGACTTAAAGAATAACTAGTTCTTCACAAAGAACCAAAGAGAAAATTCTCACAAAGCATATCTCAAAGTCTTGTATATTGGTTGTATAATGTTGTAGGGTTTATGCTTTTAAATAGACTACAAAATATCCTAATGTAATAAGAAATTAATTAGGAAATATATAAAGATTAGGAAACTTAACAAATTAATAAAAAGAAACTAGACTAAAAACAAAGAGAAATTAGGCAACCAAACAAAAGGAAACTTTGACCACATAATAAAAGATAACTTGGACCAATTTGATTAATGAATTTCTTGGCTCTCATTTCTAAATTTGTGCCCCACATTCCTTCAAGATTTAGGAAATAAGTGGTTGTCAATTTGATAAAGAAAATGAAACTCTGCATGGATTTTGCATGTGCATGTTTTGTTATTGCGCTTCCATCACACTTGTCACTAAATCTTTTAAGTATTTTTCAAGTGTCTTCAGTCTTCCTTTTCTTTCAAGCATCCTCTTCAATACTTGACAAATTTATTAATTTCAGCTCTTATTGAAAAAAATCTTTCTCTTAGATTTCTAGAATCCATCCATGTAAGGCTTCATGCATTTTCTTGGTTCTTGATCTTGTCATTGAGTCTCCAATATCTTAACATGGATCTTTAACTTTGGGCTTGAAGTTGGTTGCACCTTGATTCTCATATTCTCTCCCTCCTCGAATCCCCCGCATCATAGAAAGATAAGTCACTAACATTAAAAGTAGCACCTACATTACCATATTCACTACGTAAATCAATCTTGTAAGCGTTGTCATTGATGCGTTGCAACACTTGGAAAAGACCATCTCCTCGGGGTTGCAACTTGTTTTTTCTTTTGTTGGCAAATCTTTCTTTCCTTAAGTGAATCCAAACTTAATCTCCGGGCTCAAAAATAACTTTCACTCGGTGCTTGTTTGTTTAATGTTCATTCTTTTTCTTAATATTTTCTCTTACCCTTGCATGTAGTTCCCTAATAAATTTGGCTTTTTTTTCTTTCTACCAAAATTAACAAACTAATTAGTAAGAAAATGTAGCATATCCATTGGAGTTAAAAAATTAAAATCATAATCAATTTCAAATGGTGAATAAGATGTAGTACAATGAACAAATCTATTATATGCAAACTCAACATGTGGTAAATACTTATCTCATTGTCTTATGTTCTTAGAAATAATGGCTCTCAACAAAATAGAAAGTGTTCGATTTACTACCTCACTTTGTCCATCTGTTTGAGGGTTTGCTACGGTTGAGAATAAAGTTTAGTGCCTAGCTTATTCCACAAAGTTCTTTGAAAGTGACTTAAAGATTTAACATTTCGATTACTCACAATAGTTTTAGGTAAACCTTGTATTCACAATCTCTTTAAAGAATAAATCCGCAACATGTGTAGCATCATTAGTTTTCGAATATGCAATAAAATATGTTATCTTACTAAACTTATCAACAACAACAAAAATTCTATCATTTCCACTATGAGTTCTCAGCAAACCTATAACAAAATCCATAGAAATATCAATCCAATGTTGAGTAGGTATTGGTAGAGGAGTATATATTCTGTGTCGTCTGATCTTCAATTTAGCTTTTCTATACTCAATACATTTATCACAAATTAATTACACATCATGTTTCATCTTAGGCCAATAAAAATGTTCACATTAAACATCCAAAGTTTTGCTTATTCCAAAATGTCCCATTAATTCACCTCCATGAGTTTCTCTCAGAAACAATTCTCTCAATGAACACTTGGAATACAAAGTTTATCTTTCTTAAATAGATAACTGTCATGCCTATAATAGTCACCATATGCAACTTTTTCACATAATTTTAAAATTTCACTAATTTCTGAATCTATTTCATATAATTCATCAACAATTTCAAATCCAAGCACTTTAGATTGTAAGGAAGTTAGAAGTACATACCTTTTAGACAATGCATCGACCACAACATTTTCTTTACATTTCTTATATTTGATCACATATGAAAATGTTTCAATGAATTTCATCCATTTTGTGTGCCTTTTGTGTAGTTTTCCTTGCAACTTCAAGTGCTTCAAACTCTCATGATCGGAGTGAATAATGAATTCTTTTGGCCACAAATAATGTTGCCATGTTTGAAATTCTCGAACTAAGGCATACAATTCCTTGTCATATGTAGGGTAGTTCAAAGCTGCTCCATTAAGCTTCTTGCTAAAGTAAACAATAGACTTGGAATCCTACATTAAAACACCATAATTACCTTTTTCCGATGCATCACATTCAATCTCAAAAGCTTTATCAAAATTAGGTAAAACAAGTAATGGTACATTATTAAGTTTACATTTTAAGAGATTAAATGCTTGTTCATGTATTTCAGTCTACTTAAATTCAATATTCTTCTTTACAATATCATTTAATGGAGTCGCAAGGGTGCTAAAATCTTTAACAAACCTCCTTTAAAAGCTTGCTAATCCATGAAAACTTATTACCTCGTTGGCGTTCTTTGGTCTCGGCCATTCTCTAATTGCCTTAACTTTTTCTTCATCCACCGATACTCCACTTAAACTAACTACAAAACCAACAAACACTACTGAATCTATGCCAAATGTGCCCTTCTTTAAGTTAGCGTATAGTTGATTTTCTCTTAAAGCATTAAAAACTGAATTCAAGTGTTCAACATGTGCATCTTGAGTTTTACTATAAACTAAGATATCATCAAAGTACACAATAACAAACTCTTTAATAAAAGATCTCAACACATAATTCATCAATCTCATAAAAATACTTGATGCATTAGACAAACCAAATGGCATTACTAACCACTCATTAAGACCATATTTAGTTTTAAAGGTGGTTTTCCATTCATATCTCTCTTTCATGTGAATTTAGTAATATCCATTCTTTAGATCAATTTTTGAAAATAGGCATACACTATGTAACTCATCAAGCATATCATCCAATCGAAGAATAGGGTGTCGATACTTTACCGTGATTTTGTTGATAGCTCGACAATCAACATATAATCGCCAAGTTCCATCTTTCTTCGAAACTAAGATGACGGGAACCGAGCATGGACTAAGGCTTTCCTTTAAAATCCCTTCTCCATTAGTTTGTCCACTTGTATTTGGATTTCCTTGGTTTCTTCGAAATTAGCTCGGTATGTCGGCCGATTAGGAATTGATGCTCCCGACATGAAATCTATTTGATGTTCAATTCCTCTCAAATGAGGTAACCCTCTTGGTAATTCTTCTGGAAGCACATCTTTAAATTCCAGCAAAATGGAAGAAACAACACTTGGAAGAGAATAAGTTAATTCATTAGTCACAAGATAAATATATTTGTACAACAGTACAAGTACTTCTTGCCTCGCTATCATCACACTTTTAACCTCACTTTTTCTTTTCATTCCACTCATTTTTCCATTCTCCTCTTGTTTTCTCTCACTCTCGGCTTTTCTCTCATTGCACTCTTTTTTCTCTCTTTAACTCTTCTTTTCACTCACTCTACTCTATTCTTTTTCATGTTTTTGCTTACTCAATGGTTTTTCTCTCTTTTTGAATTCTTTTGTTATCCTCTCTTGATCCTCACTAGCCTCCCACGATTTTAGTGGTTTGAAAATTATGTTCCTACTATTTTGATCAAAGGAGTACTTATTGTTGAAACAATTGTGCTTGACGTTTTTATCGAATTGTCATGGTCACCCCAAAAGGATACGTGTAACTTGCATGGGTACTATATAACAAAGAACCTCATTTTTATATTTACCAATTGCGAGTGCAACTTTCACTTGTCTAGTCACTTTCACTTCCCCATAATCATTCAACCATTGTAGCTTGTAAGGCCTAGGATACTTTACGGTTTCCAAGCTCATATTTTCTACCAACAAAGAGTGTTGGCAACATTAGTACAACTCTCACTATCAATTATCAAACTACATACCCTGTTATTCAAGTGGCATCTAGTGTGAAATATGTGCTTCATTTGCATCTTCATCTTCATCTTCTTTGACTTGAACGTTGAGTACACGTCTAATGACCAATAGCTCTCCTGACATGCCTAGGGCCCAATCACATGAAAATCCGATAAAGGTCCAAACTTTATTTATTCTCTCTACTCATTACGTGTTCTCTTTTGCAGGTATGAATCTATGGAATGAATGCACATGGAAAGCTTACTTGATGGATATGGATCAACTTCTTCACACCTTGACTTGGGATGCACGAATGGATTCAACTCAAGGCCCAAAGAGAATTTATCTTCCTAGCTTCAACACCGTGTAACTATTTATTTATTTTTCTTTTAGTAAACATGAGCCTTTTTTTATGTTGGCAAACAATTAGCAATTTGAGTCACTTGCATGCATTTAGATTGTGTGGTTAGGATTAGATTGAATGGTCAGGATTAGATGTATGATGGTGGCTAATTTGGGTTAAGTTCATGGGATAATGCTAGGCCATGAAGGAAGATTGCATGCAAGACTTCATCAATTGCACCAATGGGGATTTAGATTAAAGCAGGCATGGATTTGTGACTTGGCAGCAAGGGTAAGAGGTGGTGCTCACAAGGATTGATGATGTGGCACAAGGAGGGTACTTGATGACTTTTTCAAGGAGGAAGCTTCACCATTAGATGAAGCACAAACACAAATGATCTCGGCCACCCATCTCCATTTGATCAACGATCATTGTAAAACCCTAGCCACCTAGGTTTCTATTTAAGCATGGTTATTGGTGTTTGTAGAAACTTTTTGCCAAATTTGAATAGAATTTATGCTCATTGAAGTCCACGGTTTGTTCCAAAACTGTGAAAGAGTGAGATCTCCATTGATATCCAAGACTAAAGGTGCTTGAATATCTCTTACCCTTCTTCTTCCTCTCTCTTTGAAGAGCATATAGGTTGAAGAAGGCAAACTGTGATGACCCGAATGGACACGTATGAGAAGAAACCACCCAGTGCTCCGCGAATCCTGAGTGGGACTTTGGCCGAAGGGTGACGTGCTGGGTTAAAACTCCGCGGATCCCGGGTTGAACTTGGGCCGGAGGGTTCGGTCATAGAAAGGGGGGTCGTCACAATCCCACATCGCTTGGGAAAATATGTCGAAATGAAACATATGTAAAAAGACCGTCTCAAGATAGTAAGACGCGTTTTGGAGCACAATTGACAACGAATCCCATAAGAACTCCAAAGTTAAAAGTGCTTCGGCGAGAGAAATTCCTGGTTGGGTGACCTTCTGGGAAGTTCTCGCCAAACAAAGCCGTGAGGGGAGGATATTGGGCTGTGGCCCAATCCCCACAGCGGACAATATCTTGCTGGGAATATGGGTCGTTACAAATGGTAACAGAGCCTGTACCCAACCGAAAATGTGGCCAACGAGGACGTTGGGCCCCCAAGGGGGGATGATTGTGATGACCCAAATGGACTAATATGACAAGGAACCATCCAGTGCTCCGCGAATCCTGAGTGGGACTTGGGCCGGAGGGTGACGTGCTGGGTTAAAACTCTGCGGATCCCGGGTTGGACTTGGGCCGGAGGGTTCGGTCGTAGAAAGGGGGGTCGTCACAATCCCACATCGCTTGGGGAAATATGTGGAAATGAAACATATGTAAAGAGACCATCCCAAGATAGTAAGACGCGTTTTGGAGCACAATTGACAACGAATCTCATAAGAACTCCGAAGTTAAAAGTGTTTCGGCGAGTGCAATTCCAGGTTGGCTGACCTTCTGGGACGTTCTCGCCAAACAAAGCCGTGAGGGGAGGATATTGGGCTGCGACCCAATCCCCAGAGCGGACAATATTTTGTTGGGAATATGGGTCGTTACACAAACCTTCCCAAAGGTGGTTGGTGCTTCCTTTGGAAAAATACTTTTGCCTCAAAGCAAAACGTAAGATAGCTTTGGGGGCCTCCAAGGGGCTATCCTTCACCCTGATTTTTCATCCATTTTCGTTCATTTTTTTTTGCGATATCATTGTCACAACTTTTCTTCCTCTCACACTCCTCTACATTTCATCTTTTTATTGGATTTCATTTCGACCTCATCTTCATCCTCATTTTTTCATAAATCCGAGAGCACACTATCACCCGAGCACTTTTAGTTCTTTGTGGGTTTTGAGCTAACTCTTTTTGGGACTTGGCTCATCAAGTGGTATCAGAGCTTGGGGCTTCTCCTGAGCATTTTTATTACAAAAAATTGTTTTCATTTTGGGTAAAATCGGACTTCAAAGTGTGAGAAAAATCGGGTGAAGAAAGGCAAATTTAGTTTTCCATAAAAACCCATTTTCAAAGTTACTGTTCTATTGCTTTAAAACCAATTTTTTCCTCCACTTTTTCTTCTGTTTTTTAACTCTTTCTCTTTAGATTTGCATCCCCTACTAATCTATAGTTGACCATTTTTCAGATTAATGAGAGTCGATTGAAGTTTGGAGCACATTTGTGGCTACGAGTGTGATGTCACTCTACCCGGTTCTAACTTTCTTTTTTTACTTTATCTTCTTTTATGTTCTTATTTTATTTTTTGTATTTTACATTTTCAGCATCATATTCTATCATATAATCGTTCTAAGTGATAATATAACTAACTTATTAAGAGTTTTGTCGAAAGAAAGTTAAGTGGGATCGGTTTTGTGCAAACAAGCAACAAAACCCATTTTGGCCGATTCCATATTATTGATTTGTGTTATTTTGTGTTGCTTTTTTATTCTATTGTTGTTCTAATCTTAATCTGGGATTATTTTGAATATATTGTGGTTATCCATGTTTAAAATGTTGGGTGCTTGATTATATAAATTAAACCTTACAATTTACTGCACTAAGATGCTCAGCAAGTGTTTGATTTAATGTCACACTAAGATTAAGTTATTTGAAATTCTGTGTATTTATTCAATTTGTGTTCTCGTCACTTTATTATCATTTTATATGCATGTTAAAACTTATCCACAATTTAATTAATAGGTCTATCGAATTAATTTTGCATTTAAAGTGGTAGTTTGTTGGGCACACATTTCTAGAAAAACTAACTTGATTCATTTTTTAGCATTCTAGAACTACCAACTTTATTGATTAATTTTACCATATTTAAACTTTATTGTCTTGCACTAAAGTTGTATCATCTAACTAAGACATAAAGTTGTCAAATTGGGTAAAAATTAAATTAATTTAAAGGTGCTTAAAATCAAATCTACTACATTGTGAGAATTGTGGCTATTTGTTATTTTGTGTATTTATTTTAAATTTTTTTTCTAGTCTCTTTAATTGCATCTAGTTTTGATTAGGCGTTTTTAATATATTAATTAGATAAACATATCTCTAATTCTCTCTAAAGTAATCAACTTTAAATTAAAAAATATATATAATAAAAATTAAATTTAAAAAAAATTCAATTCAATTCAAATTTCAAATTTGAAATTTTCAAATTTTCCTCCAAAACTTCTAATACTTGAAGTTAATACATTTCCTATCCTAAACTTTAAGTACTTCAACACTTAATGTAATTATCCTTTCCTAAGCTATAAATGGTGAAAACAAGGAGTGGTATCATCTGAGATCTCCTACAAAACATGGAAAGCAACCGAGGTAAAGAGGTACCCTCAATCGAACCCTCCATCCATCAATAGGGTGAATCAAGCATGCAAAGTCAAATGGAAGGCTTGATTAGAGCGGTGACTTCCCTAACCCAACGAGGTGAGGACATGGACTTAAGATTTAATTAATCCAACAAACAAAGACCACGCAACAACCATAGGGACATCCATTCAAGGGACACCTCCCTAGAAACCCCAATCCAATGAATGATGCAAAGCCCTCATGGAAGAAATCCTCAACAAGATCCTCGAGATCACCAAGAGGAAGATGAATGAGTTGAACGACCCCAAGAAGAAATCCTCGCCAAGATCCTCGAGATCACAAAGAGATGATGAATAGACTGAACGCCCGAGAAGAAGAAGATTCTGAGGATATGACTATTCAGAAGATGATGAATGGACGTTGGACGAAGAGGAGAAATACCGTCCACGTAGCCGTAAAGATGACCACGATCTAAGAAATGCCAAATTGTCTATCCTGCCATTCAATGGGACATGTGACGAAAACACATTCTTAGATTGGGTAGACAAAGTTAAAAAGGTCTTAGAATGCCATGACTACTCCGAGAGAATGAAGATCCAGTTGGTCTCTCTCGAGTTATCAGGCCATGCCGCACTATGGTTGTAACACCGGCATTTTTGGCCATGAAATTATCCCTAGAATTATTGAACGGATTGAATTGCTATTAATATTAAGAATATTTTATTGGAATTCGTTGGGATGTTTAGTGGAAAAAGAGAATTTTGGAGAAACTGAATCGACGAGCTAAATAGAGAATCAGTTAAAAACCAATGGAGGGGCAAATTAGGAAGGCAATTAAGGTGGTTGGGAGGGAGTCAATCAATAGGTGACACCTGTCCAAGCTTGTTAAAGAAGCCAAGCTTTCTCTCTCTCTTCCTCTTTTCTCTTCTCTTCAACGTGAAACCTCTCATTTTCTCTCCTCTCTGTTTTCTCTCTTCCAGACAACGTGCGATGATTCCCAAACTTCATCTTCTCCCATTTTCTTCCATTTTCTTCGTTAAAGGTAATCCTCTACGTTAATTAGCGAGTTTAGGTTAGTTATTCACCTATTTCGTTTAAGTTTTAAGGTTAGGGTTTTGGGGAACTTCGTCGTTTTTACACGAAAACATGCTGGAATATTATCTAAGTTTGAATGGATAAACTAAGGAAAAGCTAAGCTATTTGAATGGAGCTCGAGCGCGTTCTACTTAGGTTACTGGTTAGCGTGTTTGTAACGTGACTCATGGTGATTATGTGCGTTGTAGGTTCGTGACTCGTCAAGGGAAGTACGTTCGAGGCTTGCAATCTCTATGGATGCCAGGTAAGTTCATACATGTAGGTTAGCCCTTAAGGCCCTACATCACGGAGGTACTAGGTTTTACGAGGTTGGGATTGCAGTTGGGTAGTTAGGCCGTAGGTTAGGTTCTAAATTAAACGCGTTTTGTTTTATGTCTAGGTTTGATAACCTGTCGCCTGTTTATGTTACGTTTAAACACTGTATATGTTCATGTATACACGTTTTCTTAAAAGCCATGCAAATGTTTTACGCACGCGATTTGAAGTTAAGAAAGATAAAATGTGAATGTAATGTACTGTTTAGTGTAGGACGGGGACTAGCATCCTGTTATGTACCTGTTATGTACTCCTGTTATGTGCTTGTTGTGTACTCTTGTTATGTGCCTGTCGTGCACTCCTGTTATGTACCTGTTGTGTACTCCTGTTGCGCCTGTTCTTCTATAAACCCCACTTATTCCCCTGTCCACTTGAATGTAATGTGAAGTAATGTTTATGTATTTCAAAAGTTCATGCATAGCATATGCATCACTGCATTGTATGTTCTTACTGAGCTCTAGACTCATAGTTGAACTCCCTATTGTAGGTATGGATCCTCTGGATGAAAACTTTGTGCCTCAGGCCGACGAGTAGGTGCAGTTGGCGGGACGAGCTCGTGGGGTTGTTGCGGCAGTCAGGCGCATTTTGACTTGTGGGGTGTAGTTTTGAAGTGTATGTCAAGTTTTGTACAGTTTTTTGGGATTTTAACGATGTATAGATTTTGTGTCAATGTTTTAAAACCTTTGTTCTGATAGTGTCTTTTGAAAAATACTAGAACTGCTTGGAATCTTTTCTTTGGTTGTGCATGGGTTGGTCTGAGTTTTAGAGCTATTCATGCAGTTAGTTTTCTTTAATTTTTGTCATGTTTTCTAGTATGATTAAAATCAGGTTTTGAATCGGTTTCTTTGAGATTTTGAAGCCTTTTGTGTCCAAAGAAGTTTAGTAGTAAGTTATGAGGTTATCGGGTCACGTAGATGTGAAACAGAGAGGTAGCTGATCGATCGGCTGTGGTAGCAGATCGATCGACGGAGTGTTGAGATAAAAGTGTTTATGTCTTCCATTTTATGTCATCCACTTTATGTCTCCCATTTTATGTCATTCGTTTTATGTCATCCATTTTACGTCTTCCATTTTACGTCTTCCGTTTTATATCATCCGTTTTATGTCTTCCATTTACGTCATCCATTTTACGTCTTCCATTTACGTCATCTGTTTTACGTCATCCGTTATATGTCATCTGTTTTATGTCTTCCGTTTTATGTCATCCGTTTTATGTCATCCATTTTATGTCATCCATTTTATATCATCTATTTTATGTCTTCCATTTACGTCATCCGTGTTATGTCTTCCATTTACGTCATCCATTTACGTCACCCGTTTTACGTCATCCGTTTTACGTCATCCGTTTTATGTCATCCGTTTTATGTCTTCCATTTACGTCATCTGTTTTATGTCATTCCGTTTTATATCATCTGTTTTATGTCTTCCATTTACGTCATCCATTTTATGTCATCCGTTATATGTCATCCGTTTACGTCTTCCATTTACGTCATCCGTTTTACGTCTTCCATTTACGTCATCCGTTTTACGTCATCCATTTTCTGTCTTCCATTTTATGTCATCCACTCTATGTCTTCCACTCTATGTCTTCCATTTTATGCCTTCAACTTTATGTCTTGCCATTTTAAATGTTCAAAAGTTTTAAAAAGTCAAAAAATTTTACGTCCAAAATATCAAAGTCAAAGTCCGGTCAGGTCCCGTGACAGTCCCGACGGGTCGGGGTCATCACAATGGTGGACCAAACTCAAGGCCAAGAGATTACTAGAGTGTGGCTATTCCATCACTACATGGACGGAGATGAAAACCCTCATGAAAGAGGTTCATACCAAAGCACTACAAGTGTGAGTTTTACCAATAATTGCATAGCCTCTGACAAAATAGCCAGTCAATGGATAAGTATCTCGCCGAATTTGAGACCCTCAAGATACGTTGTGGCTTAGAAGAACCCGAGGAACAAGAAGTGGTTAGGTTCATTCGTGAACTTAATCGAGATATTGGTGACATTGTGGGGTTGTAACAATTGGAGACCATGGATAAGGTCTTCCAACTAGCTCTCACCGTTGAAAGGCAACTCAAGAGAAAGAAAGCAAGCCATTATCCTTCTAAATTCACATCTAGGCCCCAAAATTTCAACATGACTACCACTACTACAAGCAATGATGAAAAGAGGCATTTTAACCGTAATTGGCCCACTAAGGAAGTTAGTAGTTTGACAAAGCCCGTAGATAAGGCCCTAGTCAACAACCCCACTATTCAAAAGGCACGTGCAGTCCAATGCTACAAATGTTTGGGAAAAGGCCATTATGCTAAAAAGTGCCCTAATAGGAAAATAATGGTTATAAAGGAATCCACTGGCGAATAAGAAAGCGAGGACGACAATGGTCAGTACGACATGAAAATATATGAGGAGATCAAAGGGGAGAGTGGCACCGATGGTGATGATTGTCCACCTCAAGATGGACCTCTACTCTTAGCAATTCGACGAGCACTTCTAACTAAGGATACAGTAGAGGACTGCCAAAGGGAAAACATTTTTTATAGTCATTGTGCAGTTAATGACAAAGTGTGTTCCCTTATAATTGATGGTGGAAGTTGCGTGAATATTGCTTTGCAAGAAATAGTCGACAAGCTAAGCTTGCAAACGGTCGAACACTCTCAACCATACAAGTTGAAATGGTTAAATGATAGAAATGGCATAAAGGTGAGCGAACAAGTAACCATTGATTTCACCATTGGTAAGTATAAGGATTCGGTCCTTTACGATGTAGTGCCAATGAAGGCGAGCCATCTTTTATTAGGACGACCATGGCAATTCGACCGTAAGGCGGCCCACGATGGGTTACTCAACAAATACACTTTGGAGTTCGGAGGTAGAACAATTAAACTACTACCTATGACTCCTGAGCAACTAGCACAAGGCGAAGCAATCCGCAAAGGAGCAAAAAACAAGGAAACCTTTCTGATGTCTAAACATTAGTTAAAAGGCTATTCCACACAAGGACACTCCAACATCAATTGGTATCAAAACCCTTTTTTTGAAGTAGTATCCACTCTGCGACCTTTAATATTAACCAACGAAATTTGGGAAGAGGCGGTGGATGAAATAGAAAAGCCTTACCTCTTGAATGAATAGTCAATCTGGCATTTGCACTATCAAGGCATGAAGAATTTTTGTAGAGAGAGCAACTTTGGGATTAGTAATATGATCATTAGCCCATTGTATTCCGCCCAAAGAGTTGATGATAGGTTCACTATTTTTAAAGGACTAGCCCAGTGGTCAAAACGGTATAAGGAAGATATCTCACATGCAGGATTCTTCTACTGTCGAAACCTTCACTCCACCACCCAACAAACGCCCTTCAACGTAGTTTTTGAATTCTATCCTCACATCCTTACCAATAAACTCTGTAGAAAGACCACCCAACCACCCAAAATTTGGAGTTTATTTCAAGAATACTATTGGTGGTTGAAATGATTTCAACTATACACCTTAATGGAGGACTACACCCTCATCATGTTCAAGTTTAAAATCTTAGCGAGTTTAGTTGAGACCCTTGGTACTAATTTGGGAGAGAACATCATCGAAAAGAAGCCAACCAATGGATTTAAGGTCAAATCCTCAAATCACCCAGAGATGATGACATACCTAGTGGCCCAATCACATGAAAAGCTTACTTGATGGACATAGATCAACCTCTTCACACCTTGACTTAGGATGCATGGATGGATTCAACTCAAGGCCCAAAGGAAATTTGTCTTACCGGCCTCAACACCGTGTCACTATTTATTTGTTTTTCTTTTGGAAAACATGAGCTTTTTTTTGTGTTGGCAAACAGTTAGCCATTTGAGTCACATGCATGCATTTAGATTGTGTGGTTAGGATTAGATGTATGATGGTGGCTAATTTGGGTTAAGTTAGTGAGATAATGCTAGGCCATGAAGGAAGATTGCATGCAAGGCTCCATCAATTGCACCAATGAGGATTTAGATTAAAGGAGGCATGAATTTGTGACTTGGCAGCAAGGGTATGAGGTAGTACTCACAAGGATTGATGATGTGGCACAAGGAGGGCACTTGATGACTTTTTCAATGGAGGAAACTTCACCATTGGATGAAGCACAAGCACAAATGATCTCGGCCGCCCATCTCCATTTGATCAACGGTCATTGTAAAACCCTAGCCACCTAGTTTTCTATTTAAGCATGGTTATTAGTGTTTATAGAAACCTTTTACCAAATTTGAAAAGAATTTTGTTTTCCTTTTGAGCATTGCTCTTGGAGTCCACAGTTTGTGCCAAAACCGTGAAGGAGTGAGATCTCCATTAATATCCAAGCCTAAAGGTGCTTGAATATCTCTTACCCTTCTTCTTCCTCTCTCTTTGAAAAGCATATAGGTTGAAGAAGACAAAGCTTCCCCAAGGTGGTTGGTGTTTTCTTTAGGAAAAGACTTTTGCCTCAAAGCAAAACATAAGATAGCTTTGGGGGCCTCCAAGGGACTATCCTTCACCATAATTTTTCATCAATTTTCGTTCATTTTTTTACATTGTCATTGTCACGACTTTTCTTCCTCACACACTCTATTACATTTCATATTTTTATTGCATTTCATTTCGACCTCATCTTCATCTTTATTTTTGCATAAATCCGAGAGCACACTATCACCCGAGCACCTTTAGTTCTTTGTTGGTTTTGAGCTAACTCTTTTTGGGGTTTGGCTCATCATCTCCCCTCACGGGTCTTCTATATCCACATCACTATAATCTTCTAATGATGACATTTCATCATCACTGGAACTTACACTTACAAAAAATCCAACGCAAGTGAACGTGTCGCAAAAGTAATAAAGTTCGTAAATACAAGTCAATCCCACAAGGACTAGTTTCACTAATTATCAAACGAAATTAGTTCTAATTTATAATGAATACAGAACTTCGATGATTTTAAAGTTAATATAACACAGCAAAGTAATTTAATTAAATCGTAAAAATTAAACGAGTTTAAAAATATAATGAGAAAGTTCTAGAATTTCCGATTTCACCTAAATTAAACATATTTAGTATTCCCAATTCAATTTATTAATTTCTATTTCTATGGGTTGATGGCAATTTCAAGTATTTATCAATCTCTCTCGAGTAATAACAAACTTATCCAACTAACGAATTATTACCTCTCGGTCTTTAATCCTGAGAATTAATTGAATACATTAAGAATGAGAAATTAAAAAACCACATAAACGCATTAGCTATCTCTAGTCTAACATCTTTTTCATGGTAAATTATTCAGTGCACGATTATTTATTATCTCTCGGTCTCAAAATAATCCTACGAACATGCTATTGTTGATCAGACAATCGCAAGCTTTAAGAACAGGATAATTTACTCAACACAATATCGAAACAGAAAATTAACCACTTGAATTAAAGGAAAAACTAAATAAAGAGAAACAATAAGAATAATAAAGATGTTCATAGTTCAGAAGAGGAAGAGAAAGAAAAACTAGGGTTGTCGATCCGAAATCTCCTTTCTCCCTTGCTCTCGCTTCATTCCGGTCTCCGTCTCTCTCGGGCCTGAATAATTTCTCTCCCCTCTCTTTGTCTCTTTTAACCTAATCTTGTATAATCTCTACATCCGATTATCCTCACTAGTTGGGATTAAGACAATTAAAAATAGCCGATCAATCAACGGTTGAGATTAAGACAATTAAAATAGCCGATCGATCGGCTTACTTTCTGCTTTTCGTAAAACACCGCTTCAGCCGATCGATCGGCAACTCTTCTGTTCCATCATCTTAATAATTTCAGCCAATCGATCGCAAAAACAGCTGATTGATCAGCAACTCCTCTGTTGACAACTCTCCTACCATCTTTAAATTCTTCATCAGCCGATCGATCGTCCAGATTTGGCGATCGATCGGCGATGCTTCTGTTCACCGAACACTTGATGCATAACCTGTTAAATTTAATTTTATCTGCACATTTATATGAGAAAACGTTAAATTCATTCAAATGCTTGAGAAAAATTTATCAAATCAAGTACAAAAGAGCATAACTAAGTGTGTAAAATGCACACTTATCACACCTCCAAACTTGAACGAAAGCTTGTCCTCAAGCGAACAAAATTAAGCAAAAATCTTAACAGATATATAATCCAATCTCATATACTAAGCACAATAAAATATAATGGTAATAGCAATTTTTATCAAAGTTTTAAGTAATTCATCTCAACTTGAACAATTCATACTAAAAGATACCAAGATTAACACTTAGCAAAAGAATTACCATACTAGCGCATTGACAGTCGCTTACTTAAAAATCCTACTGTGTGTGTGTTCATTCTTATTTTTTTTCTCTAACTGTTGAGTTAACTAATGTAGCTACAGGAAGAGAATACACTCACAGCTCACTTGGGATCACTCCATTCACTCTGATCATTCTTCGGCTTAACCCACCATCAAACTAATAGCAATTATCAATTAAACAAAATAAAAGTTGATATGTCTTGAAAAGCTTGTAATGTAAGGTTAGGTTAAAGGGTAAGAAATTTATGGATACAAACGAGTAATCATAGCACAATTCATCCTCCCTTATGTCACTCACTCAATGTTTTCTTCTCAGCACTCGCTCACTCATTGAACTCGCTCAAGCTTTCCTTTGATCTCTCTCCCCCAAACTTATTTCATTTAATATCACTCAGATTAACTTCTTTGTCATAATTGCAACGTAAAATAAATACAAAAATCCTGAAAATAAAACTGACTTTCTATTTTTTTTTTTTTTTTTTTTTTTTTTTGCAAGTCAGACTAATAAATACAAAGCAACGTAAAATTAAATTAACAGATGACAAATGAGTTTTTATTCGTCCTCACCACTACATTCTCCTACTCCCCTTCAAATATATCAATAACCTCGTGCTCTTTAGAAAATGTAGTAAAATATATATGTGGCTAGGCTGAAATAGGTACAATTGAACGGTTAAATTATAGGCTCAAAAAGGGTAACTATAGGTGTCACTGAATGACACAAAAAAAAGGTAAGGCAAGAAATCTCAAATGGTTCAATGATGTCCTATGTCATTCTCTTAGTTCTGTAAAATTTCAATTCGCATTCGTGAATGTTAGGCAAAACCAATAAAGATTTTTATCTTAATATCACTCGTTAAGTTTTTCTGCAGTTACTCCCTTACCGAGTTTACGCTCATTTACTCCCTTACTGTGTTTGGGTTTCAATCTATGCAGACTACATGAGTATAACACCAACAGATAGAATCAAACAAGAATGAAAATGAGCTCATGGTTTTTGAGTCTAACTTTGTAAGCTCAAGTCAATGGAAGCTAACACAAACCAATCTTTTTACTCAGCATTTTTCAAGGAGCTAAAGTATGAATTTACTCAAAATTTAAATCATTGACACGTCAACTAAGACTTCTGTAGCACCAGGTTTCATTGAGCCAACTTATTTTGTTAACTAGTAGTGAATGTTTTATAGATGAAATTGAGAGAAATTAGTGATTAGGCTAATGAGTGTCTAGGTGAGGGCATAATAGTAAATTGAGATATAAAGTGGATAACCTATTTAAGGGAAGAGGTTCTACGTTTAATGCACAGTAGCCGCCACCCTATTTTCATTTCCCTTCGTTTGATTTTCAGCCCAGCTCAGCAGACTTCCTTCCGACATTTTCCTCTCTAATTTTCTCCATTCTATGTGAGTTTTGTTTAATTTTTACTTGTTGTTTTAGTGATTAGATAACAGAGAGATTGTAGGGGAGTGTTCGTGAATGCTGTGAGTAAGAGTTAGTTTCGGGTTTTGGGGTGAACCAGGAATGCTCGACGAACAGGACTTCCAGCTAGTTTCCCTAAGATTTCTAAATAGATTAGAATGAAGTTTAGTAATGCGGTGCTCTGTTTACGATTATAGGTGAGCAGACTCCCGAAGTAGCTAACAACCAGACAATCTCCAAGAGACCAGGTAAGTAGAGTACGTGTGTGCCTTCGGGCCTACATCACAAAACAGTAGAATTGTGTATGGTCTGTGTGTTTTTAGTTTGCCATGTATCATGTTTTGTAAGTATACGAAAATGAATTTAAATGCATAGTGGTATAGTGAGGAATGAACCGATTGAAATAGAACAGTTGTTAAGGGAACTAATACACCCCTTAACCAAGAGAGAGGATGTATAACTTTGGGAAAATTGATCAAACTCCCAATTTCACAAAGGGATCTAAACAGTTATTAGGGGAACTAATCTGCCCCTTAATTAAGAGAGAGGATGTATGACTTTGGGAGAAGTGATCCAACTCCCAATTTCACAGGGGGATCAGACCAGAAACGAATGCATATGCAACTGAGATGTGAAAGTAGAAACCACATGTCTAGATTTTATGTTTCAGCATTTCATTTCATTACTGTTTTACTTACTTAGCATTAGGCTAATAGATGAGTTTTGTGATGTAGGTGCTGAGACTGTAACAGGTGAGTTCCCCGAGTGCACTGAAGAATAGATGAAGTTGAAGGAGCACTTCTATGCCACTGTTGGGTGTTCTGATGAGGCGATTTGACTACTGTCTGTATGTGGAGTCTAATTTTCTGATGTTCTGTTGAGGAGTGCAAAGGATTTCGATGATAGTAATAGCTGAAGGATTTAGAATACTTGAGTTTCTCCTGTTATGAAAATTCTGATTTTGGTTTGTTTATAAATTGCTAATTTGGGATTTTTTTTTATTGGATAAGGATTCAAATGTTGGTTTCCAATGGTTATTTGTGGGATTTCAGAAGTTACTTAAGGTCAGGTTGTTTTGAATGTTTTGAGTGAAATTTGCAAGTTCAACCATCGGTGAATGAAGTCCACCGATGGATGTTGAGTATTTTGTCCACCGGTAGATGTTGGAGGATTGAATCATCCGACTGACGTCATCGGAAGATGTCTTCAGTGGAAGTCATCGGAAGATATCTACAGTAGAAGTCATCGGAAGATGTCTTCAGTAGAAGTCATCGGAAGATACTTTCAGTAGAAGCCATCCGTAGATGTCTTCGGTATAAGTCTTTAGTAGCCTTGTCGTTTTGTAATCGGATGAAGTAGGCAGTAGATTTGTTGTTTTGTAATCGGATGATGTAGGCAGTAGATTTGTCGTTTTGTAATCGGATGATGTAGGCAGTAGATTTGTCATTTTGTGATCGGAAGAAGTAGATAGTAATTCTGTCGATTTAAACGGAAGAATTATGCAGTCGATTTTGTCGTTTGTGACTGGTAGATGTGAGATGTGAGTAGCAAACGCGTCGTCGACAGATGTGAGCGGAAGATGTGTTTGACTTTTACGAATTTTAAGTATTTCACGCTTAAGCCTTCATTTCTTTTGGTCGAATCATTTCTTAATATTATAACTGATTATTCAAACGTCGTTTCATAGTTTTGCTCAACTCTGTTCTGCTCAAATGATTTTTTCGCTGCAAATTTTCAATGTTTACCTCGTAAATTGTCAAATTTTGTCCATTGAGAGAAACTTTAGAATTTTCTCAAAAATCCTATAGTTCGGTTCAGTATCTTGTGTAGCGAACCGGGTTCAGAAAACTCGGGGCGTTATAGTATGGTATCAGAGACATTTAGTTAAACCGTTCAAAAGATTACTCATCAGTACCGACTGTTGCATGGGAGTACTCCAACAACTGTAAGTGCTTATGTTAGTTTTAGCTATTAGATATTTATGAGAATAGTTAACTCTGTGCAGGAATTTAGTAAGATGTCTAGACGACCAAGAAGACCAAAAGTACCAAGAGAGATACCGAATCCGGGACGTGAAGAAGATCCTAGCGTAATTAGGCAGTTGACAGATCTGGTGCGTCAGTAAACAGACTTAGTGCGACAGCAATCCGATCAGTTAGGAGTGCTGTTGAACCGAGAAGTACAAGGAAGTGCCAACTCGAGTTCTAGCAATGAACATTCTAGAGATAGATTCAAGAGGCTACGACCACCCACGTTTGATGGACAGTCATCTGATCCGGTTATTACTTAAGGATGGCTTAGGAAGATTGAGAGTATGTTTAGATATGCCAACATTAGAGAAGGAGACAAGGTCACGTTGGCAACATTTGGCTGGTGATGCTCAACTTTGGTAGGAAACAATAGAGACCACCACTGATGTTTTGGCGATGCCTTGGTCACAATTCAAGGACATTTTCTATGAGAAGTATTTTAACAGCACTGTCCAAACCGCAAAGAAGTTGGAGTTTCTGAACTTGAAGCAGACAGGGTTTGTGGTCGAGTACAGTAGGCAGTTCGAGTCCCTGTCCAGATTTGCTAGAATTTTGGCTCACAGGGACGATGATAAGGTGTTCAAATTTGTGCATGGGCTGAAGCTAGAAATTTACCGAGGAGTTAAATTTTGTGGTATTAAAGGCTTAACATTCAGCAAAGTTGTGTCCACTGCTCTGGAAGTGGAAGAAGCTGAAAGGAAGTGTGCTGGACCAAAGGGGGTCCCACAAAAGTTTATCCAGCCACACCAACAAAGAGGAATGAAGAGGCCTAGTGAAGGCCAAAATAGCCAAGGAACGGGGGGGGGGGGGGGGGGGGGGGGAATACAAAATGCCAGGAAATTTCCCCAGTGTCCTAAGTGTTTGAAGAACCACCCGGGCGAGTGTAGATTGGGTTTTGGGAAGTGTTTCAACTGTGAGGAAGTTGGACACACGTTCAAAGAATGCCCGAAGCCTAGAATCACCAGATGCTACTATTGTAACAAAGTCGGCCATATTAGCAGAGACTGCCCAGCTTCTAAGAGTGGTCCTGCTATGATTAAACCAAGGATATTCTCCATGATGGAGTCGGGTGACGAACAGCCCGCTGTTGTATCAGGTACTATATTGATCAACTTTATACCTGCTTTTACTTTAATAGATTCTGGTGCAACACATTCTTTTATAGCGTCTACGTTTGCAGTTAAGTTAGATGTACAATCTTCGCCATTTGAACATATGTTTAATGTCACGTTACCCTCTGGTGAATGCATACACTCTAGTCGAGTGATCCTTAATAGCGTGGTGATAGTGGGAAACAAGAATTTACCTGCTGATCTCATTATTATGAATATAATGAGATTTGATGTAATCCTAGGGATGGATTGGTTGTTCAAGCATTATGCCACAATTGATTGTAGGACTGGAGTATTTAGTTTTCACCCCCTAGTGGCTTGAAACATACCTTTCAAACTTCAAACAAAAGTAAGGAAATGTCTGTGATGACTTCTTTTAACACTAGACCTTCCCCATGTGGAGAGTATTTATGCTTTTTAGCTAGCATTTTAGACGCACAACTTGTAGGGAAGGCAAGTCCTCAAAATGTCTTAGTTGTCCAAGACTTTCCAGAAGTATTTTTGGATGACCTTCCTGGCTTGCCGCCAGATAGAGAAATCGAATTTGTTGTAGATGTTTACCCCGGTGCCGAACTTGTGTCTAAAAATCCATATAGACTAGCATCAACAGAACTTAAAGAATTAAAGAAGCAGTTGGAGGATCTGTTGGAGAAAGGATTCATACGCCCTAGCTTTTCACTGTGGGGTGCACCTGTCCTTTTTGTCAAAAAGAATGATGAATCGATGCGGATGTGCATTGATTATCAGGAACTAAATAAGCTAACTGTCAAGAACAAGTATTCATTGCCGAGGATAGACGATCTATTCGACCAACTTAATGGTGCAAGAGTTTTCTCTAAGATTGACCTTAGGTCTGGTTATTACCAGTTGAAGGTTAAATCTGAAGATATCCCAAAGACTGCCTTTCGCACAAGGTATGGACATTATGAGTTTTTGGTTATGTCCTTTGGATTGACAAATGCACCGGCAGCCTTCATGGACCTTATGAATAGAGTGTTCCACGATTATTTAGATAAATTCGTCATAGTGTTTATAGATGATATCTTAATCTACTCGCGTACTGAGGATGATCATGCAAGGCATTTGAGTTTGGTGTTAGGAGTACTAAGACAGCACCAACTTTATGTCAAGTATTCCAAGTGCGAGTTTTGGTTAGACAGAGTTCACTTTCTTGGTCATGTGATATCGGGTGATGGGATATCTGCTGATCCAGCCAAGGTTCATGCAATTAAGGAGTGGCCCCAATCGAAGAATGCCACGGATATTCGAAGTTTCTTTGGATTAGCGGAATATTACCAAAAATTTATTGAAGGGTTTTCAAAAATTGCAACACCCCTCACTCGGTTAACAAGAAAAAACATCAAGTATGCATGGACAGAGGAATGTGAATCTAGTTTCTAGACCTTGAAACTGAAGTTGACCAATGCCTCAATATTAACACTTCCTGTTGAGAATGGTAAATTTAGCATTTACTGTGATGCATCCAAGATTGGACTTGGCTGTGTCTTAATGCAAGAGGGAAAGGTAATAGCCTATGCTTCTAGACAGTTGAAAACTCATGAGAAGAATTATCTTATGCATGATTTGGAATTGGCTGCAGTAGTTTTTGCACCAAAGATTTGGAGGCATTACCTGTATGGACAATCTTGTGAAATATTCTCATATCATAAAAGTTTGAAATATATTTTCACACAGAAAGAGTTAAACATGAGGCAACGTCGGTGGTTGGAGTTTGTCAAGGATTACGACTTTGAGATCAAATACCATCCCGGCAAGGCTAATGTAGTGGCTGATGCTTTGAGCAGAGTGACAACATCAACCCCAACTATGATTTTCGACATGCCATTAGCCTTAGAGTCAGAATTCCAAAGGTTTAATCTAGAAGCAGTATCCAGTGTATCAGCTATGCTTTCAACCATAACCTTAAAGCCTACTATTCTGGAGAAAATAAAGGAAGCTCAGACGAATGATGACGAGTGTAACAAGTACAAGTTAAACATGGATTCTACGAACAAATCAGATTTCAATTATTCCAATGATGGGATCCTTAAGTTTAGAAATAGATGGTTTGTTCCTGTCATTAAAGAACTTCGAGATGAGATTCTTTCTGAAGCACATTCTTCTAGATTTTCTGTCCACCCTAGAAGTACGAAGATGTACAAGGACCTCAGACAGCATTATTGGTGGCCAAGTATGAAAAGGAGTGTGGCAGAATATGTAGGATCATGTTTGTGTTGTCAGCAGATTAAAGCTGAGCATCAGAGACCCTCAGGAACATTGCAACCTTTACCACTTCCCGAATTGAAATGGGAACAGATAACGATGGACTTTGTTGTGGGATTGCCTAGAACAACAAAGGGACATGATGCAATCTGGGTAATAGTTGATCGATTAACCAAATCTGCCCACTTTCTACCGATGAGAATGACTTACTCGATGGATCAGCTTGCTGAATTGTATGTGCATGAGATTGTACGTTTACATGGAGTTCCTATCGCAATAGTGTCAGATCAGGATTCTCGATTCACATCTAAGTTTTGGAAGAGTTTGCACAAGGCTATGGGAATACAGCTTAGTTTTAGCACAGCTTTTCACCCTCAAACAAATGGACAATCCGAGAGAACTATTCAGACCTTAGAAGATATAGTCCGTGCATGCATATTAGATTTTCAAGGATCTTGAAGTAAATATTTATCATTGGTGGAGTTTTCTTATAATAACAGTTTTCAGGCAATTATTGGTATGACACCGTATGAAGCATTGTATGGACGAAAATACAGATCTCCTTTGTACTGGGATGAAGTTGGTGAAGCACAGTTGCTTGGTCCTGACATTGTGCAACAAACTGTTGAGAAGGTTGCCCTCATCTGCCAACGGATCTTGACAGCTCAAAGCCGACATAAAAGTTATGCTGATAAAAGACGTAGAGAATTGGGGTTTGAAGTAGGCGATGAGGTGTTTTTCAAAGTTTCACCGTTCAAAGGAGTTGTAAGATTTGGTAATAGAGGCAAGCTAAATCCCAGATTTATTGGACCATTTCCAATCTTAAAAAGGATTAGGAAGACAGCCTATCAACTGTAGTTATCAGTCTCTATGGAAAGGATTCACAATGTGTTCCACGTCTCTATGCTTAAGAAGTGTGTACGAGATCCATCTCAGATTGTGGAACAGCAGAGTATTGAAGTTCATCCTACTCTTGCATATGAGGAGAAACTAATAAGGATCTTAGACCATGCTGTGAAAGTGTTACGCAACAAAGAAGTTCCACTGGTGAAAGTCTTATGGCATAACCAGAACATAGAGGAGACAACTTGGGAGCGCCAGTAATACATGATGGACCAACATCCAAAATTATTCAGGTATTGAATTTTGAGGACAAAATTCTTTTAAGGAGGTAGATTGTAGCACCCGATTTCATTGAGCCAACTTATTTTGTTAACTAGTAGTGAATGTTTTATAGATGAAATTGGGAGAAATTAATGATTAGGCTAATGAGTGACTAGGCGAGGGCATAATGGTAAGTTGAGATATAAAGTAGATAACCTATATAAGGGAAGAGGTTCTGCATTTAATGCAGAGTAGCCGCCACCCTATTTCCATTTCCCTTCGTTTGATTTTCAGCTCAGCTCAGGAGACTTCCTTCCGACATTTTCCTCTCTGATTTTCTCCATTCTAGGTGAGTTTTGTTTCATTTTTACTTGTTGTTTTAGTGATTAGATAACAGAGAGATTGTAGGGGAGTGTTCGTGAATGCTGTGAGTAAGAGTTAGTTTCGGGTTTTTGGGTGAACGAGGAATGCTCGACGAACAGGACTTCCAGCTAGTTTCCCTAAGATTTCTAAATAGTTTAGAATGAAGTTTAGTAATGCGGTGCTCTGTTTACGATTATAGGTGAGTAGACTCTCGAAGTAGCTAACAACCAGACAATCTCCAAGAGACCAGGTAAATAGAGTGCGTATGTGCCTTTGGGCCTACATCACAAAACAGTAGGATTGTGTATGGTCTGTTTGTTTTCAGTTTTCCATGTATCATGTTTTGTAAGTATATGAAAATGAATTTAAATGCATAATGGTATGGTGAGGAATGAACCGATTGAAACAGAATAGTTGTTAAGGGAACTAATCCGCCCCTTAATCAAGAGAGAGGATGTATAACTTTGGAAAAATTGATCCAACTCCGAATTTCACAGGGGGATCTGAACAGTTATTAGGGGAACTAATCCGCCCCTTAATCAAGAGAGAGGATGTATGACTTTGGGAGAAGTGATCTAACTCCCAATTTCACAGGGGGATTGTAACACCCAAGATAACAGCCAGGGGATTTTCCTAACTGTATTAACGGTCATGAATGTTTAATCTTTACAGTTTAGGACTTTATACCTAGTGTAATTAATTTCATGTGGATTTAAACTAGGTTTGGTGGCAAAGTCGTAATAATGGTGGGTGATGGCCAATATATAAAGAAAAATGAAATGTTTTAAACCTCACTTGAACTACTGTAGCCGACACCTTCTTTTTCGGCGATTTCTTCTCTCCCGAGTTCTTGCTCTCTGCTTTCAGTATACTCCCTTCGACGACTAGTTTTCTCTGCCATTACTCGACTACTTTGTGCCCGAGGTATGCAATAGACAATGTAGCTATCTGTTAGCTGGTTAGCCCTGTTTTCTACTCGGCATTGGAGTTTTGGATTTTCCAATGGCCGACTAATAATAAGAACATTTGGAATTTGTGAGTGGGAATGCTTTTATCAAATTGATTCTGGACATTTAGAACAACCACCTCTGAGTTATCGATAATCGAATCAGTCTATTTTGGTTTTGGATTTCAAGCTGCACAGAGTATTAGACTAAGGATTCGGAAATAACTTTAGTTATTAAATCTTAGGATAACTTGAGATTAGAACTATTAGGATTTTTGTTTTAACTACTGCAATGTAAATGTTTTAGGTGAAGAAGTTTGAAGAGAAAGGAGCTCAAGTGCTAAGAAGACCAGGTAAGTGAATGTATTAAGATTTCCGGCTAATAGAGCCCTACATCGTGGGAGTACTAGGTTGAGATGTCTAATGTTTACCTTATGATAATGAGCTTGTCTGCACTTGAAGGATTTATGTATGTTGCGAGTTATACTATTTGATGACCTGCTAGTGAATGTGAAGTTGTCTGCTCTGGTATGATCCTTGTCATAGTTTGATGAGTTAAAAGTTCTCATGTTCATGCATCATGAATGTTTCTCAAGCATAAGAAAATGTTTTAATGCATGTTTTCCATGAACAGAATATGTATGTATATATGTATATATATATATAAGATTTATGCAATGTGGACTAAGTGAGGGTTGGGGGCGGTTCGACGTATGTCACAGTCTAAAGAGGGACATATGAATACGACCCGCAGTAGGGAACAAGATCAAACTCACTGTCGAACCCCCTTTACCGGCACAAATCCTCTCTTAATCCACACAACTTATATGAATGATGAATATGATCAATGACTATGAATGATGAATATGATCAATGACTATGAATGATGAATATGACCAATGACTATGAATGATAAATATGATCTATGACTATGAATGATGATTTCAAGCAAAGATATGAACAAGAAAAAGACTTATGAGCATGTGGTTTTCCCAAACTATACATTCATGCATCCATGTTAGTGTTGCATTCCTTACTAAGCATTAGGCTTATAGTTTAAACCTTATGATGTAGGTGACGAGTTTTCAGGTGAGGAACTCAAGGTTAATGATGATGTCTAAGCTTGGTTGCTGGAGGATGCCTAGTGTGACAGTGCAAGGCTGGATAGGCGATTAAGTTCCCTGGTTATGCTCATAGTAAGTCAGAATAGTTTATGATGAACAAATAACTAAGTAGAACAGAATTTCTTATAACAATGAGATTCGAATTTGAATGGTTTGACTTCAGAGTCTGAATACGATTTTAAGGATTAATGAATGGTTTGTTTTGTTTGAGTCTTCCGCTATGCGTATTTTTAGATGAGTTTATGATTGCTACTCTTCGAGGTTTATGGTTACCAAGTTAGGAATCGGGTGAGTTGTGATATGTTCTAATGAATGAAGATGTTTGATGATTATAGTGTTTTACTGCCGTATGATAGAAGCTGGATGAGGCAATCATCCGGCTGACGTCATCGGCGGATGTCAATAGATGAGAGTTAAACGATTGAGTCTTCCGGGTGACGTCACCGGAAGATGTAGTATGACGTCACCGGAAGATGTGGTTTGTTTCCTCGCCCGATGATGTAAATGTTATTTTGTCGTCTAGCGTTCGGTGGATGAAGCGTATTTCTTCGCCGGATGATGTAAATGGTATGTTGTCGTTTAGTGTTCGGTGGATGAAGTGTAATTCTTCACCGGATGATGTAGATGTTAAATTGTCGTCTAGTGACCAGATGATGTGAGTATTTTCTTATTGTTTAAAGTCAGGAAATGTTTTAAATCGGTCACGTGAAGCACACATGTCCACCGGTCAATGTAGGGTAAATATGAACATCTAGTGGAGAATGTTCGGGACCGGGCGATGTCTTTAATTAGGCACGTGCAATGCCCATGACCACCGGCAGATGTCTATTGCTGGTTGAGATCAGAGGTGTCGCGTGGCGGACACGTAATCATCGGACGATGTGAGTCTATAACTCTATCGGTGGATGCAGACCAAGAGATGTTTAAAAAAAAAAAAAAGAGAAAATAAAGAGGGAATAATATTAACAATAATAATGAATAAAGTGTATGGAAGCAAGAATCAAATGATTAAGAGATCAAGTAATGAATTTGGGTGGCGATTCCGTTGGGGTCGTTACAGGGATCAGACCAGAAACGAATGTATATGCAACTGAGATGTGAAAGTAGAAACCGCATGTCTTGGTTTTATGTTACAGCATTTCATTTCATTACTGCTTTACTTACTTAGCATTAGGCTAATAGATGAGTTTTGTGATGTAGGTGCTGAGACTGTAACAGGTGAGTTCCCCGAGTGCACTGAAGAATAGATGAAGTTGAAGGAGCACGTCTATGCCACGGTTGGGTGTTCTGATGAGGTAGTTTGACTACTGTCTGTATGTGGAGTCTAATTTTCTGATGTTCTGTTGAGTGCAAAGGATTTTGATGATAGTAATAGCTGAAGGATTTAGAATACTTGAGTTTCTCCTGTTATGAAAATTCTAATTTTGGTTTGTTTACAAATTGCTAATTTGGGATTTTTTTTATTGGATAAGGATTCAAATGTTGGTTTTCAATGGTTATTTGTGGGATTTCAAAAGTTACTTAAGGTCAGGTTGTTTTGAATGTTTTGAGTGAAATTTGCAAGTTCAACCATCGGTGAATGAAGTCCACCGGTGGATGTTGAGTGTTTTGTCCACCGGTAGATGTTGGAGGATTGAATCATCCGATTGACGTCATCGGAAGATACTTTCAGTAGAAGCCATCGGTAGATGTCTTCGGTATAAGTTTTTAGTAGCCTTGTCGTTTTGCAATCGGATGAAGTAGGCAGTAGATTTGTCGTTTTGTAATCGGATGATGTAGGCAGTAGATTTGTCGTTTTGTAATCGGATGATGTTGGCAGTAGATTTGTCATTTTGTGATCGGAAGAAGTAGATAGTAATTCTGTCGTTTTAAACGGAAGAATTATACAGTCGATTTTGTCGTTTGTGACCGGTAGATGTGAGTAGCCGACGCGTCGTCGGCAGATGTGAACGGAAGATGTGTTTGACTTTTACGAATTTTAAGTATTTCACGCTTAAGCCTTCATTTCTTTTGGCCGAATCATTTCTTAATATTATAACTGATTATTCAAACGTCGTTTCATAGTTTTGCTCAACTCTGTTCTGCTCAAATGATTTTTCAGCTGCAAATTTTCAATGTTTACCTCGTAAATTATCAAATTTTGTCCATTGAGTGAAACTTTAGAATTTTCTCAAAAATCCTATAGTTCGGTTCAGTATCTTATGTAGCGAATCGGGTTCAGAAAACTCGGAGCGTTACAACTTCAGATTGCAAAATTAAAATATAGCAAAGTACTAAAGTATGCTAAAATCACCCCCAAACTTAAATCAAGCATTGTCCTCGATGTAAAAAATAAAAATAAGGTAAGAGTAGCGTACCTCATAACGTCTCGGGCTAATCGTCAACGGAACGAGCGTTGTGGAGCTTTGGTCGAAGGAGCAATCTATCAGGAAGATTTTTTTTTTTTAACAAATAATAAAAAAATAAAATAAATATAAACAAACTAATGCAAATAAAAATTGAAATAACGAACTAAAAAGGATACTTGGGTGGGTTGCCTCCCACCAAGCGCTTGTATTTATTGTCGATAGCCCGACATCATATTTCTTCATGTTGGGTCGAGATATATGATGAATTTTATACTTTCACATGTACCGTCCCAATATGGTGTCAATCGTTGCCCATTTACCAACTGTAGCACCCGGTTTCAATTGCAATTTCAAGGTAGAATTAAGAGAGAGTTATTGGCTAGGTTAACGGGTGGCTAAGCAAGGGCATTTATGTAAAAGGGCAATTTAAAAGTGGATAACGTATTTAAAGAAAGAGAGATTGGGTTTAATGAACTGTAGCCGCCACCATTTCACATTTCTTTTCTCTTCCTCTTCGGGTTTTCAGCGAGCAGTAGAGCTCTCTTGGCGATTTTCTCGCTCGATTCTTCTTCAACCTAGGTAAGCTCTCTTAGTTTGTCTGTGAGTTTAACAACTAGATAGCTGAGGGAGTACAATGTGTGAAGTTTCGAGGAATACTGTGTGAGAGTCGAGCTCGGGTGTAGTGTTGAATCGGAAATGCACAATGAACTAAACTTCTAAGCTAGTTTCCCTTGATTTCCCGAACAGATTAGAATGAGGTTTAGTAGAAATCTAATTGAAATCCTTTCTATGACCTAGGTGAGCAGACTTCTGAAGTAGATTGAAACTATGCATTTCCAGAGGGGCCAGGTAAGTAAAGTTTGTTTGTTTGCCTTCGGGCCTACATCACAAAACGTTAGGGTTGTGTTTACTTGGATGTGTCTGTGTGTGTGTGTTATGCATCATGTTTTAAAAGTATACGAAAATGAAATTTGAATGCATGTTGGCATGGTAAGGAATGAACATATTGAAACAGTGAATCAGCTTTACTGTTAAGGGAGCTAATCCAACCCTTAATGAGACAGTGGATATTTATACTTTGGGAGAGTTGATCCAACTCCCAATTTCACAGGGGGATCTGAACAGTGAATCAGCTTTACTGTTAAGGGAGCTAATCCAACCCTTAATGAGACAGTGGATATTTATACTTTGGGAGAGTTGATCCAACTCCCAATTTCACAGGGGGGTCTGAACAGAAACAACGCATGAACAACTGAGAGGAGAAAGTAGAAATTGCACGTCTAGGAATTTATGTTCCAGCATTTCATTCTTTTCTTTACATCATTTCTTTGCTTACTTAGCATTAGGCTAATAGATGAGTTTTGTGATGTAGGTGAAGAAGTGACAGCAGGTGATTCTTCTGAGTTCATTGAGGGATAGACTGGTTGGGGGAGCACACTCATGCCACGAACCTGGTGAACTGATGAGGCGATTTAACTGATGTCTGTTTGGTGAGAAGGTTTAGTTGACAGTGATTAAAACTTAGAAATGCTAAGTTTCCGTAGCAGTAATGGTTTCAGTATTTTAAACACGTTTTGAGATTTTTCTAATAACGATGATCTGTTGTGTTTTAAAGGTTATTTTACTGGATTTGATTAATGTAATGGATTGAGCTGTTTCTGAATGGTCTTGGAAAGGTAAGCAAATTCCTTTCTGTAATCAGTGTTGTGTATGTTTTGTGAAGAGTCGTTGAGATGTACTCAGTTTTCTACCGGTAAATGATGAGTTATGTTGTCTATCGGAAGATGTCTTCAGAAACGTCACCAGTAGATGTAGGTATAAATCTATCGGCTGATGTCTCAGTAAACTCATCGGTAGATGCGTGCTGACGTCATCGGTAGATGTAGGTATAAATCTATCGGCTGATGTCTCAGTAAACTCATCGGCAGATGCGTGCTGACGTCATCGGTAGATGTAGATTTAAGTCCATCGGTTGATGTCTCAGTAAACTCATCGGCAGATGTGTGCTGACGTCATCGGCAGATACAGTCTACCGAGAGATGTCTTTGGTTTTTCATTCGGGTGACGTCATCGGCAGGAGTCTTCTATTTTTCCTGTTTTCTGCTTCTTCCGTTGACTTTACTCATCGGCAAGTGCGTTTGACTTCTGCAACTTTTAAAGTGTTTTCACGGTCCAAATGTCTATTTCTTTTGTCCGATTATTTCTTAATAATTCAAATGATTTCCGCTGCAAGTTTTAAAAATATATGGTAGAAGTTTTAGTCATGTACGGGCTTTTGGGTAACGAACCGGGTTCTGATAACTCGGGGCGTTACACCAACTTATCATTTGCCAGAAGCTTTTCGTTCGGAAAATTATCCTCGATTGACTTATCGCTATTTGGTGCATGAGCTTGAATCTTCAAGTCAAGTGGTTTCTTAATAGGTGGTAGGACCCGTAATGGCAACTCCCCTAAATTTTCAACATATTGCTTCACATTAGCCTCAAGAACGTCACTTGGTTGACGTGAAGCTTCTCTTGTTACAGTGTTAAGGAGTTCCACCCGAAATATGTCATCTCTAGCTATTGAGTACTTCATTGATTTATACACCTTGAATGTCACCTCTTCATTTTGTACCTGTAATTTGAGCTCCCTCTTTCTAAGATCAATTACAACACCTCGTGTTGCTAAGAATGGTCGACCTAATATTATTGGGATGTCACGATCTTCTTCCATATCAAGAACTACGAAATCAACGGGAAAAATAAACTTGTCAACTTTAACAATGACATCTTCAATCACCCCATACAGATGCTTTATAGATCGATCAGCCATCTGTGAAATTACTTTTGTGGGCTTCGCTTCGCCAAGACCAAGCTTTTGAAAAATAAATAGTGGCATTAAATTTACACTAGCCCCCAAATCACACAATGCCCGCTCAAAAATTGACTTCCTAATTTCACATGGTATGGTGAAACTTCTCGGATCTTTCAATTTTTGTGGAAGCTTACGTTTAACAATGGCACTACATTCCTCAGTCAAAGTGATCGTGCCATATTCGTCAATCTTTCATTTGTGAGACAAGATATCCTTCAAGAACTTTGCATAGCTAGGCATTTGCTCGAGAGACTCAACGAATGGAATGTTAATGTGTAGCTTCTTGAATATTTTCAAAAAATTTCTGAATTGTTTGTCCATCTTTACAATTATTAGACGTTGAGGAAAAGGAACCTTTAGTGTTACCTTAGACAGATTTTGAGATGATCCTTTTTTCGACTTATGTGCTTCACTTTCAACCAAAGATGATGATGAATCTGTATTTTTATGTTCAGCTGTCTTCTTAATGTCTTGTCCCAAATTATCAATCACCACGCCACTCCTAAGGGTAATTACATTTCATTGCTCTTTTGGATTCACTTCTATGGAACTTGGTAATGCACCGTGAGGTTGCCCATTTAGTAGATTGGTGATTTGGCCCACTTGAGTCTCTAAGCTTCGGATTTTGAGCTAATTGATTTTGTAAGGTAGTGCAAGTTTCTGCCATGAACTTATTGGTGTATTCACCCATTTTAGCGACTATCTCTTCAAGATTGGGCTTTCTCTCTTGGAATGGCTGGGCTTGTTGGGAGGAGTGTGGCATTTGCACGGCATTATTCGGATTCGTCCATGAGAAATTCAGGTGATTGTTGCGTGTTCCCGTGTAGTAATTATTTGCATTTTGAAAATTCGACCTGTTGTAGTTCCCAACAAAGTTTGCTTGCTCGGACGAATTAGTTACCATTTCATTTCCTTGTTGGCATTCCTCACTTGCGTGTGGTCCTTGGCACCATTGGCAGACTCCTTTTGAAGAATAAATCGAGTTGACCAGAGCTTGATTATTCTATAGTTGCTTGGTTAGAGATGCAATTTGAATAGTCAAAACCTTTACTGCGTCCATCTCAGGAGTGCTCGGTTGCTTTTTCAGAATTTGCCGTTCAACAGGACATTGGTCATTATTCAATGCTAACTCATCAAGTAAAGTAAATGCTTCTAATTCTGTCTTTTGGAGAAGTGAACCATCGGCAGCTGCATTAACTAAAGTCCTTGTGGAGGCTGATAAACTAATAAAAAATATTTGGATTTGCATCCAACGTGGGAAACCATGTTGTGGGCACTTGCGTAATAGTTCCTTGAAACGAGCCCACTATTCATATAGCATTTCTCCGTCAAATTGGCTGAAATTAACAAATCTCATTTCGGTACTTCGCAGTCTTCTCAAAAGGGAAGAATTTAGCAAGAAATTGTTGACATAGCTCAGCCCATGTGGTGATAGAATAAGCCGTCAACGAATTTCACCAACTTTTTGCTCTATCTCACAATGAGAATGGAAACAATCATAGCTTTACAGCATCGTCAGAGACATTATGCAATTTGAAGGTATCGCACACCTCTAAGAAGTTGGCAATGTGATCCTTCGGATCCTCGGATGGCAAATCGCTAAATTATGATTTCTGAATCATATGAATGGTCCCCAGCTTGATCTCAAAATTGTGGCCCGTAATTGCTGGTTTACAAATTGCAGATTGGACACCGACCACAGATGGCATCACATAATCTAATAATGTCTGTGTCTCAACTTCTTCAATTTGTTCAAGATCCATGGCTGCTGTCCTCGTTTCCTTTTGATTTTTACGACAGGTCCGTTCAATTTCTAAATCGATAGGAACTAGGTTGGTATCACCGTGTTTTTGCATACACCTGAAAAGAAATAAAATAAAATAAAATAAATTGAATTCAAATATAAACTAGAATTATTTAATCTAATAATAGCATAATAAATAGTCCTCGGCAATGGCGCCAAAAACTTGTTGCGAAAAATTCTACGCAAGTGAACGTGTTGCAAAAGTAATAAAGTTCATAAATACGAGTCGATCCCACGAGGACTAGTTTCACTAATTATCAAACGAAATTAATTGTAATTTATAATGAATACAGAACTTTGATTATTTTGGAGTTAAAATAACGCAGCAAAGTAATTTAATTAAATCGCAAAAATTAAATGAGTTTAAAAATATAATGAGAAAGTTTTAGGGTTTCCGATTTCACCTAAAATAATCATATTTAGTATTCCTAATTCAATTTATTAATTTATATTTCTATGTGTTGATGAAAATTTCACAAAAGTATTTATCAATCTCTTTCGAGTAATGACAAACTTATCAAACTAACGAATTATTACTTCTCGCTCTCTAATCCTGTGAATTAATTGAATACATTAAGAACGAGAAATTAAAATACCACATAAACGCATTACCTATCTCTAGTCTAACATCTTTTTCATGGTAAATTATTCAGTGCACGATTATTTATTACCTCTCGGTCTCAAAACAATCCTACGAACATGCTATTGTTGATCAGGCAATCGCAAGCTTTAAAAACAGGATAATTTACTCAACACAATATCGAAACAGAAAATTAACCACTTGAATTAAAAGAAAAACTAAATAGTCATAATTCGGCTACATCGTAGCCCTAGAAAAGAAAATTAGTTCATGCTAGAATAAAGAGAAACAATAAGAATAATAAAGATGTTAATTGTTCAAAAGAGGAAGAGAAAGAAAAACTAGGGTTGTCGATCCGAAATCTCCTTTCTCCCTTGCTCTCGCTTCATTCCGGTCTCCGTCCCTCTCGGGCCTGAATAATTTCTCTCCCCTCTGATTGCCTCTTTTAACCTAATCTCGTATAATCTCCACATCCAATTATCCTCAACGGTTGGGATTAAGACAATTAAAAATAGCCGATCAATCAACGCTTGAGATTAAGACAATTAAAATAGCCGATCGATCTCCTGAGGTGTAGCCGATCGATCGGCTTACTTTCTGCTTTTCGTAAAACACTGCTTCAGCCGATCATCTTAGCCAATCGATCGGCAACTCTTCTGTTTCATCATCTTAATAACTTTAGCCGATCGATCGGCAACTCCTCTCTTGGCAACTTTCCTCCCATCTTTAAATCCCTCATCAGCCAATCGATCATCCAGATTTGGCGATCGATCGGCGATGCTTCTGTTCACTGCACATGAAACAACCCGAGTCTCCCAAACCCGATTTGTTACCCATGACATAGGACTGGACTAAGAATTTTATGGAAAATTTAAAATTTCTCTCAATGATGAAAATTCTATATTTAATCCTCGATTATACAGTCGAGAAAAAACTCAATATGTATACAACATTTAAAAATAGACAAAACGTTAAGACTTTTGACTGAGGGAATTGAAAATCAAGGACATCTACAAATCGCAAACGACAAAACTTTCTTCTCGCATCTGCCGATCGCAAAACGACAAAACATAATTCCCACTTCTACCGATAGTATTAAACAACGACATCTACCGATGTCACGTGCAACTCACGTGACTCATTAAACTTCTTCCGATAGAAATAACAACACCTACCGATAGAAATAAACAACATCTACCGATCACAAAACGACAAGACATTATACTCACTTCTACCGATAGTGAAAAATGTACATCTTCCGATTGACATGTGCATCCCACGTGACTCATTAAACATCACCCGATAGAAATAAACAACATCTACCGATAGAAATAAACAACATCTACCGATTACAACACAACAAGACATTATACTCACTTCTACCGATAGTGAAAAATCTACATTTTCCGATTGACATGTGCATCCCACATGACTCATTAAACTTCTTCCGATAGAAGACTTCTACCGGTGAGATACCGAAGGTAATAAGCAACATCTACTGATAGAAGACATCCTGACTTTTACAGACTTTAACATGACTGACGTAAACTTGCACAATATAATCCATAGACTCATCCAAAATACGTGTAGCGGAAAACTTAAATAAAATAGACCTTTCTATCATTTCATGATCATCCTCAAACTCTAGATTTCAGTCAAACAAATTCCAATATCCATCGTTTTAAGAAAATTCATCCTATTTAGACTTCAGTATTCATAATCCTTACTAACATCATAAGAGTAGTAACCAGGGGTTGAAATCGCCTTTCCAGCCACAAACTGTCACCCTGAGCACCATCCAGCAACTAGTCCTAGACATCTTCATTGGGTTTGAAATCCTCACCTGATAACTCGTCACCTACATCATAAGGTTTAAACTATAAGCTTAATGCTTAGTAAGGAGTGCAATGCTAACATGTATGCATGAATGCACAGTTGAAAAGAACACATTATCATAATCATTTCTCGTCACATTCTTGTTCGTATTCTTGATCATGTTCTTCTTCATGTTCTTGTTCATCGTTTACATCATGTGGATTAAGGGAGGATTTGTGCAGAAAAAGGGGGTTGACATTGAAAGTGTACATAGTCCCTTGCAGGCCGTATTCATGGTCCTCCTTTTGGACAATGACATACGTCAAACCGCCCCCAACCCTCTCTTAATCCTTGTTATATAAGTTTCATGTTCATATCTTGATCGTGAAGGAAAAACATGTACTTAAAACATTTTCATATGCTTTAAAAGGAAACAATCATGAAGCATGAGTATGAATACACTTATTTCATCGGACTAGAAGGACAGATCAATCATTCAACAATAAATCATGTTGCTAACTCACATATCATAACCTTACAGACTATATCACAAACAACTTTCGGACATCATAATCAACTTTAACTTAGTACCCTCGTGATGTAGGGCCCTAAAGGCCGGGAATCCTACTCACTCACTTACCTGGTTTCCTTAGCAAACTTGAGCACTTCTCTTCAGACTTCTTCACCTAAAAACATTTCACATCACAGTGTTAAATCAAAATTCTAAAAATTCTAACCAAAGTCATCCTAAAATCTAGCATATATGTATATACTTTTAAATCTTCTTAGTCGAGCACCTAGTGTGCGCAGATTAACTTCCAAAATCTAAAATAACCAGATTCAACCTAGCAACTAACCACAGAATACAAATGTCACTACTATTACTTTGCCATAGAAGAATCTGAAACTTCAAGTCTTAGCTGAAAACAGAGCTCTAAGTAAATAACCAGCAACTACATTGTCTAAGTTTTATCTAGGGCGTGGATCGTCAGGGTGGAGACTGAAGAATCGATCGTCGATGGAGGAGTAGCTAGCCGAGAGAGAGGGAGAGCTCTGGAGAAAAGGAGGTCACCGAGAGAGGAATGTCGGCTACAGTGGGGTTTTAATGAGGTTTAAGGATTTTCATTTCCTATTTATACTAGTTAAAATCCATTCTAATTACAATTTTTCCACCCAACCTAGTTTCACACCACTTGGAATTCGATAACTCAGGCATTAATTTAAAATAAAAGGTTGATAAAAGGTGACAGTTAAATCAGTTTCTTTAAGGAAAGAAATTACCTGACTAAAAATGTCGGGTGTTACATCTACCCCTCCTTAAACAAAATTTTTGTCCTCGAAAATTTATCAAGCAAAGAGCTCAGGATATATGACCATTATGTCCTGCTGTCGCTCCCATGTGGCTTCATCAATGCCATGATTCGTCCACAAAACCTTCACTAGTTGGATTTCTTTATTTCGTAGAGTCTTAACTGCAGATTCCATAATTCGAACAGGTTTCTCTTCATACATTAATGTTGGCTCAATTTCGATTTCCGTTGGCTTAACAACCTGGGTCGGATCACGTATGCATTTTCTTAGCATTGACACATGAAAGACATTATGAACTTTTTTCCAGTGATAGAGGCAATTGCAACTTATAAGCTGTACTGTCAATCCTTGCCAAGACAGGGAATGGACCAATGAATCGTGGACTAAGTTTTCCCATCTTGCCGAATCTTAAAACTCCCTTAAACGGTGAAATCTTAAGGAAAACTTCATCTCTGACAGCAAACTCAATATCTCTCCTCCTTTGGTCAGCATAACTTTTCTGTCAGCGTTGTGGTGTCATCATTCTTTTCCTAATAATGGCGATCTTGTCTGACATCTGCTGCAAAATTTCAGGGCCTAGAAGTTTTGCTTCGCCAACTTTGTCCCAATATAAGGGTGATCTGCATTTCCTGCCATACAGAGCTTCGTATGGTACCATACCAATGGTGGACTGGAAACTATTGTTGTAGGAGAATTCAACCAATGGCAGGTATCTACTCCAAGATGCCTGGAAATCTAGCACACAAGCCCTTAACATATCCTCGAGTGTCTGAATTGTCCGTTCGGATTGTCCATCAGTCTGAGGGTGAAAAGCAGTGCTGAGGGTCAACTTTGATCCCAACGTTTCTTGAAGACTTTGCCAAAACCTCGAGGTGAATCTGGGATCACGATCAGAGACAATGGATATCGGAATCCCATGCAACCTGATAATTTCCTGAACGTACAGATTAGCAAGCTGATCCATCGTGAAAGTTGTCTTTACAAGTAGGAAGTGAGCTGATTTCGTCAATCTCCTGGACGTTGATACTCTGCCTTAACTTGCTGGCATACCAAACACGACTCAACATACTTGGCAACATCTCTCTTCAAGTTTGGCCAACAGTAAATTAACTTTAAGTCCCGATACATCTTGGTATTGCCACGGTGAACAGAAAAAGGAGACGAGTGCGCCTCGGCCAAGACCAACCTACGTAATTCTTCATCACTTGGAACATACCATCGATTCCTAAATCTCAAAATACTATCCTTGGAGAGACTGAACTCAGAAGGGGCGTCCTTCAACTTACTCATCATGCTATAATTTTCCTTTGATTCCTTTTGTTGTGCCTCCTTGATCTTATCCAAAATAGTTGGCCAAATAGATAATGCCGAAAGAAATGCTGATAACTCCGGAACTATCTCCAACTCAAATTTCTGAAACTTAACCCTCAAAGGTATTGACATGGTTGACACCGCAGGCTGCATTGTCTTTGACATTCTGCTTAATGTATCGGCTACAGCATTAGCTTTACCTAGGTGATACTTAATTTTAAAGTCATAATCCTTAACGAACTCCAATCAACGTCTTTGTCTGATATTTAATTCCTTTTGAGTAAAGAGGTACTTCAGGCTCTTATGGTCAGAAAATACTTCACATTACTAACCATACAAATAGTGTCTCCAAATCTTTAGTGCAAAGAAAACCGCGGCTAATTCCAAGTCGTGAGTGGGGTAATTCTGCTCATAACTCTTCAACTGCCTGGAGGCATATGCCACAACCTTGCCTTTTTGCATTAGAACACATCCTAGACCAACTTTGGATGCATCACAATAAGCACTAAATCTCCCTTCCTCAGTTAGGAGTGCCAAAAGAGGGGCTGTCGTCAACTTTAGCTTTAGTATCTGGAAGCTATCTTCACAAGCTCCATTCCAAGAGTACTTGGTGTCCTTCTTTGTTAAACTAGTTAAAGGCTTGGCAATTAAAGAAAATCCCTTGATGAACTTTCAGTAATAGCCTACCAATCCAAGGAAACTACGGACTTCACTGGCGTTCCTCGGCTGTGGCCAGTCTTTCACTGCCTGAATTTTGGTTGGATCAACGGATATACCCTTAGCAGAAATGACATGGCCTAGAAAGTTGACCTTATCCAACCAGAACTCACATTTGGACAACTTGGCATAGAGTTGCTGCTGTTTTAATATCGTCAAAACTACTCTTAAGTGTTCTTCATGGTCAGCTTTAGTCCGTGAGTAAATTGGGATATCATCTATAAACACAATCACAAACTTGTCCAAATACTCACGAAACACACGGTTCATCAAGTCCATAAAAGCTGCAGGTGCATTTGTCAATCCAAACGACATCACAAGAAATTCATAGTGTCCATATCGGGTTCTGAATGTTGTCTTTGATATATCACTCTCCTTAACCTTCAGTTGGTAATAACCCGAACTTAAGTCAATTTTTGAAAATACCTTAGTTTCTTGTAGTTGCTCAAACAAATCGTCAATTCGGGGTAAGGGATATTTATTCTTGATCGTTAACTTGTTCAGTTCTCTGTAATCTATGCACATTCTAAGGGAACTGTCTTTCTTCTTAACAAATAGGACAAGTGCACCCCAGGGAGAACAACTAGGGCGTATAAATCCATTGTCAACTAGTTCCTATAGTTGGACTTTTAACTCCTTCAACTCAACAGGTGCCATGCGGTAAGGGTTCTTAGACACAGGTAATGCCTCGGGATAAGTATCGATTACAAACTCAATTTCTTTGTCAGGTGGTAACCCAGGCAAGTCATCCAAAAATGCTTCTAGAAACTTTCAGACTATAAGAATATCTTGAAGTTCTACCTTATTCTTTACCCGGACATCAATTATGCTAGCTAGAAAACTCTCACAACCACCCTTCAGTAACCGTTGAGTCTCTAGTGAGGATATAATTGACATTTTACTTATTTTTGGAATAGCTTGGAAGGAATACCGATTTCCGTTCGGGGGTCGGAACTCAACCAATCCAGTCCTACAACTTATCGTGGCATAATGTCCGAATAACCAATCCATTCCTAATATGACTTCATATCCCTTCATATCAATTACGATTAGCTCTACATATAACTTCTTATCTCCTAAGGACATAATATCACCTTTTACTATCTGCTCTGAATGTAAGGACTTCCCTGAAGGTAACATAACACTATATGACCTCTCGGCTGGCAAGAGTTCTAACCTATGCTTACATACAAACACGGTTGATACAAACGAATGTGTGGCTCCCGTATCTATAAGTGTATAAGCAGAAATACCATAGATCATAATTGTACCTGTTATGACCGTATGCTGCACCACATCCTCATCCTCCATTAAATCATAGACTCTTGGCGCTACTCTTGTACGATTTGGGTCTAGCGGCATAGGGCAATCTCTGACTATGTGTCCAACCTTGTCACATCTATAGCAATGGCCAGAATATAATTTACATTCGCCATGGTGATTCTTTTGGCAGGTGGAACATAGAGGAGCTAGAGGTCGCTTTCCTTTCCTTGATCATCATTTGGATTGAAGGGTCTCTTAACACCTTTCTGTTGTTGCTGAGGTCCTCTATTCGGTTGTGGTTGCCAACCTCTGCCCTGGCGCGGTGATGGCTGAGTCTCCTTGATGAACTTCCTTGGCGGTTCACGTTGTCCTTGTACTGTTAACTCAACTTTTTCCAATTCCAAAGCCTTAGCAGCCACTTCCGAATAGGGTGTGTTATGGATCCCCGCAGTCTTCACTCCCTGAAAGAGGCTCGGCTTCAATCCATGGACAAAATGGTGAATCTTGTCTTCCTCATCATCCACCAGACGGGGTGCAAACCTGGACAAGGCCTCAAACTTACAGATGTAGTCAGCCACAGAACCAGTTTGGCGCAGCTGCATAAACTCCATCTTTTTGCTGGCCCGAACCGCTCGGCTAAAATACTTGTCATAAAAAGCCATCTTGAACCACGCCCAAGTCATAGTTTCTGCATTCGTAGTGCTCTGAATTGAGTCCCACCAATGCCTTGCACCCAATGCAAGATGAAAAACAACACATGTGACCTTGTCCACATTTTCGACCTTGGCATAGTTGAACATGTCCTCAATTGTCCGAATCCACTCTTCAGCATAAATAGGATCCGAAACTTGACCATTGAATACTGGAGGTCGAAGGCGGTGAAAATGCTCGCTTCCATTGTCGTGAGTCGCATTTGAGCTAGAATTCCCTTTCTCTTCTCTAGTAACCACCCACTGCTCAATTTGGCGGGACTGGCGAATAACCAACTCGGTTAGCTGAGCGATGGTGTTACTATCCTCATTGCTCTCTCTTTGTTGACCTCTTACCATTTTGAGATTCCTAAACAAATAATCATAAACACATCTTAATGTGATGACATTACTAAAATCATATACACTTACAGTTGTTGGAGTGTGCTCATGTGACAATCTGTGTTGGAAGGCAGTCTGCAGAATCGATTTTAGAACCCGATTTTGCTTTGATACCATAATTGTAACAACCCGAGTCTCCCAAACCCGATTTGTTATCCATGACATAGGACTGGACAAAGAATTTTACGGAAAATTTAAAATTTCTCTCAATGATGAAAATTCTATCTCTAATCCTCGATTATACAGTGGAGAAAAAACTCATTATGTATACAACATTTAAAAATAGACAAAACGTTAAGACTTTTGACTGAGGGAATTGAAAATCAAGGACATCTACAAATCGCAAACGACAAAACTTTCTTCTCGCATCTGCCGATCGCAAAACGACAAAACATAATTCCCACTTCTACCGATAGTATTAAACAACGACATCTACCGATGTCACGTGCAACTCACGTGACTCATTAAACTTCTTCCGATAGAAATAACAACACCTACCGATAGAAATAAACAACATCTACCGATCACAAAACGACAAGACATTATACTCACTTCTACCGATAGTGAAAAATCTACATCTTTCGATTGACATGTTCATCCCACGTGACTCATTAAACATCACCCGATAGAAATAAACAACATCTACCGATAGAAATAAACAACATCTACCGATTACAACACGACAAGACATTATACTCATTTCTACCGATAGTGAAAAATCTACATCTTCCGATTGACATGTGCATCCCACATGACTCATTAAACTTCTTCCGATAGAAGACTTCTACCGGTGAGCTACCGAAGGTAATAAGCAACATTTACTGATAGAAGACATCCTGACTTTTACAGACTTTAACATGACTGACGTAAACTTGCACAATATAATCCATAGACTCATCCAAAATACGTGTAGCGGAAAACTTAAATAAAATAGACCTTTCTATCATTTCATGATCATCCTCAAACTCTAGATTTCAGTCAGACAAATTCCAATATCCATCGTTTTAAGAAAATTCATCCTATTTAGACTTCAGTATTCATAATCCTTACTAACATCATAAGAGTAGTAACCAGGGGTTGAAATCGCCTTTCCAGCCACAAACTGTCACCCTGAGCACCATCCAGCAACCAGTCCTAGACATCTTCATTGGGTTTAAAATCCTCACCTGATAACTCGTTACCTACATCATAAGGTTTAAACTATAAGTCTAATGCTTAGTAAGGAGTGCAATGCTAACATGTATGCATGAATGCACAGTTGAAAAGAACACATTATCATAATCATTTCTCGTCACATTCTTGTTCATATTCTTGATCATGTTCTTCTTCATATTCTTGTTCATCGTTTACGTCATGTGGATTAAGGGAGGATTTGTGCCGAAAAGGGAGTTGACAGTGAAAGTGTACATAGTCCCTTGCGGGCCATATTCATAGTCCTCCTTTTGGACAATGACATACGCCAAACCGCCCCCAACCCTCTCTTAATCCTTGTTACATAAGTTTCATGTTCATATCTTGATCGTGAAGGAAAAACATGCAATTAAAACATTTTCATATACTTGAAAAGGAAACAATCATGAAGCATGAGTATGAATACACTTATTTCATCGGACTAGAAGGACAGATCAATCATTCAACAATAAATCATGTTGCTAACTCACATATCATAACCATACAGACTATATCACAAACAACTTTCGGACATCATAATCAACTTTAACTTAGTACCCTCGTGATGTAGGGCCCTAAAGGCCTGGAATCCTACTCACTCACTTACCTGGTTTCCTTAGCAAACTTAAGCACTTCTCTTCAGACTTCTTCACCTAAAAACATTTCACATCACAGTGTTAAATCAAAATCTTAAAAGTTCTAACCAAAGTCATCCTAAAATCTAGCATATATGTATATACTTCTAAATCTTCTTAGTCGAGCACCTAGTGTGCGCAGATTAACTTCCAAAATCTAAAATAACCAGATTCAACCCAGCAACTAACCATAGAATACAAATGTCACTACTATTACTCTGCCATAGAAGAATTCGAAACTTCAAGTCTTAGCTGAAAACAGAGCTCTAAGTAACTAACTAGCAACTACATTGTCTAAGTCTTACCTAGGGCGTGGATCGTCAGGGTGGAGACTGAAGAATCGGTCGTCAATGGAGGAGTAGCTAGCCGAGAGAGAGGGAGAGCTATAGAGAAAAGGAGGTCGCCGAGAGAGGAATGTCGGCTACAGTGGGGTTTTAATGAGGTTTAAGGATTTCCATTTTCTATTTATACTAGTTAAAATCCATCTTAATTACAATTTCGCAACCCAACCTAGTTTCACACCACTTGGAATTCGATAAATCAGGCATTAATTTAAAATAAAAGGTCGATAAAAGGTGACAGTTAAATCAGTTTCTTTAAGGAAAGAAATTACCTGACTAAAAATGTCGGGTGTTACAGCACACTTGATGTATAACCTGTTAAATTTAATTTTATCTGCACACGTATACGAGAAACATTAAATTCATTCAAATGCTTAAGAAAAACTTATCAAATCAAGTACAAAAGAGCATAAATAAGTGTGTAAAATACACACTTATCACTATATCACTATTATCCAAAATAATCATAGCTCTTTTATTCGGACAACTAGAAGCAATATGACAAAAACCTTGACATCTAAAACACTTAAACCTTGACTTAATAGGTTTACCTTTTATGAGAGTGGTATTTGATATCGTGGTTTTCCCTTTGAACTCCTCTTTTGGTTTTGAATTAGAGTTATCATTCCTCTAATTAAATTTCCATGAAGAGTTTGAGGTTGATCTGATCTTAGAGTTTCTCGATTTGAATTGCCTATCAACTTTGATGGACTTGTGCAACAATCATTCTAAGCCAACATAATGATACAAATTCACAATGTCTGCGATTTCTCTTTTTAAACCTCTAATGAATCGCGTCATCGTAGCTTCATCGTTCTCATCCACTCTAGCTCTTACCATGGCTACTTCCAACTCTTTGTAACATTCCTCCATACTTTAAATTTCTTGAGTCAAACCTTGTAGTTTCCTACATGCATCTCAATAATAGTGGTTAGGAATAAATCTTTTATGCATTTGTACCTTCATATCATCCCATATGCGTGTGGAATGTTCTCCATACCTTTTTCGAGTTTTCACTAATTGATCTCACCATATGCTCGCATAATCCATGAATTCTATCGAGACTAAATGATCTTTTTCTCATCGGTGTAATTATGACAATCAAACATATGTTCAACTTTTCTTTCCCATTCTATATAAAGTTCGGGATCACTCTTACCTTGAAAAGGAAGGATTATCGTTTTAATGTTGCTTAGATTTCCATTATCACGGTTTGTTCTAGCATACCTTTCTATTTTGTAATTGTCATCCTCGTAGTTGGAATCCTCATAGTAATGCTCTATTGGTGATTTGCCCATCCGTGCACGGCTATTAGAATGAGACTTTATTCTTTCATACATCATGTATAAAGTTTTAATTTGATCTTGAATAGCCTTCATGTACATCTCTGAATCAAAGTTAATATGTCTTTCCTCACTACTCATAATTTCAAGAAAGGAAATTAAAAATTGTTAGTGAACAAAATAAATAAGTAAACAAAACTCACTTACTCCCTCACGTGTTTACACTTGATTTATGTCTCTCCACTTGTGTTTCTCTCAAATAATGATTTTTTTTTTATGATAATCTCACCCTCTTACCTTTTACCTCCTAACTTTCTCTTTTAGTTCTATATGTACAAACCTAATCAAAAGAAAAAATTCAACAAGCAAGATCAATCTTTTTTAACTCAAAATTCTAATTTTCAAAATCGGTTAGAATCAAACAATTTAAAATAAGATATAGGATTTCAAGAAATGAAATTTTTCAAGAAAAGAAACTTTGATATCTTAAAGAATAATGAACAATGCTCGAATATTGTGAGAGAAAATAACATTAATCAAGAACTTCAAAGTCTTCAAGAATCAATAACTTGGAATTAATTGAGACAATCTAAGAAAAAAATTTGAATAAGCACATTCAAAAGCAAATATTGATACTTAGAATGAAGAAAAAGAAATTGATGCTCGAGATATTGATACTCGAAATATTGAGATTTTTTTTTTAAAAGAAGAAAATTTGATGAGCAAAAAATCACTACTTGAAAGTTTTTTGGAATTTTTGAATTTTTTTTCATGAATTTTTTTTTTTTTTTTTACAAATTTCAAAGGAAGAAATTCAAGCAGAAAAAATTTAATAAAGATAGAGACTTGAATCTAGGAGCCAAAGCTCTGATACCAAATGATGAGAACCATGGGTATATCAAACCCGAGACCCTTCAACAACGCATAATAGAAACTCATGAATGCCTTTGAAATCAAGTATAAGGAACTTGACCCCAATCGAACTTTGCCGATCGAACCAAAGTTATCAAACAAGAAACTTGACCTGTAATCCAACTTGTGGTTAGAACTAAAGCTATCAAGTTGATGTTTCAAGTTTTGACTTGAAAAAGATCTAGTTCTTCACAAATAACCAAAAGAAAAATTCTCACAAAGAGTAACTCAAGCGATAAGTTGTAGTGAATCAAGTTTATGATGTCATAAAAGATGAAATGAATTCAATGAATTCTAATAGAGTCAGAAATCTTGTCGAGCTGTCTAATGGTGTAAAAACTATAAGATGTAAATGGGTCTTTAAGACTAAGAAAGACTAATTCAACAACATCAAAAGATATAAAGCAATACTCGTTGCTAAAGGATTCACTCAAAGGAAGAAATCGATTACAAGCAGATTATTTCGATCCCTTAGACCTTTCAACATATCCAAATAGTCAATAATATTCCTTGGGTCTAGTTTTTTTTGTTAGTTATAAATCTTGACTTTAGACGGACATCCTCAAATGCATATATATTGCAAACTTGGTTTCCAACCTTTCCATAACTCAAATTTCATCTTTCTGGCCACCTTGGTTGGAACTCATTTTAATATATACGCAGTCGTCTTAATAGCATCGGGCCATAAGAAATCATGAAGTTTGGAGTTGCTACCCATAATCCTCATCATATCCAATAATGTTCGATATCTTCTTTCTGGCACACCATTCTTATCCGAAGAACTAGACATAGTGTACTTGATGAGAACCACATGTATATCAAGCTCGAGACCCTTCAACAACGCAGAATAGAAACTCAAGAATGTCTTTGAAATCAAGTATAAGAAACTTGACCCCAATCGAACCTTTCCGACGGAACCAAAGTTATCAAACAAGGAGCTCGACATGTAACCAAACTTGTGGTTAGAACCAAAGCTATCAAGTTGATCTTTCAAGTTTTGACTTGAAGAAGATTTAGTTATTCACAAAGAACTAAAGAGAAAATTCTCACAAAGAGTAACTCAAAGTCTTGTATGTTGGTTGTATAATGTTGTAGGGTTTATGTTTTTAAATAGGCTACAAAATATCCTAATGTAATAAGAAAGTAATTAGAAAACTTAACAAATTAATAAAAAGAAACTAGACTAAAAAACAAGGAAAATTAGGTAACCAAACAAAAGAAAACTTTGACCACATAATAAAAGACAACTTGGACCAATTTGATTGATAAATTTTGTGGCTCTTCTTCCTAAATTCGTGCCCACCTTCCTTCAAGAATTAGGAAATAAGTTGTTGTCAATTTGACAGAAAATGAAACTCTCAATGGATTTTGCATGTACATGTTTTATTGTTGTACTTCCATCCCACTTGCAACTAAATCTTTAAATATTTTTTAAGTATCTTCGGTCTTCATTTCCTTCCCAACATTCTCTTCAATACTTAACAAATTTATTGATTTCAGCTCTGGTTGAAAAAAAAATTCTCTTGAATTTCTAGAATCAATCCATGAAAGGCTTCATGCATTTTCTTGATTCTTGATTTTGTCATTGGGCCTCCAATATCTTGACATGGATCTTTAACTTTGGGCTTGAAATTGATTACACCTTGATGCACATCAATACTAAGCAACAATTCCGTCCTCTTAAAGAAATCTAGCAAAAGGATCTGGTGCTTGTCCATCTTCAGTGTATCTACCATAATACTCTCCACCTCTGTGAGTCCTCACAATCTTAATTTGCTTACCACCTTATTTCTCTATTTCTGCCTTAAAGGCATCTAATACTTAATTTTTTCTTCTAAAGTAAGTAAAGATACATGTATCATGAGTAATAATCAATAAAAGAGATGAAATATTTTGGACCATTTGAGTCTATAACCGGATTACAAATATCTGAATATATGATCTCTAATATTTCAGAACTCCTCTTTGCACCTTTTTTAAATTTATTGGTCTTATTTCCCTTAAGCGGTCCAAACAAATATGAAAATCAATAAAATATAAAATACTAAGTACTTTATCATTTAATCATCTTTAGAGTCTCTGAACAGAGATGTATCTCAATCTCTGGTGCTATAACATATAAGAATCTTCATTTATAACACATTGTTTCAAACCAATATGAACATGCATAACATTATGAGTGGTATCATTTTGTAAATCAATAGAGAAAAGATCATTAGATATAGATCAAATTTATGAAATAAACTGAAAAGTTAAAGGAAAAATCCCAATGTACTAATCTTGAAATTGATTTAAGCTGCATGTTCTGACAACTTCCACATGTGAATGCATCTTACTTCCTGAATAGATGGATTGTTCACTTCCCACTAGTTTCCGAAGGTTTCGCATACCCTGCAAAGTATTCGAAATATGGATTGTAGAAGAAGAATTAATCCAACATGTGTTATAAATAATATCAACCATATTAGATTTATAACAAACAAATGAGATTGATTTACCTTTCTTTTTAAGTCACTTCTTGTCACAGAAGTAACACTTAGGGTCCCTTATTTCACCACTTTGGATCAGCATTTTATTTTTTTCCTTTATTTTTCTTTCTGACTTAAGTCTTTTTCTTTCCAAGAGACATCATGAATGGACTATCACCCATCTCTATTGTCAGCCTACCTTTCTCTTGCACACATATGGCAAATAATTTATTTATCGACCATTTATCCTTGTGCGTGTTATAAAAGATTTTAAAAGAAACGTATGACTGTAGAACAGTGTTCATAATATAATGCACTAGGAAAGAATCAGACATATTAACCTCAAGTGTCTTAAGTTGAGTCGCAATGTCTCTTATCTGCTTAAAGTGGTCTCGCACACCTGTTACTGAAGTGAACCTTAAGGATGAAAATTTTATAATGAGGGTATTGCTGAGTGCTTTATCTAAGTCTCATACTGCTCATCATAGCTTTTAGTAATGTCATGACATCATTATGTTGATAGACAGAACTACAAATACCTGCAGTGTTCTTGGTGTTTATGAACATCCCACTAAGGTGATTTGAACGTTCCCCAAGTTCATAAAGAGCAAGTTCATCAAGGGTGATGGTCGGTGCAATGATTGGTTTGTCTTTTCATATAGCATAATCAATATCTGTAGACCCTAAGTGAAAAAGAATCATCTTCTTCCACACTTTATAATTATCACCTCGTAATTCAAGAGTATCGCATTTGATATCAAAATAACTCAAAGAATGTGTAGCTGCAAAATTTAAATTTCACATACTTAAAATTGATACTTAAATTGTAAATCATGTTTTACCAATGTAAATCATACTATAATCGTAAGTATAGTGACATAAAACTTGTTTGTGGGCTAAAGTTTTAATTCAATAATATTCATATTCAACCAAATAATAAAAATGTCAAATTATGTTCATTTTCTTAATTCTTGTGGGTAATTAAGAAAAATAATTTGACATTCATTCTAATTAATTATGCAAATATAGTAAAAGTTCATGTGGGATGAAATTTACTACATTTACAAAATTAATTACAATGAATGTCATAATGTGATTTTAACTCTTAATATATAATTTAAGATATTATTACTACTCTTTAATTAAATAAAATTATATAACTCACTAGACATTTAGATTTGTTCATATGAACACAAAATTTAATTTCAATGTCATCATTTATATTATTTTGCAAACATAATAAAACAAAAAGTATGCATGCAAAACAGTATAAATAATTTTAAACTAAATGAACATGAAATAAAAGTGTCATATAAAAATTTAGGGAAAAGTACCATTTAGACTCCAACGTATGGTGTCAGTGACCATTTGGTACCTAACGTTTGTTTTGTACCCAATTAGACCATAACGTATAAAACCTTTGCAATTCAAACCTAGCCGTCAATTTTTTAGTTAAAATTGACAGATGTCTTTTTAAAATTACCAAACTACCTCTCTCTCTCTCTCTCTCTCTCTCTCTCTCGTTTAGTCGAGACTCGAGAATGGCCTCCATAACCAGAGAAAATCCTCTGAAATCATTGCAGCAGATTATGGAGCTTTCTCTCCCCCCAGACAGAAGCTCGTCGTCTATCTTCGTCAAGAATACTATCAAACCCATATTCAAACAAAACCGATCGTCTTTGAAAATTCGGAGAAAAATCACTGTGAAGCATTCGAAGAAAAAGAAAACCCAGAAAAATCACTGTGAAGCATTATGAAGTAGTAATTCTTTAGAGTTCTTTTTAGATCTTTTATAATCTTACCAGTACATGACTGAAATAAGGAACCGCCCATCACTTGAATTGCTCTTTCTGCATTTCTAATTTCCTCCTGTATCAAATTACAAATTCAGAGACTGCACCACATACTAACCATGATCGCTGTGAGTAACTAAGAATTCATCCGGAAATTACGTTACTGTCGGGGTCGAGGAACAAAAACCGAAATTCTATCGTTCGCTATCGGTGTAGGAATTTCAAATCTACAACTACTAAAGCTAATGGATCGATTAGGGGTGGGCACGGTCCGGTCCAGTCCAGTTCTCGCTTGGAACCAGACCGGACCGACAATTTCTGGATTTTAAATTCTATAACCGGAACCGGTCCCGGGAGGAACCGGTACCGAACCGGGACCGGACCGTAAGTTGCGGTCCGGTTCCCGTTCGGTTCCGGTTCCTCCCATCTAATTTTTTATTTATTTTTGTTTCCTAAAATATTTAAAGATGAAAAATAAAACTAAATCTAAAGTTGAAAAATTCCATCCAGAATTCCTTAACGCCGAAAGCTAGCCCTCGACCAGATGAAATCAGAGAGAGAGAGAGGTAAGCTCAAGGAAAAATTTAAACTTTACCTTCACCCACTCTCTCCGCCGTAATCGAACAGCACGATCGGAACGCTATCCCTCGAAATCGCGCGTTCCTGATCTGTCTTTCTTCTCCAAACCAGAGGTGGGTTTTTTTAAATAGCTGCCATGGATGTCATTTTCACTGCAACACAAAGGACAAACCCACCTTCTCTCTATCTCAAACGAAGAAAAGGATAAGGTTTTGCAGGTGGGTCTTCCATCTACATCCTGTAACAATGAAAGGTACGATTCTAGAGAGAGAGAGGATTGCGAGGATTGAGTAAAGGCATGAGAGGCGTACCACCTCGTGAAGCGGAAGAAGCAGGGATTTCAAATGAAAGCTGTAATAAATGAAACCTGTAATAAATGAAAGTTATAATAAATACTAGTGAATTCGGTACTCCCACGGTCCGGCCGGTTCCCGAACCTAGGAACCGTGTACTGGACCGCCGGTTCCGGTTCCAAGAGTTTTGGAACTGGAACTGTAGCACCCGGTTCCATTAAACTCAATTTATTTTGTCAAATTAAGATGTGCAAATATGGGTTAGGTTAATGAATGGATATGCAAGGGCATTATGGTAAATTAAAAACTTATTAGTGGATAACCTATTTAAAAAGAATTTATTGAGCCTAGCCGCCACCATTCATTCTTGCTCTCGGTTTTCAGCTCAAACCCGCAGACTTCCCGGGCGATTTCCTTCCCCGAGTTCGTTCGACGAGCTAGGTAAGTTTCTACCTCGATTTTTCTGACTTAGTAACTAAGGAAGATTGTATGGGGAAGTGTTAGATATGTATTTTGGGAACTCATCAGGAAAGTGAGTAGATACGGGTTTAGCATAGAATCAGTAATGCTTGGCGATCAGAACTCCCAACTATTCCCTTAGGTTTTCTGAATGCCTTAGAATGAGGTTTAGTACAGGTTGACTTAATGTTCTGTTTATGCTCTAGGTGAGGAAGATCCCGAAGAAACTCCTAACCGAGCACTCTCCAAGAATCCAGGTAAGTAGAGTTTATTTGTGCCTTTGGGCCTAAATCACAAAACAGTAGGGTTTATGTATGTTTTGTATGTTTATTTTCCAGTTGTCATGCATCATGTTTTTGAAAGATTACGAAAATGAATTTACATGAAACGCATGGTAAGTGTGAGCAGGATGATTAGAACAACTGTTAAGGGGGATTAATCCGCCCCTTAACTGAGAACAGAGGATTGAGGTTTTGGGAAAAGTGATCCACTTCCCAATCCTACAGGGGGATCAGACCAGTTAACTGTTAAGGGAATTAATCCGCCCCTTAATTGAGATCAGAGGATGTATGCTTTGGGGAATGACTGATCCACTTTCCCATCGTACAAAGGGATCAACAGAGAACGAATTTGAATACAACTGAGATGAGAAAGTAGAGACCGCACGTTTAGGGAAATTATTGCTTCATTGATCCATTTCATTCATCGCTCTACTTGCTTAGCATTAGGCTAATATATGAGTTTTGTGATGTAGGTGAAGAAGTTACTGAAGGTATGTTTACCGACCAACATGAGGAATAGGCTGGTTGGAGGAGCATTTTCAGGCATCGGTTTGGTCATCTGTTGAGGCGGTTTAATCCATGGCTGCAGGTGTTGAGTTGAGGGTAACTAGTTCAGTATAGATGTTTTACTGAAAATTTTATGACAATAGTGGTTTCAAAGTTTTGAAAATATTTTTGAGAATCTTCTGATATTGGTATTCTGTTGGATTTTGAAAACATTGTTTTTACTGAATTTGGGAAGGGCAGTGATTTGGTTTGTTTCTGGATGTTTAGTTTTGTCGTTTTGCCTATCGGAAGCTGCCTTCAGTAAAGTCGTTGGATGAGAGAGAGAACATCCGGCTGATGTCATCGGCAGGTGCAAGTCGCAAAACCTGTAGTTTTGCTATCGGCAGATGTAGCGTATATTTTAATCTTATCGGAAGGAGTCGTAATGTCGTTGTCGGTGGATGTCGCGTGCTTGTCTATCGGCAGATGGAAATCTATCGGCAGATGAAGTTATGTTGACTCCATCGGCAGATGGAGTTATGTTGACTTCATCGGCAGATGAAGTTATGTTGACTTCATCGGCAGATGTAGTTGGGTTGGCTTGTCGGTAGATGGTGGTGCGTTGTTTGTACACGTCATCGGTAGAAACCTCCTAATTCCTATTTCTGCTTCTTCCGTTGACTTTGTCGTCGGCAAATGTGTTCGACTTCGGCAACTTCACGGGCATTCTGCGTTTATTTTCTTTAGCTTTACGTCTTTTAGCCAATTACTCTTAACACTTACAACGGTCATTTTAAAATGTTTTCACAGGTCACTTAGCTTCATTGATGTCCAATTGATTTTCCGCTGCAAGTTTTAAAATATATATTTAGCTTTAGAAAAAGTCAAATTTTGGCTGTTGAGTGAAATTTTAAATTTTGCATCAAGACGTCATGGTTCGGTTCAGCGTTATGAGTAGCAAACCGGGTTCAGATAACTCGGGGCATTACAAGTTGGTATCAGAGCCATTTGGTTAAACCGTTCAAAGAATTACTCAACAGTGCCGATCGTTGCATGGAAGTACTCCAACAACTGTAAGTGTTTATGTTAGTTTTAGTTATTAGATATTTATGAGAATAGTTAACCTTTTACAGGGATATAGTAAAATGTCTAGACGACCAGGTAGACCGAGAGTACAGAGGGGGACACAAAACCCGGAGAGTACTGAGAATTCTGGTGTGATCAGGAAGCTGACAGACTTGGTACGCCAGCAATCTGATATGATGCGCCAGCAATCCGATCAGTTGGGACTGCTACTGAACCGAGAGGTACAAGGGAGTGCCAACTCGGGTTCCAGCAATGAATAGGCAGGAGAGAGGTTTAGGAGGTTGCGACCACCCACTTTTGATGGAAAGTCAGCTAATCCAATTGTGGCCGAGGAATGGTTGAAAAAGATAGAAAGCATGTTTAGGTGTGCAAATGTGGGAGAAGGAGGAAAAGGTCATTTTGGCAACCTTCCACTTTGCCGGTGATGCTCAACTTTGGTGGGAAACGATGGAGACCACCCATGATGTTCTTACGATGACTTGGACGCAATTTAAGGAGATTTTCTATGAGAAGTATTTTAACAGTACTGTACAGACCACAAAGAAGTTGGAGTTCATGAACTTGAAACAAACAGGGACCGTAGCTGAATACAGCAGACAGTTTGAATCCCTATCAAGGTTTGCCGGACACCTTGCACGCAGAGATGAGGATAAAGTGTTCCAATTTGTGCATGGGCTGAAACCTGAGATTTATAGAGGAGTCAAGTTCTCAGGTATAAAAGGATTGTCCTACAGTGAAGTAGTGTCCACGGCATTAGAAGTGGAAGAGGCGGAGATGAAGTGTGCTGGGTTTAGTGCGGCTCCACGAAAGTTCACCCAGCCACACCATCACAGGGGAACGAAGAGGCCCGGTGAGGGCCAGGGCAGTCAAGGGAAGGAGAAGAAGACACCAGATACTAGGAAGTTCCCTCAATGCCCAAAGTGTTTAAGATTTCACCCGGGAGAGTGTAGAATTAGCGCAGGGAAGTGTTTCAACTGTGAGGAGACCGGGCATCTGCTTAAGGATTGCCCAAAGCCCAGAGTCCTTCGCTGTTATAATTGTAATAAAGTTGGCCACATGAGTAGGGATTGTCCAGCTCTGAAGAATGCCCCGGTGAATGTTAAGCCAAGGATATTCTCCATGGTAGAATCGGGTGATGAAGATCAGCCTGCTGTTGTGTCAGGTACCATACTAGCCAATTTTATGCCTGCTTTTACTTTAATAGATTCAGGTGCAACACATTCCTTCATAGCGTCTGCATTTGCTGATAAATTAGACGTTAAGTCTTCACTTTCTGAGTATATGTTTAATGTTGCTTTACCTTCTGGCGAACGCGTGCGCTCTAGTCGTATGCTGCTTAATAGTGTAGTGACAGTAGAAGGTAAGAACGTACCTGCTGATCTCATTATTTTAGAGATCATGGGATTTGATGTAATCTTAGGAATGGATTGGTTGTTTAAGCACTATGCTACGATAGATTGTAGAACTGGCTTAGTTAGTTTTCAACCCCCTGGTGGTTTAAGACACACTTTCCAAGCCTCGAAGAAAGATAAGAGGATGTCTGTTTTAGCCGCTTTCAGTGCTAGATCTTCCTTATGCAGTGAGTATTCATGCTTTCTGGCCAGTGTTTTGGACACAAAACTGGTAGGAGAATTGAGCCTCCAAGATGTTCGAGTAGCTCAAGATTTCCCTGAAGTCTTCCTTGATGACCTGCCGGGTTTGCCACCCGATAGGGAGATTGAATTTGTAGTAGATGTCTATCCTGGTGCGGAGCCAGTATCTAAGAATCCATACCGATTAGCATCAGCAGAACTCAAGGAGTTAAAGAAACAGTTAGAGGAACTGATGGAAAAAGGGTTCATACGACCGAGTTATTCGCCGTGGGGTGCACCAGTTCTCTTTGTTAAGAAAAGGACGGATCAATGCGCATGTGCATTGACTACCGAGAATTAAATAAGTTAACCATCAAGAATAAGTACCCATTACCTAGGATCGATGATTTGTTTGACCAACTTCAAGGTGCACGAGTTTTCTCTAAGATTGACTTAAGATCGGGGTACTACCAATTGAAGGTTAAGTCTGAGGATATACCAAAGACTGCCTTTCGTACGAGATATGGACATTATGAATTTTTGGTTATGTCCTTTGGTTTGACAAATGCACCAGCAGCTTTCATGGATCTCGTGAATAGAGTGTTTCACGAATTTCTAGACAAGTTTGTCATTGTATTCATTGATGATATCTTGATTTATTCTAGAAATAAGGGTGAGCATGCAACGCATTTGAGTTTGGTGTTAGGAGTACTCAGACAGCACCAGCTTTATGCTAAGTTTTCCAAGTGTGAGTTTTGGTTGGACAAAGTTCACTTTCTTGGTCACGTGATCTCTGGGGATGGAATATCTGTCGATCCAGCCAAAGTTTGTGCGGTTAAGGAATGGCCTCAACCGAAGAATGCTTCTGATATTAGGAGTTTCCTCGGGTTAGCAGGGTATTACAGGAAGTTTATTGAAGGATTCTCGAAGGTTGCGACACCCCTCACTCGTTTAACTAGGAAAAACATAGAGTATGCTTGGATTGAGGAGTGTGAGTCCAGCTTCCAAACCTTAAAGCAGAAATTGACCAATGCACCTATACTAACCCTTCCTGTTGAAAATGGTAAGTTTAGTATTTATTGTGATGCTTCCAAAATTGGACTTGGCTGTGTTTTGATGCAAGATGGTAAGGTCATAGCTTATGCTTCTAGGCAATTAAAGGTGCATGAGAAGAATTATCCTACGCATGACTTAGAATTAGCTGCGGTGGTTTTTGCATTAAAGATTTGGAGGCACCACTTGTATGGACAGACTTGTGAAATATTTTCGGATCATAAAAGTCTGAAGTATATTTTCACGCAGAAGGAATTAAACATGAGACAACGTAGATGGTTGGAGTTTGTTAAAGACTACGATTTTAAGATTAAATACCACCCTGGTAAGGCCAATGTGGTGGCTGATGCATTAAGTAGAGTAATACCGTCAGCCTCAGCTTTGATTCTGGATATGCCGGTGGCCTTAGAGACTGAATTTCATAAGTTTAACCTAGAAACTGTGTCCAATGTAGCAGCTATGCTTTCTGCCATCTCCTTAAAACCTACCATTCTAGAAAAGATAAAAGAAACCCAGGACATTGATGAGGAGTGTAAAAAGTTCAAGTCGAGCATGGATTCTACTGACAATTTGGACTTCAATTATACTGATGATGGAATACTTAAGTTCAGGAATAGATATTTTGTGCCAGCCAATAAAGAGCTTCATGATGAAATCCTTTCTGAAGCTCACTCTTCTAGATTTTCCGTCCATCCTGGTAGTACAAAGATGTACAGAGACCTTAAGCAGACTTATTGGTGACCAGGTATGAAGCGGAGCGTTGCTGAACATGTAGGACTATGTTTGATCTGCCAGCGAGTTAAGGCTGAACATCAGAGACCTGCAGGAATGTTGCAGCCATTACCACTCCCTGAATGGAAATGGGAGCAGATAACCATGGACTTTATTGTAGGATTACCCAGAACAGTAAAAGGACATGATGCAATCTGGGTGATAATCGATCGACTAACCAAATCAGCCCATTTCTTACCCATCAAGATGACTTACTCTATGGATCAGCTAGCCGAATTGTATGTGCATGAGGTTGTGCGACTACATGGAGTTCCAGCTACTATAGTTTCGGACCGAGACTCTAGATTCACATCCAAATTTTGGAAGAGTTTACATAAAGCCATGGGCACACAGCTAAACTTCAGTACAGCCTTTCACCCTCAAACAGATGGACAATCGGAAAGAACCATTCAAACATTAGAGGATATGCTCCGGGCATGTGTTTTGGATTTTCAAGGTTCTTGGAGCAAGTATCTGTCTTTGGTGGAGTTTTCTTATAATAACAGCTTTCAAGCAACAATAGGAATGGCACCGTATGAGGCCTTGTATGGACGAAAATGTAGATCTCCTTTATACTGGGACGAAGTTGGTGAAGCACAGTTGCTTGGTCCTGACATTGTGCAGCAGACTATTGAGAAGGTTACTCTCATCCGTCAGAGGATCTTAACAGCTCAAAGCCGACAGAAGAGCTATGCTGACAGAAGACGCAGGGAATTAGAGTTCGAAGTAGGCGATGAAGTTTTTCTTAAAGTATCACCATTCAAAGGAGTTGTGAGATTTGGAAAGAGAGGCAAACTGAATCCTAGATTTGTTGGTCCTTTCTCAATTCTGAAAAGGATTGGGAAAGCAGCCTATCAGTTACAGCTACCAGCTTCTATGGAAGGAGTCCACAATGTGTTCCATGTCTCTATGTTGAAGAAGTGTGTGCGGGATCCGTCCCAAGTTGTTGAATAGCAAAGCATTGTTGAAATTCAACCTACACTTACCTACGAGGAGAAGCCAGTAAAGATTCTGGATTATGCAGTAAAGGTACTACGCAACAAAGAAGTGCCGCTGGTGAAAGTCTTGTGGCACAATCAGAACACAGAGGAGGCAACATGGGAGCGCCAACAAGACATAATGGACCAACATCCAGAACTGTTCAGGTACTGAATTTTGAGGACAAAATTCTTTTAAGGAGGGTAGACTGTAGCACCCGGTTCCATTAAACTCAATTTATTTTGTCAAATTAAGATGTGCAAATATGGGTTAGGTTAATGAATGGATATGCAAGGGCATTATGGTAAATTAAAAACTTATTAGTGGATAACCTATTTAAAAAGAATTTATTGAGCCTAGCCGCCACCATTCATTCTTGCTCTCGGTTTTCAGCTTAAACCCGCAGACTTCCCGGGCAATTTCCTTCCCCGAGTCCGTTCGACGAGCTAGGTAAGTTTCTACCTCGATTTTTCTGACTTAGTAACTAAGGAAGATTGTATGGGGAAGTGTTAGATATGTATTTTGGGAACTCATCAGGAAAGTGAGTAGATACGGGTTTAGCATAGAATCAGTAATGCTTGGCGATCAGAACTCCCAACTATTCCCTTAGGTTTTCTGAATGCCTTAGAATGAGGTTTAGTACAGGTTGACTTAATGTTCTGTTTATGCTCTAGGTGAGGAAGATCCCGAAGAAACTCCTAACCGAGCACTCGCCAAGAATCCAGGTAAGTAGAGTTTATTTGTGCCTTTGGGCCTACATCACAAAACAGTAGGGTTTATGTATGTTTTGTATGTTTATTTTCCAGTTGTAATGCATCATGTTTTTGAAAGATTACGAAAATGAATTTACATGAAACGCATGGTAAGTGTGAGCAGGATGATTAGAACAACTGTTAAGGGGGATTAATCCGCCCCTTAACTGAGAACAGAGGATTGAGGTTTTGGGAAAAGTGATCCACTTCCCAATCCTACAAGGGGATCAGACCAGTTAACTGTTAAGGGAATTAATCCGCCCCTTAATTGAGATCAGAGGATGTATGCTTTGGGGAATGACTGATCCACTTTCCCATCGTACAGAGGGATCAACAGAGAACGAATTTGAATACAACTGAGATGAGAAAGTAGAGACCGCACGTTTAGGGAAATTATTGCTTCATTGATCCATTTCATTCATCGCTCTACTTGCTTAGCATTAGGCTAATAGATGAGTTTTGTGATGTAGGTGAAGAAGTTACTGAAGGTATGTTTACCGACCAACATGAGGAATAGGCTGGTTGGAGGAGCATTTTCAGGCATCGGTTTGGTCATCTGTTGAGGCGGTTTAATCCATGGCTGTAGGTGTTGAGATGAGGGTAACTAGTTCAGTATAGATGTTTTACTGAAAATTTTATGACAATAGTGGTTTCAAAGTTTTGAAAATATTTTTGAGTATCTTCTGATATTGGTATTCTGTTGGATTTTGAAAACATTGTTTTTACTGAATTTGGGAAGGGCAGTGATTTGGTTTGTTTCTGGATGTTTAGTTTTGTCGTTTTGCCTATCGGAAGGTGCCTTCAGTAAAGTCGTTGGATGAGAGAGAGAACATCCGGCTGACGTCATCGGCAGGTGCAAGTCGCAAAACCTGTAGTTTTGCTATCGGCAGATGTAGCGTATATTTTAATCTTATCGGAAGGAGTCGTAATGTCGTTGTCGGTGGATGTCGTGTGCTTGTCTATCGGCAGATGAAGTTATATTGACTCCATCGGCAGATGGAGTTATGTTGACTTCATCGGCAGATGAAGTTATGTTGACTTCATCGGCAGATGTAGTTGGGTTGGCTTGTCGGTAGATGGTGGTGCGTTGTTTGTACACGTCATCGGTAGAAACCTCCTAATTCCTATTTCTGCTTCTTCCGTTGACTTTGTCGTCGGCAGATGTGTTCGACTTCGGCAACTTCACAGGCATTCTGCGTTTATTTTCTTTAGCTTTACGTCTTTTAGCCAATTACTCTTAACACTTCCAACGGTCATTTTAAAATATTTTCACAGGTCACTTAGCTTCATTGATGTCCAATTGATTTTCCGCTGCAAGTTTTAAAATATATATTTAGCTTTAGAAAAAGTCAAATTTTGGCTGTCGAGTGAAATTTTAAATTTTGCATCAAGACGTCATGGTTCGGTTCAGCGTTATGAGTAGCAAACCGGGTTCAGATAACTCCGGGCGTTACAGGAACCGACTCCCACCCCTTTTGGAACCGCCCAAGAACCGGCCCGGAACCGCGGTCCGGTCTGGTCCGTCGGTTCCGGGCCGGTTCTGCCCACCCCTAGGATCGATCAAGATACGTTTTGTAAATCTAATTACGTGAATAATGATAATTTATATTGTTAAAAGATCTCAACAATTAATGGTCAAATTAAGGTATATAAAGAGGGACATACGAGAGGATCGTGACCCTTTGCAGCTACGAACAAGCCTCCAACACGAACCAGGGGAAGACAGTATTCAGCTAAAAAAAAAGGTATACCACAGTGCAGGTCAAGGAGAATTCCTCGATTAAAATTATGAATTACCATTAAGAATTAGTATAGAATTTAGATCACAACCCAAAATTCTCATTTCTGCGACGGCTCTCGCCACTGCCACATCGAATTTTTCTCTAAACTGAATATTCTATCCAAAATTCTGTCAAACGACAAAGGTCCGAGTTACTATAGTTTATATAGACAAGAGAAAATAACCAATCAACTGTATTGTAGTTTCTTGGGGTAAAGAGTAGTATGTTTTTTTATTGATGTAGAATGAAATTTGTTCTAACCCAGACAATATGCATTTTGAAAATAATCAAACCTTGTTTTTGCCAACAAAACACGTAGAAAGAAACCATTGAAATGAGAAAGAAGTAATTTAAGGTTTTACCTCTGCTCTTCCTCTCAAAACTTCCACATTTGAAAAACCAGTACGATCCACTACGTGCTCCAAAAAGATGCAGCGCTTATTCATGGACTCTAACAGGGTAACTTAAGGACTCCAAAAAGATTGACTCCACAATGATTTTTCTCTGAATTTTCAAAGAAGATCGGTTTTGTTTGGATATGGGTTTGATAGTATTCTTGACGAAGATAGACGACGAGCTTCTGTCTGGGGGGAGAGAAAGCTCCATAATCTGCTGCAATGATTTCAGAGGATTTTCTCTGGTTATGGAGGCCATTCTCGAGTCTCGACTAAACGAGAGAGGAGAGAGAGAGAGAGAGAGAGAGAGACTAGGAGAGAGATGAGGAGAGGAGAGGAGAGAGAGAGAGAGAGCGAGAGAGAGGAGGCGGGAGGAGAGAGAGAGAGATGAGAGGAGAGAGAGAGAGAGAGAGAGAAGAGAGGAGGAGAGAGAGAGAGAGAGAGGTACTATGGTAATTTTAAAAAGGCATCTGTCAATTTTAACTGAAAAATTGACGGTAGGGTTTGAATTGCAAACGTTTTATACGTTAGGGTTTGATTGGTTACAAAACAAACGTTAGGTACCAAATGGTCACTGACACCATACGTTGGAGTCTAAATGGTACTTTTCCCAAAAATTTAATATTCTGTATCTACTAAACTATGCATATAAAAAGAATTATAAACTGTTTATAAATTAATAAGCATGTATTATACATAGGGAAATTACCAAAAACAACCGCAAAGTATCGGTTTTTTTCAATTCCAACCACGAAGTATTATTTTTAACAATTTAAACCACGACGTATCGAAAAAGTACCAAAAAAGACCACGCTGGACGGACGCAAAAAACCGCCGTCCGTCCGGGTCACTGTTCACGTGAACAGTGCGGACGGACGGTAAAAAATACCGTCCGTCCGGGTCACTGTTCACGTGAACAGTGACCAGTTTACGTTGTTTTTCTCCGTTTTATAAATTAATTTTTAAAAAATAGTAAACGATATTGGATTTAGTTAAAATTTTTATCACATATGTTCAACGTTATGAGAAGATAATCAGAAAAGTTTCGTGATTTTACAATATTTATATGATTTATTATAATTTTTTTACGTATGTTTTATAAAATAAATAACTAAAATTATAATAAATCGTACAAGTGTTAGAAAATCACGAAACTTTTCAAATTATCTTCTCATAACGTGGTGAATATGTGATAAAAATTTTAACTAAATCCAATATCGTTTACTATTTTTTAAAAATTAATTTATAAAACAGCAAAAAAAACATTTAAATGGGTACTGTTCACGTGAACAGTACCCGTCCAGACGCAAAAAACCACCGTCCGTCCGGGTCACTGTTCACGTGAACAGTGACCAGTGACCAGTTTACGTTCGTTTTTCTCCGTTTTATAAATTAATTTTTTTTTGCGTCCGTCCGGCGTGGTCGTTTTTGGCACTTTTTCGATATGTCGTGGTTTAAATTGTTAAAAATAATATTTCGTGGTTGGAATTGAAAAAAACTGATACTTTGCTGTTGTTTTTGGTAATTTCCCTTATACATATTAGAATGACATGTTCCAAAATCACGCAAGTTGTTTTGGCCGAATGGTCATACAGGGCATAGCTTCAAATTACTCAAAGTCCAGTTTAACTTATTTATTTTAGTATGATTCACAAAGGCACTTTTTCTTAATTCTTTAATGAAACTACATGTAGTTTCAAGAAATATGATGATTTCTCTTCATTACGAGAATCGAATTCAAAGTTTTTGATGTAAAATACTCGTATTAAAGTTTACGAGTGATTCGAAACAATTCTGTGGTTCAAAAGTGACTAAACGGAAGATTGAAAAAAAAAAAAATTCAATATCTATTTTTTCAAAACAACGGAGGTGAGAAACGAATCTAATACCGTGTAGAATAATTAAAAATATCTCTCGCCATTGAGGTTTGAAAACTTGGACTACTGTTTTCCCTTTGAGATTAGTCAATTCTAAACCTTCACACTCTCAGTGTGATAGGATTAGGGGATCTCTCTCTGAATTTTTTCCCTTTTTTCAAGAAGATTTCCTTCACCAGAGTCTTTCCATACAGAGACTCTTCTGCAAGATTTGTAGATCTTGCTGAAGAGAAAATTGCAGAAGGAAAAAGATTTCCTTCTGTGCGCATGAGGGATGATGAAGTATGGGCATCATCCCTTATAATAAAGAGGACCCATCAAACATGACCTCAACCAACATGCCATTGCTTAAATGTCTCTCTTAACGTCCCTGAACTTGATAAAAGGTCATTCTGGGCTGATCAAAGGTAAGTAATCAAATCAGAAAGTGATCAGATTTACAGAAGATGACGCTCGAGAAAATGAAGGCCGAGGAGCTTTGAAATGTTGAAGCTGTAGGACAAAGAGCTTGAAACGTGTGGAAAAGAGCAAGAGAAACTTTAGCTTGAGTTGAAGAAGTTGGAGAAATTGAAGGAATTTAAACCTATAACCTTTGCGTTAGATCTGTTTTCTGTCGCAAAATCCCTTCTTTCTTTCCTATTTTTTCAGTTGGCAAATGGAATTTTATAAAGCTGCAATTTCTCCTTTATTTGTTATTATCCAGACTTTCTCTAGTTCAATTCCTAAAAGACAAAGAGCTGGAAAACAAAGAGAAGAGGAAGGGATGCCATGAAAAGAATAGGCCTCCTCCACCCAACGTACTATGGAGTAAAGATCAATGGAATGAGGTAGCATACAGAAATTCTTTTATGATTTATTTAGTTTTGAAGCAGTTCGTCATCGGGTTTCTGTTTCTCAGACTCCAGAGGTGGGGAATAAGTGGAAAAATGTCACCGCAAAAGAGAAAATGCTGTATGAACAGAAGTATCTGGATGAAAAAAAAGGCTATTAGCAGGTAATTGCCAAAGAGAAACGAGAGAGTGAAGCAATGAAACTCTTGGAGTAGCAGAAACAGAAGATATCAATGGAGCTTCTCAAACAACATCCTCTGTTCAAACAAGAAGGGGAGAGAGAGGGAGAGATGGGATTTATTTTGGGAAAAAAATAGTTCATTTGCATTGCACATGTATCATTTAACAGCAGCAAGTAAATTGTTCGGGACACATACGTTAGATTTTTATTTGTACAAAAACATAATAAAGTGTTTTTGGTACATTATCTCGTACGATATGGTTAAATTACAAGTTATCTTATAATCCACATAACTTCTGCTATTATTGTAACAAAATATTCTCTTTTTATTTAGATCATATGGAAAAAGCTCCTATTAGAAAATTATACTAAAACCATACTATATATGTTATAATGTTAAGAGTGTAAAATATACTTAACACTCTAGATGTACAAGGGTGGTTGCATGAGTTAGGTATAGTTACACATAGAACTAGTTGATACATCTGGGTTAGACATTAGTTAGAATGCCTAGTTGGATGGAGTTACACGTGAGATCTAACCAATAAACAGGTATCACGTGTAAGAAAGCTAATAAGATAAACAATAAATCTTATGAAAATGTGAGAAACGAAAGATTAAGAAATACGACAAGTTAAACTAAAAACATAAACATCTATGTTTTTAAGGGGTTAGAGTGAGATCTAACTTATTGAGTTTTTCAAAATTCAATGTGTGATCTCTCCCTATTTTGCAGGATCAATTAGCGACAACTTATGAAATAAAACAAAAGATAAACTATCTTGAAGGTTTGAGCACAACATACGCTAGAGTATTTTCTTTTTACACTTTAATTTTGTATTTCGTTCTAATATGTCCTAAAGTTTGTATTTTATTTTGAAATTTGAGTCTCATAGATAATAAGACTTGTATTATATTATGTGGTTGCAGTGCTTTATATTTATGTTGGTTGTGTTGATGTATGGTTAGCTTTAATTTATTAAATGTTTAATTTTTACAAGTCTTTATGCTCGAAGTTAATCGTTTGTATGTGTATTCGTTAGTTCATCTCTTAGGATACCAAGTGAGCTCGACACATTGCCTTGTTCTAGCTAAATTATAAAAATTAGGCATGTAGTGCTCTTCTTCCCACTTTGGGAATTCATGAATCAGGGTCCAAATCGGTAGTGGTCGTAACGAGCTCAAACACTAAGATAAAGAAAGACTCATTACATCTTGAAATGTGAATGTCTTCTCGTTGGAGTCTTTGACAATATATGATTGTATTGTATATTTAGAGAAGGATTTTCATATTATAAAGAAGGATTTTCATTTTATTGTCATACATAGTGGATAATGAGATATGGTACACTACGATAGCTCAGTTTGATGTATCAATATTTGAACATTTATTAGTATGTCTGCCTCATATTATCTTTTCATTTCGTGATTCTCATTATTATGTTTACTCTCTTATTATACTCGCTGACATGTCAAACGATGATCGACGTAATTAATATAATAAATGAAGTATTTATTATTTATTATATTAATTACACTTTAATTATATACAAATGATTGTTTGAGACATAAAAAAAAGGGTAAAGTGCAATTTGGCCCCTACAACTAGGTGAAATATGCAAATTACACCATAAACTCGAATAATGAGCAATTCGGCCCCCACAACTTGGGTAATATGCAATTTAGCCCCTACCGTCATTTTTTCCGTTAAAAAATCACGTTTTTGTCACGTGATCACATTTTCTTCCAGACATGCCCCTGCATGGAAACAGAACCAGACCGGACCGGTTCGATTAATTTCTGAAAAACCCATAGGGAAATTTGTCTTTCTCCTCTTCGAAAACTGATTTCCCTCTTATTTCCCAATGCCAAAACGCAGACCCCCCTCTCTCGCTCGCTCTCTCTCCCGAGACCCCCGCCCTCTGAAATCTTGTCTTTCTCCTCTCTTCGCGTTCGCCGCGCTCTGTCGACCTCGCTCTCTCTCCCGAGACCCCCGCCTCGCTCGCGCTCGACCTCGCTCTTTCTCATATTTTCCTCGGCGATTTTCTGCTCATCTGGACAATATTCGCCTGTTTTTTTTTCTTCGAATCAACATCTCTTCTTTTCAGTGTCTGCTAAACTTCAAATGGCATCTACATCCCGCAGCAAGAGAAGGTCAAAAAATCCTACTCCAGCTAATGAAATTGCGGAACCAATAACTTGGCCATCTCCTTTCTTCAAGAATGTTGACTCTATGAAAAGGTATGAAGACGACATTCAATTCAAGCCCTTGATTCTGAGTAGAAAAGTGCAATTCGAGGATTTAAGTAGCTTAGATTTGGTTCAGCCTTTGAGGAATTTGGGGTTAATAGAACTGTTTGACTGTGATGGCCCGTATCATGAGAAACCAGTGAGAATGTTCTATGCCAATCTTGAAATTTGTCAAAGGCCATTTAAAATTCTTAGCTATGTGTATGGCAAATACATAGAAATTTCCTCATTTTCTATAAACACAATTTTAAACTGTGAATTTAACAATGAGGCTGAAAGGTATTACGAGGCATACAAGGATCCAGAATTTGTGGGCACCAGTGAAGGTACTGCCTTTTTAAGGATGATTGTTAAGGATCCTCGCTGATGCCTTCCAACGAAACCGAAGGCAAATGACTTAAACGTGCGTGCTAGGCTCCTCCACCATATGATCACGTACAATCTCTTACCAATAGATGGACGTAGAGATTACGTAAGTGGTATGGACCTCTATGTTTTATATAAAATTGTTCGACAAGAATCATTTAATGTGGGATATGTGATTTTGAATCGGATGATTCAAGTCTACAACAACGCAGCAAAGTCCCTACCATTTAATCTTCTTTTAATGAAGATTTTTAAGGAGAATGGGGTCCAAATTCCAAGTTCCGAAATCCCATTACCTCTGAAGAAAGTTGACACATACACCACATCCACTCTAGCTCGGATGGGGTTTGGGCTCAATGATGAAGGTAATTGGATTTTTAAGGGAGACCGAGTTGGATCACTTGAAGCTGGACCATCCCAAATGGAAGTTGATGAAGGTGGTGACGAACCTGAACACACTACGGAACCCACCTCCAATGCATCTCGAGGCAACTTCTCTAACTTTGAGGAACAGTTTAAGTTATTGGTGGAAAATGTTGCTAGCATCGGCGGTGCTTTTGACTCATTTCAGAATGTGGTTTTCGATCGCTTTGATCAGTTGGAAATGAAGATACAGGATGTCCGTGATGACATCGTTGAGGTTCACGACCATCTTGATTTTCACCAATATTATTGGGACAGGTACACCGGTGCTCCAGCCCCTCCTCCAATAGATCCACCAGTAGATCCACCAGTCGATCCCTTCGACGATCCCTGTTACGACGATCCCTGTTACGGTCCATCATAATGATATTTTTGTTGTTGTGATTCGCTTAGTTTGCTAGTATCTTAATTTTGTTGTATATGAGTTTGGTGTTGGATATTGTTATATAATTTTTCAGTTGATATTGGAAATAAGAAATACTATCTTCTTTATGTTGAATGCATTATGGTACGACTTATAATTTTTCAGTTGATATTGGCTTATGGCTTATTGTTTTGGAAAAAATTGAGTAAATAAATGAGATGTATCGACTGTTTAATAGTTGAATACAAAGAAGAATCCTTAGTGCAAAGTATAAAGTGTCGACAAGTTATATAAATTGTCGACACTATGCATATAAGTTGTCGACACTTAAATTAAAGTGTCGACAAAAATTGTAAAGAAATGGAGACAGAGGAATTTACGCTTATAAAGTGTCGACAATTTTTAGAACTTGTCGACACTAGGCATATAAGTTGTCGACACTTAAATTAAAGTGTCGACAAAAATTGTGAAGAAATGGAGACAGGAATTTACGCTTATAAAGTGTCGACAATTTTTAGAAATTGTCGACACTAGGCATATAAATTGTCGACAATTAAATTAAAGTGTCGACAAAAATTGTGAAGAAATGGAGACAGAGGAATTTACGCTTATAAAGTGTCGACAAGTTTTAGAAATTGTCGACACTAGGCATATAAATTGTCGACACTTAAATTAAAGTGTCGACAAAAATTGTGAAGAAATGGATACAGAGGAATTTACGCTTATAAAGTGTCGACAAGTTGTAGAATTTGTCGACACTAGCCATATAAAGTGTCGACACTTGAATTAAAGTGTCGACAACAATTGTGAAGAAATGGATACAGAGGAATTTACGCTTATAAAGTGTCGACAAGTTGTAGAATTTGTCGACACTAGTCATATAAAGTGTCGACACTTTAATTAAAGTGTCGACAACAATTGTGAAGAAATGGATACAGAGGAATTTACGCTTATAAAGTGTCGACACTTTAATTAAAGTGTCGACAACAATTGTGAAGAAATGAAGACAGTGACGCTGATTATGAATCCATTTCCATACATTTTACCCTTATCTATAAATCCATAAAATACATCCATACATTTGTCCGTAATAAGTGCAGATTCACAAAGACTTCTATCAACATAAATCTCCATTCATTCCCACAAAAGATTTCCATACATTTGTCCATAATATCCATTTCCATATATTTGTCCATAATATCCATTTCCATACATTTGTCCATAATATCCATTTCCAAACATTTTACCCTTATCCATAAATCCATAAAATACTTCCATAATAAGTACAGATTCACAAAGGCTAATCAAGTTCATATCAGCATTACAAGGTCAGTGTCTGTGAATGCCTTGCTGGACTGAAGACTCTTGCATGATGTAAACAATTGATTGTTAACAATAATTAAGTATGATGTAACAAATTGGAAAAGAGAAAACACAATACTAACTTGGGTTCCGATGCAAGCTGCAGAAAACCCGAACAAAGTTGATCTTCCTCGTGATGTTGATGCACTGGCTTCCATGGTAGCATCAAGAGTTACTCCTTTGCATGTTCTAGCATTATGGTTCAGACCCCGACATTTACTACACTTGATAACCTTACGCATCTTGCCCAATGTACTCTGACCTTGAGGTTCGTCAACATCCCTCGTTCTCTTCTTTTTCGGCCTCCCAGGTGGTCTCTTCACAATCGGTGGCTGAATTTCACCCATAGCTGAAGGTGGCCACATGTCGACGCCATTCATTAGATGTATGAACTGAGAATATATCGTCAAATATGTTTGCCGATGGTAGCAACGATCAACGTACGATTCAATGTCCCTTCTCATGAATGATATGCATGGTACAGCATGAACACATGGTATTCCTGCGAGCTGCCACCGGTTACAACTGCAAGTAGCGTTGGCTAAGTCAACGACAAATTGTTGATGGGCATCACTAACTTGAAATCTTTCACCTCCACCTCCGGTTGCACACCAATTTTTAGCTCCATCTCGAATCTTGGCCAATTTCTTTCGTATCTGAGGACATAGTAGTCCGTTTTGTTGCTCCATTTGTTCATGCCTCTTACAAATTCTTGCCATTATTGTCGTCCTGATCATTTCTATCATGCTCACAATCGGCTTGTCACGTGTTGGTAAGATGAAAGCATTGAATGACTCGCTCAGGTTGTTCAACGTCAGCTCACACTTTGATCTGTGACTGAAAGCATGTCTGCACCAGTGCTTCGCATCATACTCCGCAAGGTATCTATATGCTGCTTCATCGAAGCTCCGTAGCCTCGTCATTTCTTTCACAAACATTTCCCGTGTTGTCGCAGTCGAAGCATTCCACATAATGTCTTTGTAGAGTTTTCCGCGAAACTTCTTCTTGAAGTTTGCGTACATATGACGTACGCAAAATCGAACCTCTGCATCTGGTACATGTTTTCGCAGTACTACTTCCAAACCCTGCATCAAATATATGTCATATGATAGTAGGTGAAAGCATATAAATGTTGACAATGATCACATATACTTACTTTTTGTTGATCGGAGATGAATGTCCAGCCTTCACCACGAGCTGATCCAATATCCGTCAACAACAACCTGAGAAACCATTTCCAAGACTTCTTCGACTCAACATCGACAACAGCCACTACAACAGGATATATTCCGTCATTTGCATCTACCCCGATAGCGGTTAGAAGTTGACCAGGATATGCCCCCTTCAAGTGACACCCGTCCAAACTTATTACCGGTCGACATCCGGCTAACAGGCCTCTCTTACATGCATCTAAACACATGTAAAGTCGCTTGAACATGGGCTCTGTTTGACCATCAACCCTGTCAACATTAATAACGAATGTGCTACCAGGATTGGATCTCAGAACTTCCTCCGCATAAGACCCCAGCTGTTTATATTGCACGGTTGAATCCACATTTACAGCCCTCCTCCTTGCCCTGATTGCTAGGCTAGGGCTGATGGTGACATTAAAGTCTCGTCTAACTGTGTCAATGATCGATGATATTTCCCACCGAGGTTGGCTTCTAAATCGATGCAAATAACGTTCTGCCACCCACTTAGCTGTTGCATGTCGACTCTCTATTGTGCGAGCACAGTCATGAACGTCATTCAACCTCTTCACTTGGAAAGACTCTTCATTTGTCACCTTTGATGCGTAGAGTCTCCAAGGACAACCTTTCTGACAAACTGCTTCTATTCTTGCTCTCTCATGTTTGACAAATCGGATGTCATATCCGTTAACCAAAGAATAATCAGAGATTTTTTTCCTAATTTCAGCCAATGAGCTGAATTTGTCTTTCAAACATATTTCTAAAGAGTTGTTGACCGATTCCGCAGTGTTCGCTTCATGCATCGTATCCTCCGATTCAGCAATAGAAATAATGTCATCAGGTAAGGAGGCTGAAACTGATGGAATCGTAATATGAATTGGATCCCATGCTTCACCCACAGCTGCAACATCTACATGAGTTTGATCCCCCGCGGCACCGCCAGCTGCATCATCTACATGAGTTGGATCACCCCTTTCACCAACTTGAGGACCACCATCAAACTCAGATGCATTAGAGGACTCATCATTTCTAGCCTCTTCCTGGTAGATGCCTTCATGGTCTACGTACACATGAATGTGACGTTTGTGATCCAACGCCCCAACCATTTGAAGTACGTCATTATCGGACTTCACTGCTCGCAATCCGTTTTCCATTTCTAATGGAGGCTCCACGTAATACAGAGTCTTCCATACTCCAGCTCCGACATCTACCACCATGTCGACAACCTCAAAAAATGAAATCCTATCCACATCAATATTTGTCGCTAGTGCAACATCCCCACCCACGTACTGTAACTTGTTCGTCTTGACGAACTTCCCTCCATAGTGAAAGTCAATTGAAAATGTGTCCATCTTCTTCCCTGCAAGGTTACATGAATTTAATTCGATTAAGCCAGTTTTGGTATTTAAATTCTAAACAACTTCATACACATTTACACTTTTAAACAAATAGTCTTCCATCTAAACACATGTAATCTCTTTTTCTCTGCTTTTTTAACATGATACAGGTCAAAATCTTTAATTTGATTCATGTTCATTATTATGATTATAAAGTTTACGGAATGTGTTCTCGTGAACCATAAGATAAAAATTTATAATTGAAGTATGAAGCATCTAACTAACCAAGTCGAACATAGTTCGGTTCCATCCAACCTAGGCTCCATCTAAACTAGCCAGAAAATTCGTTCAGAATAACAACGAAGTTCAGAAACCCTAAATATTCAATAATAACTATTGGTTCAGATTTCATACTCCAAAAAAACACCGAACTTCGGCCATTACAGTAAGCGTGAGAAATTTTTACCTTACTGTCGTCAGTAAGCGTGACAACTTTGTTGTTCCGTTAGCCTGGCGACTGGCGAGAGAGAGTCGAGAGGAGCGAGCGAGAGAGAGGGAGCCGGGAGGGCGCGGCGAACGCGAGCGAAGGGGTCTCGGGAGAGAGAGGAAGAGCGAGAGAGCGAGAGAGCGAGCGAGGGATGGGGTTTTTCAGAAATGAGAGGGAAATCTGTCTTCGAAGAGGAGAAAGACAGATTTCCCTCTCGGTTTTTCAGAAATTAATCGAACCGGTTCTGTTTCCATGCAGGGGCATATCTGGAAGAAAATGTGATCACGTGATAAAAACGTGATTTTTTAACAGAAAAAATGACGGTAGGGGCTAAATTGCATATTACCCAAGTTGTGGGGGCCGAATTGCCCATTATTCGAGTTTATGGTGTAATTTGCCTATTTCACCTAGTTGTAGGGGCCAAATTGCACTTTACCCTAAAAAAAAATATTTAAAATAAAATAAAATAAGAGAATAAATTTTAGTATTATTCTTTTGTCTTAAGGGTTAGTTTTGTGTTTGTTTGCAAAACAAAGACGCACTACACATGCATTGGAAAGAGGTGATTAGAGGCTTTTTGTAAAATCACTCCAAATCAGCCAATCATAGATTTTTTTATTCTAAACTTTTCATTTGCATTATTATTCTTTATTAAGAGAATTACTTCGAGCCAGTTACATTCCTTCAGTTTCCATATCTAGCCTTGTACTCACTCCATAGCTGATCCACCGTCTTCCCCAGAAGCTCAACGAAGTAATTAGCGCTGTACCCATTTCTCAGCCTCGCGTTCAGCTCTGCTACGAACCCGTTTCTCAGTCCGTTCAAGTAATCTAGGAACCGGGCCGTGACGTCGTACCCTTGGTCCCACCGATTCCCCTGCCCCGGCTGAACCCAGTGGCTCGGAATGTATCCGGATTTCAGTCTTACGAAGTCTGCGATCCCTTCGATCAGCCCTCCCGGTGCGTTTGGGTTTCCATTCCACTGCCAAATGTGCGTCATCTCGTGATAGAGGACTCCGGTGATCTCCCGCCTCAAGTCGCCGGTGTACCCGGCGATGTAATTCGCTCCGACGTGGATCTCGTTGTTGGAGGCGTAAGCCACTCCCTCGTAGTTGTCGATTATGAGAGTCACTCTCGGGACGTTCTTCCTCGACTCCGCCGTGTTTTGCTGGAAGATTCTCCATATGAAGTCAGTGGCTGATATCAGCGTCTGCCGGCTGTAATCGGCTCCAATCTCGTTGTTGAACCGGACTCCTCCAGGGGTATTTGGAACGGAGTTTATGACAGTGTATTCTACGGAGGCGACGCCGTCTATGGCGAAAATGAGAGTGACTAAAAGGGAGAAGTAAAGGATACGATTTTCCATGGTTTAAGCGTAGCAGCTCTTTTTCTTCTACTTGAGATGCATTTGTGCAATGGCGGGTTGGGGTTTATATAGAGAGACGAAGGTAGCAGATTCATTCGTTAAGAACTAGATGTGGCAGACAGAGCAAATGGAGGGCAATGGGCATGGGAGACTGCTTCTTTTTCTGGGAATTCAGAATTGATAAAACGGAGAGGGATTGACTGTTGACTTTGACTTGTTCTCTGGCCGGCTGAGACTCGAGGCACCTCTCTCATTCTCATTGATGGGAAATTAATCGAACCATGCGCAATTATTGAAATACATTATTGCATTTCGTTATATATTTTAATAGTATTTAGTTGATAATAAACCTAATATTATTATTTTATTAACGTGCGTCACAATTATATTATAGCACGTTGCCAATCTTAAAGTTATTAAAAGAATAATGTTATTTTTACACTATATTTTTACTCTTTATTTTTATTTCTTAACGTGACAAACATTAATTGATGCAAGGAATGCAATCAATTATAAATAGTTAAAATAATTTATTTATTGTATAAATTAATGTTTATCACGTTAGAAAGTAATAGAGAGTAGCAATAGAGTGTAAACATAATATTGCTCTTTTAATATATTTAAGGTTGACATGTTATAATATAATTGTGACGCACAATAATATAATTGTACAATATAATTTACTTGCTACGTAGTCTTTTTAAGTGTCCATCATAAATTATTATAATAATCAAGATAAATTTTAAATGGTTAAAAAATAACACTATTGGCATTAATAGATAAATGTCACATAATAAATTAAAATTAGAATAAATACAACGTTACTTTAATAAAAATAAAATGTAAAAGAAGAACGTCGCAGTTATCCTTGAAAATTCATATAAAAAAATCACAAGCATAAAATTAGAAATCACCATGTAAAAAAAAAAATGGGTTCGTGGAATTATTCAAAGATATAATAAATTTCTAATTACATCACATAATAAATAATGTTCATGTGTCAAAGTAAACATTTTGGAACGTAGACATGATCTTCTGTTTCGCTAAATTTTAAAAAATAATAATAATTTAATTCGCCATTTACGTTGCATCACAGACTTTTGGAGTCGAACAAAATAGAGTTTGGATAACTGAACTCAAATGATAATGAATATAAAAAATAAAATTAGTAAATTAAATAGTGTGCATATTTAAATAAAAGAATAATATTGTGATTAAATATAGCAGCCTGGTTGTAAAATAATACAAGTTTGAATATCACCAAGATTTTGACTCAGTCTTACTCATCCACTCGTTTACTCAATCATGTTATACTTTTCAGTTGAAGTAATAATATCAACTACTACTACAATAATAATAATAATAATAATAATAATAATAAGCAATTTGGCCCCTACAACTAGGTGAAATGGGCAATTTACACCGTAAACTTGGATAAAGTGAAATTTGGCCCCTACAACTAGGTGAAATGGGCAATTTACACCATAAACATAAATAATAGGCAAGAACAACCTTAATGTATTGATAATAGGCAATATGGCCCCTACCGTCATATTTTCTATCAAAAAATAATATTTTTTCACTTATTCATTTTTTTTTTCCGAAATGCCCCTCACTGGACCGAACCGGACCAGACCGGTTCAGCTAATTCCACTCTTATTTATTTATTTTTTTAAATCTTATTTCTCGAAAAAAAGAAGACACATGAATAGAATTAAAAAAAATAAAAAATGAAAATGCAATTAGTCAAACCGATCCGGTCCGGTTCGGTCGAGTGAGGGGCATTTCGGGAAAAAAAAAATGAATAAGTGCAAAAATATTATTTTTTAATAGAAAATATGACGGTAGGGGCCATATTGCCCATTATCAATACATTAAGGTTGTTCTTGCCTATTATTCAAGTTTATGGTGTAAATTGCCCATTTCACCTAGTTGTAGGGGCCAAATTGCACTTTATCCAAGTTTACGGTGTAAATTGCCCATTTCACCTAGTTGTAGGGGCCAAATTGCACTTTACCCTAATAATAAATAGTTAGATGAAAATAAAAAACACTGTTGAAAATTTTGTTTTGAATTCAAAACCAAATAATCCAAGAAAATCTAAAAAATAATGACTTAATTTATCCTCAAAAACATGTTTTCTATGAACTTTTAAATAATGTTCACACCTTAAAATCATATTATAAGTTAGGTTATTAACACGTCATGAAACATTAGCTGGGCGCGACGAACTAAATTAAAATATAGTATGTGTCATATTTAATTACACGAACACTATTATACAAAGACTATTGTTTTTTGGAAAAACTTGACTAGGTGACCAATCAAAAGTAATTTGGTATAATACAACCAAATCCAAGGGAGAGTATTAGATAGAGATTAAAAACAAAAGGACAAAAGATAGTGTACCTAATTTCATTACTTTTAGTCACGGAAGAAAAGTCTATACAGAACCACACATACAGATAACTATTAAGTTTATGGTAGGTAATTTTAGGAAACATGTTCATGCGTTCCTATAGGACTCATAATTATAATGTTGTGGTGTTCGTCTTGTCTCTTAACGTTATATGGTTCATGGTTGTTTGTGTTGGGTATAATGTGTGTGACGCCCCCAAACCCGATCGAGGTTGAAGGGCCTCACTCCGGACATTTAAAACTTGACATATTTTTTTTTTTTTGAACTTTTAAAATATTACACAAAGAAAACCTTCTTTGAATTGAAGTCTGGATAAATGACAGAAGAAAAACAGGGTGACATAATACTTTGGACATTTTAGAAAAGAAAACAAAATGGACGACAGACATGCAGGGGAAAACTTGATAAAATGGGAAACAGAAACTGGAAGTCATGTCGTGGAAGACTTACTGAGGACAAACAGAAGCCGTGGACATTTAAAATCAAAGACATAATCTGTGGACAAACAGAAGACGTGGACGTTTAAAATCAAAGACAGGATCTGTGGACAAACAGAAGCCGTGGACATTTAAAATCAAAAACAGGATCTGTGGACAAACAGAAGCCGTGGATGTTTAAAATCAAAGACAACATCTGTGGACAAACAGAAGCCGTGGACGTTTAAAATCAAAAACAGAATCTGTGGACAAACAGAAGCCGTGGACGTTTAAAATCAAAGACAGAATCTGAGGACAAACAGGAGCTGTGGACGTTTGAAATAAAAGACAAAAACAGTAGACAATAGAAGTCCATGGACGTTTGAAATAAAAGACAAAAACAGTAGACAACTGAAGTCCGTGGACGTTTGAAATAAAAGACAAAAACAGTAGACAACAGAAGTCCGTGGACGTTTAAAATCAAAGGCAAAAACAGTAGACAACAGAAGTCCGTGGACGTTTGAAATAAAAGACAAAATGGACAACTGTTTTGGAAGAAGGCGTGGATGACTATTTTCATAGGGCAGCGTAGACAACTGTTTTAAAGGCAAAATGGACGATATTTAACAGGGAGACATAAAAACAGAAGGCATGAAGATAGAAGGCATAAAAGCTTCAAACCCCCAACATCCGATTCAAAACGAAGTTTTAAAAACATCCTTGACAACATAACAGAGATTCAAGAAAACAAACTGCATGGATAGCTCTAAGACTCGAGACCATCCATGCATAACCTAAAAGGAAAAAGATTCCAAAACAGTTCCAGAATATTTCAAAATCTACATTCAACTGTCAAATAAAGGTTTTTAAAAATATCAATACAGAGCCTATACATCATTTTAAAATCTCAGAAATTGTACAGAACTTGATATACATTTCAAGAGTTCACCAAAACAGAAGTTTTAAAACATAAACACAAAGTCTACACACACGACCTTCACTTAAAACTTCACTCTCTCGGGTCAAAAATATGTATGGCAGCCGCAGCCACCCCTGAAAGCTCATGCCACCAACCACCTATTCGTCGGCCTGAGGTACAAAATTCTCATCCACGGGGTCCATACCTACATCAGGGAGCTCAACTATGAGCCTAGAGCTCAGTAAGAATATGTTAAAATACAGTGATGTATATGCTATGCATGAACTTTCGAAATACAGTGACATTGCAGTACATTACTTTTATCTGTCAGGGAGATATAAGTGGAGCTTATATGGGAACTAACGCAGCAGGGGGTGCACTATCAGGCACAGTGCACTGTTAGGCACGGTGCACTATTAGGCACATTACAGCAGTATAGTAATACAGAGCAGGGGGCCAGTCCTCGTCCCACACTTAACCGAACATTACATTACAGATTTTATCTTTCTTAACTTCAAACCGTGTGCAAAAAATATTTGCATGACTTTCGAGAAAACCGTGTATGCATGAATATTTACAGTGCTTAAACTTAATACAAACAGGCGACATGAATAACACAGCAAGACGTAAAGCAAAACACAGATAACTCAGAACATAACCTATGACTTATCTACCCAACAACAACCCGACAAAAATGGAAAACCTAGTACCTCCGTGATGTAGGGCCTTAAGGGCCAAACCTATACATGAACTTACTTGTTGTCCGTGAAGTTGTAAGTCTTGAACGTGTTTCCTCGGTGTTGCACGAACCTATAACATGCACGTAAAGAAAATAAACAGAGCTGCAAATGCTAACTAAATAACTTAGTGGGATATGCTCCAAACTCCATTCAAACCTTTAGAAAACAAACCAACGTGTTTTCATACAAAAACAGTGAGTTTTCTCCAAATTATCTTAACCCTAAACTTCAACAAAACTCACATCCAAACTCGTTAACTTTAGTAAATGATTACCTTCACTGGAGAAAACCGGAGAAAACGAGAAAAGACAGAGTTTAGAATGTCGCTGGTAGTCTGGAAGAGAGAAAGCAGAGAGGAGTGAAAAGAAGCAGAGGAGAAATGAGGAGGGTTTCACGTAAGAGGATGAACATATCTTGTTCAACAAGTTGAACACTTGGCAGCCATTCATTGGCTTCCTCCCACCAACCTTAATTAGCTTCCTAATTTGCCCCTCATTGGTTTCCAACTAATTTGTTAATTAGTTCGTCAATTTGATTTTTTCATTAAACACTCCGACTAATTCATTAAAACATTCATTGTATTAATATAAAATTCATCCCACTAAATAATTTTGAGAAATAATTACATGGCCAAAAATGCCGGGTGCTACATTCCACCCACCTTAATAGAAATTTTGTTCCCAAAATTTGTTTAAGCGAATAGCTCTGGATATTGGGCTCTAACGTTCTACTGTCTTTCCCAAGTGGCTTCCTCCACGTTATGATTGCGCCATAAAACTTTCACCAATAGGACCACCCTGTTACGCAGCACTCTGATTGAAGTATCCAAAATCTGTATTTGTCTTTCTTCATATGTCAGCGTCGGCATGATATCAAAGTCCACCTGTTCCACGATCTGAGCTGGATCTCGTACACATTTTCTTAGCATCGAAACATGAAAAATATTGTGAACCCCATCCATAGACGCTGGCAACTGTAGTCTGTAAGTCATGCTTCCCACTCTCTTCAAGATGGGAAAGGGCCCAACAAACATTGGACTTAGCTTCCCCCTCTTGCCAAACCTCATCATGCCCTTGAAAGGTGATACCTTGAGGAATACTTCACCGCCCTCAACGAACTCTAAGTCTCTCCTCCTACGATCCGCGTAGCTTTTCTGTTGACTCTGTGCAGTATTGATTCGCTGTCTGATAGTAGCAATCACCTCAGACATCTGCTGTAATAACTCAGGGCCGACAAATCTGGCTTCTCCAACTTCATCCCAACACAATGGAGATCTACACTTCCTGCCGTAAAGAGCTTCATATGGAGCCATACCGATCATAGCCTGATAGCTATTGTTATAAGCGAACTCCACTAACGGCAAGTATCTACTCTAAGGAGCATGAAATTCTAATACGCACGACCTTATATATCCTCTAATATCTGAATCGTTCTCTCGGATTGTCCATCCGTCTGTGGACGAAATGCCGTGCTGAAATTTAATTTAGTGCCAAGGAGTTTTGTAAGCTTTTCCAGAACCTGGAGGTGAATCTAGGATCCCGGTCCAAAATGATCGACACCGGAACACCATGAGCTTGATAATCTCGCTAATGTATAGCTCTACATACTGGTCCATAGAGAATGTCATCTTCACAGGTAGAAAATGGCCCGACTTCATCAATCTGTCTACTATGACCCATATGCTATTATGGCCCTTAGCCGTCCTTGGAAGGCCAACAACAAAATCCATCGTGATATTCTCCCATTTCCATTCGGGGATCGGGAGAGGCTGAAGCGTTCCACCTGGTCGTTGATGTTCAGCCTTGACTTGTTGACATATCATGCAAGACTCCACAAATTTGGCTACTTCGTTCTTCATATTCGGCCACCAGAAGTGAAGTTTCAAGTATTGATACATCTTCGTGCTTCCAGGATGCACTGAGAAAGAAGACAAGTGGGCTTCTGACAAGATGTCCTTTCGTAGCTCTTCATCTCTCGGAACATACCATCTGTCTCTGAACTTCAGAGCACCGTCTCTCGAATAGCTGAACTCGGAAGAGGCCATAGGCAACTTGCTCACTGTATCGGCCATCTTCTTCGAATTGATCTTCTGGGCTTCCTTAATTCGGTCCAGAATGGTTGGCCGTAATGTTAGATCTGCCAACACGGCTGATAGTTTAGATACTACCTCCAAATCGAACCTCTGAATTTCTGTCCTTAAAGGCATTGATATGGCCGACAAGGCCAGTTGCATAGTAACCGGCATCCTGCTCAACGCATCAGCCACCATGTTTGCTTTCCCCGGGTGTTATTTAATCTCGATGTCATAGTCTTTCACAAACTCGAGCCACCGTCGTTGCCTCATGTTTAACTCTTTCTGGGTAAATATGTACTTCAAGCTTTTATGATCTGAAAACACCTCACATGATTGTCCATACAAGTGGTGTATCATACTTTCAGTGCAAGAACAACTGCCGCTAACTCCAGATCATGAGTAGGGTAGTTTTGTTCGTAACCTTTCAATTGTCTGGATGCGTATGCCACCACTTTCCCTTCTTGCATCAATACACATCTCAAACCAACCTTTGACGCATCGCAGTACACACTGAACTTGCCATCTTCAATCGGCAATACCAACAGAGGAGCAGTGGTTAGCTTCTGCTTAAGCGTCTGAAAACTCACCTCGCAAGCTTCAGACCACTTGAACTTGATGTTTTTCCTCGTTAAGCTGGTCATAGGTTTTGCTGTCACAGAAAATCCTTTGATAAAAAAAAATATCGCAAGTATACGTGTTAGTGATTTTCTACACCCTAACATAAGTACATGTGTCGCTAACGAAGTAATAAAGTAAGTAAAAGTTGATCCCACGAAGATATTTTTAATCAATTTAATCTTGCTATAAATTTCTATAAATAAAGGTGAAAATATGGAAATTAAATAAATGAGAATAAAATAAGGTAATGAATGATGAACTGAAAATACTCAAAATTGAATAAGACTAAAAATGAAAATGAATTAAAAAGGTAAATATGGGAAAAGCGTTGGTTATGGTTGATTTCCTCTTTACATGCAATTATTACTGACGCTACAACATAAGTTTTGAACAGCAAAAATAAAAATATTTATAGGTTTCTTTCAAATTGCCTATGTAAATTTAATTTTAGAATTTCTCTCGACTTTAAAAGAAGGTAACTAACATTGAATTTCTATAAACCGTATTCTTAATGCTAATTGAATTAACGTTAACTATTTTGCAACATATTAATCCAATTAATCATTCGTGCATCTTAACATTTATATTTACCCGTCGATATAATATAAACATGAAACATCAAACTATCTGTCGATATGAATTGAATTAGACAAGGAATATCACGAAAGATTGTTCCAAGCAAAAATGCATTAGCAATGCTACAGTATTAATCACAGCACAGAAAGAATTCATAATGTTTCTAGGGTTCCGTCGAATTGCCTAGATTAATTCGTTTCAGAAATTTCTTTTCGATTTTGAAAAGATAAAAACTTAATCCGAATTTTTGTGTAAATCTATTCTTATTGCCAAATAAATTAATGTTAGCTTCTTTGCAACGATTTTAATTTATTTAATTACTCATGTATCTTAAATTCTTATTTACCTATCGATACAATAGGAACATGTGAATTTAAATCTGCCTACCGACACAATTTAATTTACGCAATAAAAACCATGAGTAATTGTGCAATGAAAAATACGTAGCATTCATATATCAACAATAAAATACGCAATGAGTACTCTCTCCTAACTAAGATAAAGAAAAACTAGCCTAAAATCATAATAAAATAAAATAAAAAAAATAATAAAAAGAAAAAGAAGAAGAAGAAGAATTGAAGTCTCTGCCGCCGACTCTGAGCTCTCCTCTCTTTCAGTAGAGTAAAAGATGTGTATAAATATCCTTTTTCCTTGAGGGAATTAAATCCCTCTTTTATCGTTCTCTCTCCTCCAGAATTTCCTTGATTAACGGCTTATTATCATGGTAAAATCTTCTTGATTTGCTCTTTATTGTCGTCCACTCTTCTAAATCGTCCATTCTCATTGTAATCCATTATGTTCAGTAGTCCATGTTGCTCAATCGTCCACACTGCCAGCAATCCATTCTGCCAGTCGTCCACGTTTTCCAGTCGTCCACACTGCCAGCAATCCATTCTGCCAGTCGTCCACGCTTTTTTGTCTTTTAGTGCTTTTTTTTTTACTTTCTGTTTTTCCAGGCCAAGTCCACGCTTTCCATCGTCCACGTTTTTTTGTCTTGTAGTGACTTTTTGTCTTTTAGTTTCTGCCACTTCTCCATGTTGTACCAGTTGTCCATGTGCTCTGTTGGCCCAGTAGTCGTCTATTTTCTTTTATGTCCACAGTTGTCCATTTTCTCTGTAGTCGTCCATTTTCTTTTGTCGTCCACAGTTGTTGTCCATGTTCTCTGTAGTCGTCCATAGTTGACCGCGCTTTCTGTTTTTCATCCATTTTCTCTGTCGTCCACGCTGCTTGTCAACCGATTTTGTACGTCGACCATTTTCTGTTTCCCAGTTGATTGTCGACCGATTTTCTACGTCGATCAATTTTTGTTTATGCTGCTCTGTCATCTGTTTGTCGTTTGTCGACCGTTTTCAATTGTCAACCGATTTTGATTTTAACCAGCTTTCCCTCCATAAATCCGCAGCCAACTAATATCCCTTTCTCTCTCTCTGTATTCAAAGCAACAAATTCTTCCGCCAAGATTTCTTCCTTGATTTCCATCTTTTATTTTTGGTAAAATAATCTCCTTTATCGATTTATTCTCTTTCTCTTTGAGATTTCCATAATCTTCATCCCTTTTAATTTGCTTCTCTATTAAAGTACCAATCTTTACTTTTGTATTTTTCTGCTAATAAATCTACATTCAAATACAAAATTCGAATTAGTGATAAAAATCTGTTTTTATTAGAAAATATATAGGAAAAACATTAAATTCACCAAATCTCTTGATGCTGCAGCATCAAGCAGTAATTATAGTAAATTCTAGTAATTTCTTTTTACATTCACTCAAATCATACAAGTTCTATCAATTAAAAATAGTATAAAATAACTCTAATTTTAGAGTTATCACTATATTCGAGAGGTAATTTGTTGTATCTGCTTCTTCGGACCAGAAGGACATCGCAAAGCTTAATGCTTGCAAGCAGCTTTAGAAAAGTTGTCAAAATACGTTTCGTTAGATTATGAAAAAAGTGGAGTACTAAATCACATTGATGGATCTTCTGAGATTGATAGAGCGAGACATATATTAAATGAGAGTTGTCCCAAGAGAAAGAGGCAGTGAATATGCGGTAAAGTTAGTTTATGTTTACCTCATGTTTACCGCCTCTTTCTCTTGAGACAAATCTCATTTAATATATGTTTCGCTCCAATAATCTCGAAAGATCCATCAATGTGATTAAGTACTCCACTCTTTTCATAATCTAATGAAACATATTTTGATAACTTTTTCAAAGCTGTCTTGCAAGCATTAAGAATTAAGCTGCCTTCCAATATCCTTCGGTATTTTTTTAAAATTAATTTTTTATAATATGTAATGTATGTCTGTTTTATGATTTAATTCACTAAAATGACAATAAATGATACATGTGTTCGAAAATCACAAAAAAATTATAGATTATCTTCCCATGGTGTGGTCAGCATGCAGTCAAATCACATGGTGTAATTTAGTGAAAAAAAAGTTAAAAAATTGGACAAAATTTTTTTTGTTTTATGACTCCTCTATAGCTAGGTTCAAACAGTTCTTGCATATTCAAATTACCAAACAGTACCAGAATTTTATAGCATAAATTAAATTATATCAAACTAAATTACATCAAATTAAATTGCCTCAAAGTAAAGTACATCAAAATAAATTACACCAAACTAAAGTGCATAAAATAAAATATAAAACATAAACTAAAGTTACAGCGGTGGGACATCGGGTGGGAGATCGTCGTCATCGGTGGACGAAGGTGGGACATCGTCATCATTGGCATCCATCCAATTCAAGATGATTTTCCTCGTATCTCTCTGGTAGTCCATCATCCCTCTAAGGTACTGTATGAGGCTCTGTATCAGAGCCTCCGGATTTTAAAAACGGTTATGTAGACTGCTCGACTGCACAGCCACTATGCAGACATCTTTCCTCATCTGTAAGTATGTTTAAGAGTCTTATTTGATTTCGATTTCTTAGAATTATTTGCTTTTGACTTTTATAGGAATTATAGAAATATGGTGTGTCGAGGAAATGACCGAGATAACCGAGACGATACGATAGACACTCTTAAGAATTTTATTGCCCAACAGTCCCAACACATGGAGCGACAGGCTCAACAAATGGAGAGACAGTCCCAGCAGTTGGGTACCCTGATAGATCGTGAGGGTGTTTGTTTAAGTTGTTTTAAGAATAATTTTCGAACGAATTCAACAATTTAGTCTACGATTTAAATTCCGCTTAAATGTTACAAAGTTTATAAGGATAAAAAATAATAATAATACGGGAAAATAAGGGTACAGTGTTAGGGTCGCTACACTCTGTATGTCTCACTTCAAGCTAATGGAGTCTGTCTGCGAGAGCCTCTATCTCCGTCCTCCTAGCCCTCTGGGTGGACCTTTGGAGGGACTCCGGTCGCACTGTGGCTTCCTCAATATGAATATCCCGAGAAGTGGAGGCTCCATGATCTCCCTTTAGCGTCCATGAATCTTGTCAAATACGTCGGCGGCCTACTGTGATCTTATCTGCTCTCCAGATGGTAACTGAATCCCAAATTACCCGATGATCTTCTGAATCAACACACCGTAAGGTAGGTTCTTGTTGCGTGTCCGCCCGATCTCACCCATGTGCCTTAAAATCACAAAGTCGGGGTCCAACCTTGTAACGACCCCAAAATTTAATTTGAATTTTTCCCCAATTTGAAAATCCTAAAAATTTTTCCCAAATTGATTGGCAAATTAGGTTAAATTGGATCGTTATAAAACCCTAATTTTCTTAATTCGAAATCATTGAAAATACAAAAAATTATAAAATAAGCGGAAACCTTGAAATTAATATCAATAAATATTTAGAACATTAAATGTTAAACAAATATTAAATAAAACTTCTTTCATAAAATCTTTTAAAAACAATAACGTACTTAATAATAATCCAACAGTTAATGCAATAAATTATTCCAATTTAAAACAAAATAAATTTAAATGCAACTAATTAGAAAATATCTTTTTTTAAAAAGCATAACTTTAAATTTTTAATCAAAACCAATGACAACATCCTCCTCTGTATGCTCGCCTGCCTCTGGAGGATTCTCGAGCACAGCTAGTTCTTCCTCAGATAAAAACTCACATACATCACAAAATTAAATACTATGAGAAAAACTCAGTAAGCGAAAATATGTGCAAGTGTCAACATTTACTTTTTCCCGAATTCTGCCTGATCAGTTACTTTCTGGTTAGAACTTGTTCCAACCCTTGGTCAAACATCACCTCTAGTTAGAACTTGTTCCAACCTTCGGTCAAACCTCACCTCTAGTTAGAACTTATTCCAACTTTCGGTCAAACATCGCCTCTAGTTAGAACTTGTTCCAACTTTCGGCCAAATATCGCCTCTAGTTAGAACTTGTTCCAACCATCACCTCTAGTTAGAACTTGTTCCAACTATCGGTCAAATATCACATCTAATTGGAACTTGTTCCAACCACACCTCTAGTTAGAACTTGTTCCAACCGTCGGTCAAATATTACATACTTTTCGTCAATTCCATCGTTTTCATACACATGCAAATGTCCTATCAAATTTTATCTTTTTAACAATTCTATGTCAATATCTAAAGCTCAAATATCAGAAACATAAAATAAAGCTGTAATAAAAATATAGATTTTGGATTGTAGGGCCAAAGCCAAAACGTTGAAAAACGTGATATTTTTACTTACCTGGATTTCGAGCAATTAGGGAATAGGATTTTTAATTATTTTTCCCAAGCGTTCAATAAATCTTCTTTCCCTAAAATTAGAAATATTTAAATTTCTTCGTTCATCCCCAAAATAATCCTTGAATTTAATAAGGTAAAATTCCTTACCAATAAAATCTCAGCGTTGGATTTTTGGATCAATTTGAGCATCCTTAATGATCTAAAAATATTCAGTTGAACAATTTAGAATTTGGGTTGATTTGATCCATTGGGCCGGTTTGGTCAATTAGGCCAGTTCGATCAACTGGTTCAAATTAAATCTTAAAAACAGACTAGTGGTCTGGTTTGGTTCATTGTAGCTGGCTCGTTTCGGTTCAGTTCAGAATAAAATTCTGAACTGGCTTTCTTCTTCGTGCGAGCTTCTGCGAGATAAAGGGAGTGCAAGTGAGAAGCAGAGAGACCGAGAGCTCCGATTCACACAACCATTGTGAATCTTCGACGATCGTCAGATGGAGTAGTTCGTTTTTTGGCGTAGTGGTGTTCGGCAGTGAGAGAAACTTCCATCAGAGAAGACGTTTGGTCGTTCAGAGCGGAGTTGGGGCATCCTCGGAGGGCTTCGGCCAAGTCTGTGTGGTTTGCGGTGGTCGGAGGTCGGCCATGGCGATTCCGACGAGGTGAGAACTCCGATTGTTCCTTTAGTTTACAGAACTTAGAGAGAGAAGAGTTTGAGTGTAATTTCCTTCCACACAGAACCGCTTGATTTATGGGAAATGATTTCAATTCTTTCCATGAGAAGAATGGTAAGAATCTGTTCTTAATTTGGTCAGATTTAAAAACGAAATAGGAAGAAGATAATTATCTGGTTGTTTCCTTAAACTGCCGATTGAATATCAACGTTAATTGGTGATTGTTTCCTTAGGTAGATAGATAAATTTGAAACTGGTTTTGCTACCTTATTTTGTAATTTGGAAATCAATTTCACTAAGATTGTTGGAAATTCAATTTAGGGTTTGGTTTCACTAAATTGGGGAGAATTACAATTTAGGGTTCGATTCGTTTCTTTAATTTGGGAATAATTTTGGAATGTTACAAACCTCCTCTCGCTATACAACTTTTCAATGACATAGAGATCCCTACAGCTAACGAGATTTTTATGTTCATGTCACGGTACAAGTGTGTGGGACAGCATGTTGTGAACAACTAAAGCTCTGACATTTAAGTCTCTGGTTCTTGGCTTAACGAACCCCATAATGTCAGAGTTGCGATGAATTTGCCTAATGAACTCTATTCTCTCTGCCGATCCGACAAAAGGATAGTTCCGAGAGGCATTGTAGTATCTCTCCGCCCATTTTCTGACAAACTCGATCAACTCATTAACCGTCTCTAGGGTAATCTCAATCTTCGTATCCAAGATGTACGTATTAATAATTCCTGACCTCCTGGTAAAGTTCAAGTTCGCATAAAATAAGCGAACAATTCGATCGCAGCTATCGCCCCGCACACTGTAGACCCCGTGCAGGTCAATTCTATCGAATATCTCCTGGATCTCGAAGGACTCCCAACCTTTAAATTCGATGATCTTTGAATGCATCACTAAGCGGTGTAACAGATCCAGCTCAAACTGCTATCGACATATCTGATTATGAAATTCATTCGACAAGAACCCTGGCTGATTTTGCGGCACATCTGGCATTGACGGTGCCCGACGTTTTGCCGGGCCACCTTGTGCCGGACCTCCTTGCGAGGTTGACGGTGCCCGATGTTCCATCGGCCCAACCTTTCGTTTAATAATTAATCTCTCAGCCATTTTAGGAGGATTTTTGGGAATTTAGGATGAATTTGTGATTTGTGGATTTTAAATTTTTAGGATCGGATTTATAAGGTTTTGGATGAAAATCGAGCGAAACAATTGAGGTGCAGAAATGAACAAGGTGAGGCGTGAATCGGTCGGAGTTTTTTAAAAAAAATGTCAAATGGTAGAGAGATTCAGATTTTTCAGCCGTTGTTCGCAGGTTCTAGTATCTGTTTCCTTATATACTGTCGGGGAATGGATGGCCATTGAGGGGGTGGTGACTCTCCGTTCTCAGCTCTAATTTTAACAACGGTCGGCCGTGTTCTTACAACGGTCGTCTGTTCCCGTCCCTGATGATGAAATGAGCGGCCGTTTTCAGAACACGACCGTCCGTTCTCGTAATGCTCTGCAGAATGGATGACCGTTGTTTTGAGAACGGTCGTCCGTTTATTATTCTTGTACAACGCACGTGGAATGGACAGTCTCCACCACCTAATCGTCCGGTCGATCCGACGTGTCCAGTGCCACGTAGAACTGTATCGAACGCATAACTGTTGTTTTTAGATCGGACGTCCATGGTAAGCGAACGAACAGTGATCGGCCATCCGACAGTGTTTGATTTGTTAAGTTTTTGATAGTTTAAAGTTTGAATTTTTAAGATTGATAGTTTAGGGTTTGGTTTTAAAAAAAAAAAAAAAATCTTAGTAAGGTTTCTCTAACCGGCATAAATAAGGGAACAAAATCCCTTCAATTTTGTAAATGACCCCACTTAATGGAGGGGGATTAAGTTAGAGTTCAAGTTTTTTTAAGAATTTTACGTGGTGTTTATTATAGTATATATAAGGTTATAAAATGGTATATTATTTAAGATTAAGATCCAATATGGTATTCCTGTAACTTATATAATAATAACTTTTAATTGTATTGTTAAAACATTCAGCAGATAAATATTTAGTAAATTAGCATGTTAAAATGTTTTATGAAATTACATAAAAACACCTAACTGTATTTATTAATTGTATAAAAATAACTATCTTAGAAAAAGAAAAAAATTCAATTAAAAAATCATTTAAAAACAAAATAAATACTTTTATTGTGATTCCTAAAAGATAATTTAAATAATAAAGACTTCATTCACAGAAAACTAATTTTGAAATAGTAAATAAATTAACAATTAACTAACAACTAAACAATACAAGTAAATAAAAATCATCTTTCAACTAATTCTCGAAAAATACAACAAAATAAAATTTTGAATTTTGAATTAAAATTTTGAATTGAAGTTTCCTTCATCAATTTTAATTATAAAGTTATTTTTTGGTATTTCATGATTACTAAAAGCTTGAGTTTCATCTTGATTATCTATTGATTCAAAAGTTTCATCTCAGAAGTCATAATTTAAGCGATCCTCAAATTTCTTGAAATGAATTTCTTTTTTTTTTATTTAATTTTTTTAATTTTTTCTTTCATATTCCAAAAGCGCGATGAATAACACTTCAAAGAGAAGAACTTGATCCAAATGGTTAACTAGCTCGACGAAAATCTACAAGTGTTATCTTACCCCTTTAGGCTTTATATGGTCCTCAATATTCATTTAGTTGTAGATATTTAAAATCAAATATATAGTACTTACCTTCTCAATAATTATCAAAATAAATTATCTAAATTTTAATTTATATATTAAAAAAATGTTACTTTAGGAGGCTTGGGAAAATACAAAGGGGGATTATTTATTGCATTGCAGACAAACATTTTTGTATCATAGATGGTTCTTTCCCTATCATGAACAAAAATAAATTGCATGTCAAAATATCATGATGCCATGACATTTTATGTTGGAATTCCTTTTCTCACAATAAACAAAACTTGATTTTTAGGTGATACCCAAGCTACCACGAGCACACCATCAATGGCGCCAATACAATCCTGCCGTGCTCGTTTTATATTGAATAGCTTTGCTGCTTCACTGAGTCTGATCAATTTGTAACGATAGCTTTGTTGTACCTCCCATTGTTACGAGCAAAAGGAGCAATGAGGGGGAAGAGTTAGTGGAACAAGCAACAGCTGAAGCTATAATAGAAGCTGATGACATATATGAAAGAGCTGTAAGAGTAAAGAGGAAGCTCTGCTGGCTTAATTATTACGTGTAATTGATATCATTGTCATAACAGATTGTAAGTAGCATAAATCAGATGAAATGTATGAACTGATACAAGAAGTTAGAAATTCAATTCAGTTTTTTTTTTTTTTTTTTTCTCATTCCCAGTTCAGTTTTCTTCAGTTATTGTTTTCTTATTTTTTACACCAACAAACGTCAAGTTATCTTCGATATTTTTCCTAGTAATTAGAGTTTTTAATATTTTTGATATAATACTTTCATTTTTTACATTTTTCACTAGTCTCTGACAACATATTCTCTTGTGGCCGTGATATTCAAAACCATGATGTAAAGTAAAATTATTACGTATTTTTTGTACATCTTCGAATTACCATGCCACCACTCTGCACTCGCATCAATAGTAAAATTATAACGTATTGTTTGCACATTCACAAATTATCATTCCATTACCATGCGACAGCATCAATAGTCTTAGAATTAACTAAATTTGCCTAGATTGAAAATTGAAAGTGTAATAACGTGATAAAAATAACAAAACAATCGAAATTAATACATACCAAGATTGACATTAATGAGAAGAACTAACTTATATATCATTCTTATATCAAAATTTCGCTTCTATTTATGATATTTTCTTAAATTTCTACTGGTATCGAAAAATTTAATGCATAACCCAAATTTAACTTACCTAATTTAATGTCTTATTAACATAGTAGTTATTGAAGTCCCTATTAAGTTGTAATTTCTAGACAAAACTAGTACATTTGAAAACTAGCCTTTTACAAAATTAGTACTTTTGGTGAAGGAAAATACTAGATTACCCTAATCAATTTCACCTCGTCCTCCGTCTGGCATTTCACTCGTGCTACACCCCTCTCCGGTACGAAATGGTGCTTGCAGTTGCACTCAGGCTATGACGGTCTATCTCTTGACTCTTGGCATGGTTCTGTTGTGCGGACGGAATTCCTTTGTATCTTGCGTACTTATTTTTCCCCTTTCCTCTCCCTTCCTCTGAATTCTGTTTGGCATGATTTTGAATTCGATTTCGTATGTAAGTTTTTCTTGGTTCAGCTACCTCGTACCGTCTTCTCATTTGCATCTTCTTGATTTCATTCAACATACACGTGGAAACTACTGTTTAAACTTATGATCTCCCAGACAAGCGGAAAATAGGAAGAAAATATAAAAATAATGTTTCAAGTACTTGGGAAAATGCCTCTTTTTTCATGTTTATGTTTTTCTTATCGTTAACCTAGCTAGTCAAATTAAATAAAGTATCTGAAGTGGTTGTGCTTAAAAATCATGTTCTTAAATTGTCCTTGTTGTTAGTGTAGACGATTATGTATTGGTTTGGAAAAGAAACTCATTTAGTTGCGGCCGTCTGATTATGAATTTTGGCTCTAAAGAAATTATTTCAAAGAGTTTAGTCATTTAAAAAATTACTGCATATGGTTCGGCATACTTTCTATTAGGTCCTGGAAATTTAATTGTTCTATATGTTTTAAAACGAGGAAAACTACTTCGGGTAGGCAATCTATGGTTTACATGAGCTCTCGTCGTAGGATACGGATATTTGAGTTTTATCATTCAAACTAATTGTTTGTAATTATAATTGTCGGCCAAAATCGCAGTATAAAAATGCAGAGCATTAGATGGAAAATTGATTTTTTTAATAAGAAATGATGTTTATTAATAGAAAGAAAATGCAAAAAAGAGATAAAGAACCACTACATTTAGTTTAGCAATTACCATCCAATTAGAGAAAACTAAATTAAAAGGCTAAATTCTAAAACACTTAGCAACAGGAAAAGTTGATTTTTTTAGGTCCGCCAGTCTGCACGACATGGTTGTATATGATGTATGCATGAAATATGTATTTATATATTTGCAGTTTAGTTGAAGGTCGATAGTGATCCAATGATTGCAAACCATCAGATACAGCCAGCAACCATTCTATTTCACCTTTCCGTTTGAGTTATTTTCATTCCTCATATCATTACAGTCAGTATTGCGAAGGTATATTTCTCAATTAGGATTGTTCAAAATTCTTAAATAAACCTTTTTTATTGAACTCCATTGAAACTTGATCATATGGAAAAAATGTGGTATTGCCTTCAATGGCTCATTTGAGACTTCAGATTATATTCTTTTTACATATAAATTGAAAAAAAAAAGATTCCCCCAAATTGGACGGGATCATGAATAGATGGAGTCTATTATTGCATGATAATTTTCTATAATTTTGAATTAATCTCATTAATTCTTAAAGGCTTCTTTGATACTTTTTTTTTACTCAGATTAATATGAGTTTGGGTTCGTCTCCCTCTGGTAATTTTTCTGGGGAAAAATCCCAGAGAAGTCATAACTATTCAGCCTCTTCCAATCCATCTAATAGTTATAGTAACAAGAGGACAAAGAGCAACCAGAAGACCCTTGGTGTTGCATGGGGAGCGAACTCTCCATCATCCTCTCGCTCTTCCAATCGAAAGAGCCCCTTTTCTGATTTTGGAAGGTAAGTGATTTTACCCTACTCCTTGAGCATTATTTATTTTCTATATTTCAATTCTTCTTTATTTGTATTTTATGTCTATCATGTCTACAAGAGTTAGACTTAGATGACAATTCTCATGGACTTCCTCTTTTCCCCTTAAACAAATTTTGGTTTGTGTTTTGACTATAGTTATATGGTGGAGAAGAATAAGAAACTTCATAACCAATTCAATGCTGAAGCTTCAAATTCATCACATAACGGTGCAAGTCCTGGAAAGGCAATCTTTGACGACATTTGTATTTTTGTTGATGGTTTCACAATTCCTTCAAGTCAGGTTAGAGCTATCTTCGGACTTTGTTTGTTGCTAGTAATTTAAAAAAGCAAAAATAGAATCACAAAAAATAAATTCTTACATTAGCTTTCATTGCAATTGTACGTATCAGTTAAAATTGGTTAGTCTCTGCATCGGAGGTGGTGTTTCCATGCCAATTGAGTAAAATAATGGAATTATTTTATGCTTTTTTGCTTGCATCTTTGATGCTATTATTAAAAATATTTACATGATCATTAACATTGGTGGGTTTCTATTGTAGGAATTGCGAAAGTACATGTTGAAGTATGGTGGAAACTTTAAGAATTATTTTTCAAGACATCAAGTCACCCATATAATTTGCAGTAATCTTCCTGACAGTAAAATAAAGAACATAAGGTTCTCCTTATTTATTTATTTTTTAATAATAAGATTCTTTTTCTATTGCTTTCACTTGTCACTGAGTTTAAGTATTTATTCTTGATAGTGAATTTATTTTTTGCTCTATTTTCTTGTAATTTTATAGGTCTTTCAGTTGTGGATTGCCCGTGGTGAATCCCGCTTGGATTTTGGATTCAGTCGCTGCAAAAAAACTTTTGAGTTGTGAGTTTAATTTACTTTGCTTGCATTCAAGGGAAAAAATAAATACGAAGTGGGTGTATTGAACAACTGATAAGACTAAATATTTTTCAACATTTGGTTTGGTGGTATCTTAAGGATAAAAATGTTATAACACTTTCTCAAAGATTGAAATCAATAGCAATATTAGTTTTATGAATTTGTTTTTTATTTGATGTTTCCAGGGGTTCCTTATGTACTCGACCAGCTTGCTAATAATCAACCAAGGTTATCAGCTTTCTTTTCTGCAAAAAACATCCCAATGTTGAGGAATTCTTCAACATGCAGAAATATTCAAGAAATAAATGAAACCGAGGTTTCCCCATTCAAGATTGTCACAGAAAGTGATGAACATATCTGTAAAGGGGGAGAATCTAAAGAACGTAGGGATAAAATTCCTGAAGAATTAAATATTACTTTTCAGGAGAACACTACAGTAACAGTTGTTGAGGAACCTCTATGCAACTTTGACAGTGAAGTTGTAAGAGGCGGTGATGAGTCCAGTCATTGTGGACCCTCTTTGTTTGCTAGCGGCCACAACTTCCTTGATCCTTGTGGTAGAAAATCACCGAATGGAACAATAGTTGAGCAGCTTGAACCGCATCACTCAACTTTAGAGGATCCGAATTTTGTGGAAAATTATTTCAAGGTAAATATTGTATCTTTGTGTGTTCTGGAGTAGTGCTATTCCTGTGGTTTAAAAGTTAAAAGTAAAACAAATATGTTTTCTCGTTTAAGTTCTCAAGCTTAAAAACTTCTTAACAAATATGTTTGGGATCAATAGGACCTATTGTGGTAATTGGTATTTTATCATTTTATCTTTGTTGGAAATCTTGTGATTATGAATGTTTTTGTAATGGAATTGTTTATGTCAAAATATTTTAGAAAGATTGTGATAGGAACATTGTAGGAACAATGACAATTCGATTGACAAGAAATTGTATTGGATGTGTCTCAATCAGTGTGATAAGAATAAATCCCTAATTTTTAGATTAATTCCTTATTTTTAGGAGTTGGTTATGGTAGTCAATCATGATAAATATATTTATATATACATCAGATTACTTGAAATAAAAAAATAAGAAAGATTATTTTGCAATCTGATTTGTTTTTCTCCTACCAATATTCTTTCATGGTATCAGAGCTTTGAAAAACATTATTTGTAGTTGAGAAAAACAAATCTGTTTCCTGTGATGGATATTAAAGGAGTGAGTAGAAACCATGGATCTGAAGTATCCTCTGATGCCTCTCTTCTTACATCTACAATCTCTCCTACTGTTATTTGATGTGATAACTCTCTTTCTCTTCAAATCACATCTTTCAAATTGAATGGACGAAATTTCCTTCATTTGTCTTGATCCATTCAATTTGTGATTCGTGGCAAAGGCAAATTTAGCTATTTGGATGTTACAATTTCTCCATTCGCTCCGTCAGAACCTTCTTATCCCAAATGGGATATCAACAATTCTATAGTAATGTCGTGGCTCATTAACTCTATGGATGAGAGCATAGGTGAAATTTATCTTCTTTATCTAACGGCTAAGGCTAATTGGGAAGTTGTTACGTTAGCATATTCTGATTTCGAAGACTCTTTGCAGCTATTTGATTTACGTACTCGTGCGCGTAACTTGTGGCAAGACAACGGTACTGTTACTCACTATTTCAATAGTCTAACAAAAATGTAGTAGAAATTGTACTTATTTAATCAACAACAATGGCACAGTCACGTGGATGCCGAACTATATAAGAATATGCTTGCAAAAGAGCGTATTTATGATTTTTTGACGGGCTTGAATCAATCACTTGACGATGTTCGTGGCTGGATTCTTAGTCTTAAACCCATGCCGAGTCTAGATGAAATCTTCGCCGATGTACATCGAGAAGAACGACGTAAACGTGTAATGCTTGGATCTCATTTCTCTATTCCATCTTTGAACTCCTCTGCCATGGCCGCTAGCAAGGTCAATATCGTAACACAGACAATCGCCGCAACTCCCTCTAGTGTGATTATTGTCAACGACCTCATCACACAAAGGCCACTTGCTGGAAACTTCATGGAAAGCCGGTTGATTGGGTTCCTCGCAGCCAACGTAATCTTACTAACAAAGGCTTGAAAGCATCTTCTGCTTCTTCTGAATCGTCTAATGAACAACTATTTACTCTAGCACAACTTGATCAAATCAACAAGCTTCTTCTTGGTTCTAATCCTATTTCGTCTTCATCCCTCATGGCTAAAGGTTGACCACTATACCCTTTGAACATCAGCGTGATTCTTGGATTATTGACTCCGGGGTGTCTGACCAAATGACTGGTGTTCGACATATTTTCTCAAGCTATACACCACATGATGGTAGTCGCGTGGTTACATTAGCTGATGGTTCTCTTGCATCTGTTGCTGGAATAGGCTCTGACATGTTGAGCTCTAGTTTGCACTTATTTAATGCGTAACTTGTGCCTCAATTGTCTCACAATATGCTCTCCATAAGCAAAATTACTGCTGACTTGCAGTGTAATGTTAGATTTTCATAAAAAACTTGTGTGTTTCTGGACCAGTTCTCGGGGCAGATGATTGGGATTGCTAAAGAATGAGCTGGATTGTACTATTTTGAGCAGGATTCCTTGGTGAATGGTCATTGTCAATTGGCTGATGGATCAGTGTCTCGCTCCCGCTCCCGAAATCAACATGTTATGTTACTTCACTTCCGTTTTGGTCATTCTAGTTTTTCTTATCTAAAATATTTATTTCCTTCGTTGTTTAACTCATCATATGTTTTTTTTTTGTAAAATTTGTCATCTAGCTAAACATACCACGATTCCTTTATTTATATTCTGCGTTTAGACCTTTTGCACTTGTTTATAGTAATCTATGGGGTCGTCCTGTGTTAATTCAATTTCAAATAAAAGGTAGTTTGTGTCTTTTATTGATGATCACACTCGTGTATGTTGGCTTTATCTTTTACGTGATAAATTTGAGATTGCTCAAACTTTCAAAAATTTTGATGCCATGGTTCAAACACAATTTCACTCACAAAAAAAATTCAATCCTTTGCATCGACAATAGAACGGAGTATTTAATACTGTTCTTGGCACTTTTCTCCCGAAATGGTCCTTCTCCATCAGAGTTTTCTTGCGTTGCACGCCTCCAACAAAATGAGGTTTCGCACGCACAGAACCGTTATTTAATTAGAATTGGGTCGTGCACTCTTCTTTCAATCTATGTGGCAAAATTTTTTTTGGAGCGATGGAACTTACTACTTTCTATCTAATACATGGGTGCCATTTTGTTTTCAATAGTTTCAATCACTTATTTTCAGCTATTAAATATTTTCCCAATCTTCTTTTATTTTCTAAAATTGACATAAAAACTACTGGTGTACTCTTTCTTTGTCCACAACCTTGATCTCATCGAATTAATTTGATCTCAGTCTCATAAATGCATCTTTCTTGGTTATTCCCACTCAAAAAATTATAGATATTACTATCTTTAAAGCTCTTTTCTTATTTATCCAGGGATGTTACCTTTATTGAAACGACCCATATATCAACCAAGGTTATCAGCTTTCTTTTCTGCAAAAACATCCCAATGTTGAGGAATTCTTCAACAGCAGAAATATTCAAGAAATAAATGACACCGAGGTTTCCCCATTCAAGATTGTCACGAAAGTGATGAACATATCTGTAAAGGGGGAGAATCTAAAGAACGTAGGGATAAAATTCCTGAAGAATTAAATATTACTTTTCAGGAGAACACTACAGTAACAGTTGTTGAGGAACCTCTATGCAACTTTGACAGTGAAGTTGTAAGAGGCGGTGATGAGTCCAGTCATTGTGGACCCTCTTTGTTTGCTAGCGGCCACAACTTCCTTGATCCTTGTGGTGGAAAATCACCGACATGGAACAATAGTTGAGCAGCTTGAACCGCATCACTCAACTTTAGAGGATCCGAATTTTGTGGAAATTATTTCAAGGTAATATTGTATCTTTGTGTGTTCTGGAGTAGTGCTATTCCTGTGGTTTAAAAGTTAAAAGTAAAACAAATATGTTTTCTCGTTTAAGTTCTCAAGCTTAAAAACTTCTTAACAAATATGTTTGGGATCAATAGAACCTATTGTGGTAATTGGTATTTTATCATTTTATCCTTGTTGGAAATCTTGTGATTGTGAATGTTTTTGTAATGGAATTGTTTATGTCAAAATATTTTGAGAAAGATTGTGATAGGAACATTGTAGGAACAATGACAATTCGATTGACAAGAAATTGTATTGGATGTGTCTCAATCAGTGTGATAAGAATAAATCCCTAATTTTTAGATTAATTCTTTATTTTTAGGAGTTGGTTATGGTAGTCAATCATGATAAATATGTTTATATATACATCAGATTACTTGTAATAAAAAAAATAAGAAAGATTATTTTGCAATCTGATTTGTTTTTTTCCTACCAATATTCTTTCATGGTATCAGAGCTTTGAAAAACATTATTTGTAGTTGAGAAAAACAAATCTGTTTCCTGTGATGGATATTAAAGGAGTGAGTAGAAACCGTGGATCTGAAGTATCCTCTGATGCCTCTCTTCTTACATCTACAATCTCTCCTACTGTTATTTGCTGTGATAATTCTCTTTCTCTTCAAATCACATCTTTCAAATTGAATGGACGAAATTTCCTTCATTTGTCTTGATCCATTCAATTTGTGATTCGTGGCAAAGGCAAATTTAGCTATTTGGATGTTACAATTTCTCCATCCGCTCCGTCAGAACCTTCTCATCCCAAATGGGATATCAACAATTCTATAGTAATGTCGTGACTCATTAACTCTATGGATGAGAGCATAGGTGAAATTTATCTTCTTTATCTAACGACTAAGGCTAATTGGGAAGTCGTTACGTTAGCATATTCTGATTTTGAAGACTCTTTGCAGCTATTTGATTTACGTACTCGTGCGCGTAACTTGTGGCAAGACAACGGTACTGTTACTCACTATTTCAATAGTCTAACAAAAATGTGGTAGAAATTGGACTTATTTAATCAACAACAATGGCACAGTCACGTGGATGCCGAACTATATAAGAATATGCTTGCAAAAGAGCGTATTTATGATTTTTTGACGGGCTTGAATCAATCACTTGACGATGTTCGTGGCTGGATTCTTAGTCTTAAACCCATGCCGAGTCTAGATGAAATCTTCGCCGATGTTCATCGAGAAGAACGACGTAAACGTGTAATGCTTGGATCTCATTTCTCTATTCCATCTTTGAACTCCTCTGCCATGGCTGCTAGCAAGGTCAATATCGTAACACAGACAATCGCCGCAACTCCTTCTAGTGTGATTATTGTCAACGACCTCATCACACAAAGGCCACTTGCTGGAAACTTCATGGAAAGCCGGTTGATTGGGTTCCTCGCAGCCAACGTAATCTTACTAACAAAGGCTTGACAGCATCTTCTGCTTCTTCTGAATCGTCTAATGAACAACTATTTACTCTAGCACAACTTGATCAAATCAACAAGCTTCTTCTTGGTTCTAACCCTATTTCGTCTTCATCCCTCATGGCTAAAGGTTGACCACTATACCCTTTGAACATCAGCGTGATTCTTGGATTATTGACTCTGGGGTGTCTGACCAAATGACTGGTGTTCGACATATTTTCTCAAGCTATACACCACATGATGGTAGTCGCGTGGTTACATTAGCTGATGGTTCTCTTGCATCTGTTGCTGGAATAGGCTCTGACATGTTGAGATCTAGTTTGCACTTATTTAATGTGTAACTTGTGCCTCAATTGTCTCACAATATGCTCTCCATAAGCAAAATTACTGCTGACTTGCAGTGTAATGTTAGATTTTCATAAAAAACTTGTGTGTTTCTGGACCAGTTCTCGGGGCAGATGATTGGGATTGCTAAAGAATGAGCTGGATTGTACTATTTTGAGCAGGATTCCTTGGTGAATGGTCATTGTCAATTGGCTGATGGATCAGTGTCTCGCTCCCGCTCCCGAAATCAACATGTTATGTTACTTCACTTCCGTTTTGGTCATTCTAGTTTTTCTTATCTAAAATATTTATTTCCTTCGTTGTTTAACTCATCATATGTTTTTTTTTTTGTAAAATTTGTCATCTAGCTAAACATACCAGGATTCCTTTTATTTATATTCTGCGTCTAGACCTTTTGCACTTGTTTATAGTAATCTATGGGGTCGTCCTGTGTTAATTCAATTTCAAATAAAAGGTAGTTTGTGTCTTTTATTGATGATCACACTCGTGTATGTTGGCTTTATCTTTTACGTGATAAATTTGAGATTGCTCAAACTTTCAAAAATTTTGATGCCATGGTTCAAACACAATTTCACTCACAAATTCAAATCCTTTGCATCGACAATAGAACGGAGTATTTTAATACTGTTCTTGGCACTTTTCTCACCGAAAATGGTCTTCTCCATCAGAGTTCTTGCGTTGACACGCCTCAACAAAATGGGGTTTCTGAACGCAAGAACCGTTATTTATTAGAAGTTGGTCGTGCACTCTTATTTCAATCTAATGTGCAAAAATTTTTTTTGGAGCGATGCCTTACTAACTTGCTATCTAATAAATGGGATGCCATCTCGTGTTCATAAGTTTCAATCACTTATTTTCATTCTTTAAAATTTTTTCCCAAATTTTCTTTTATTTTCTAAAATTGACATAAAAACTATCTGGTTATTCTGTCTTTGTCCACAACTTTGATCCTCATCGAAGTAAATTTGATCCTCAGTCTCATAAATGCATCTTTCTTGGTTATTCATCCACTCAAAAAAATTATAGATATTACTATCCTGAAAAGCGTCGTTCTTATGTATCCAGGGATGTTACCTTTTTTGAAACAACACCATATTTCATAAAAAATCGAATCAGGGGGAGATGTCGAGTGATTCTTCCTTTTTGAGGCATTCAACCTTATTACCTAGATCTGATTGGGAATAATTTTGGTCTTCAAATACAGGTCCACAGAATCAGCAATTTGATTCACAAACTTCTCCACAAAATAAGCAAGATCCATATAATCAGCAATCTGATTCCTTGCAAGGTCAATGTCTCTCCCAACGAACAGAAAATTCAATCATTTTGAACCTCTTCTCCAAAATCCCTCCAAAGATGCACGTACCATCACTCAACCTTTTGCATTTACTTACAGCTGTAAGAAAAACTTGCCAAAGGGAGTCAATCCAGAGCCTTCTGCATCCCAAGAACCAAACTCGAGTTCAAGTAATGAATCAAATTTAAAGAATCTTGACGTTCCAATTGCTTTAATAAAAGGAATCAGATCTTGCACGCAACATGCTCTCTCAAATTTTCTGGGATACTCACACTTATCCACAGCCATGAAGTCCTTCATTATTTGTCTCTCAAAATCTGAGCTTTCAGAAAATATTAATGAGGCCTTGCAAGATGATAATTGGAGAAAAACCATTATCAAAGAGATGATAGCTTTACAAAAGGCAGGAACTTTGGAAGTTGTACAAAGGCCTCAAGGAAAAATTCTTGTTGGATGTAAATGGATGTTCACAGTCCAGTATAAATCTGATGGATCTCTTGAACGATACAAAGAACGATACAAAGCCTCACTTGTAGCTAAAGACTATACTCAAACATAGAGGATCGACTACCAAAAAACTTTTGCATCCGTAGCTAAAATCAATAGCATTCGAATTTTGCTATCACTTGCGGCCAATCTTGATTGGAATCTTTAACAACTAGATGTTAAAAATGTCTTCTTGAATGGAGATTTGAAAGAAGAAGTCTATATGGATCTCCCACCTAGTTTTGATTTTGAAAGAAAAAAAGGCATGGTGTGCAGACTCAAGAAATTATTATATGGACTTAAACAATCATCCAAAGCTTGGTTTAATCATTTTACAAAAGCCATGTTGGTGCATGAGTACAAGCATGCACAGTTTGGTCATACCTTATTTCATAAAAAGGTGGATATGAAGATTACCATATTGATTGTCTATGTAGATGACACAATTCTTACCGGGAATGACGATGAAGAAATCTAGAATTTCAAGAAAAAACTTGCTCAAAACTTAGAGATGAAAGAGTTAGGAAATTTAAGATATTTTTTTGGGTATGCAAGTGGCTAGAAGCAAAGCTGGAATTGCAATTTCTCAATGCAAGTTCTTGATCTCCTCAGCAATACCGAGATGATGGGCTGTAAATCTATTGATAATCCCATGGACCCAAATATAAAGTTGGAAATTAAACTAGATGAGGAACCAGTTGATAAAGGAAGATATCAACGATTAGTGGGAAGGCTAATTTATTTAGTATATACTAGACTAGACATTTCATTCGCAGTGAGTTGTGTTAGTCAATTTATGCACGCTCCTAGTTCTCATATGCAAGCTATTTATTGAATTCTCAAGTATCTCAAAGGTATACCAGGACGATGACTTCTTTCTTTAAAAAGAATAAAGAAAGAGGTGTAGATGTATTTTGTTGATGCAGATTGAGCTAGATCAGCCACAAATAGAAGATCCACATTTGGATATTGCTCATACGTTTGGCGATACTTGGTCACATGGTGCAGTAAAAAACAAACTGTGGTTACTTGAAGTAGTGCTGAAGCTGAGTTACGATCCACTGCCCATGGGATTTGTGAAGTCTTGTGGTTAAAAATGTTATTGAAAGAATTAAGAGCTGAATTGCACACACATACGAAAATTCACTGTTATAATAAGGCTGCATCTTCTATTTGCCACAATTTCGTCCATCATGATAGAACTAAATGTGTTGAAGTTGACAGACATTTTATTAAAGAGAAAATCGAAGCAGGGATAATGAAAGTGGTTTACATTCCAACTATGCAACAAACAACAGTCATTCTAGCAAAGGCTTTATTTAGACCACTATATGAAAAACTAGTTGACAAGTTAATATGTATAATTTGTACTATCCAGCTTCAGGGGGAGTATTGATGTGTCTCAATCAGTGTGATAAGAATAAATCCCTAATTTTTAGATTAATTCCTTACTTTTAGGAGTTAGTTATGGTAGTCAATCATGGTAAATATATTTATATATATACCAGATTACTTGTAATAAAAAAATAAGAAAGATTATTCAGCAATCTGATTTGTTTTTCTCCTACCAATATTCTTTCAAATTGCAAAGATAACGTAGAAATCCAAGACATTTGCTACAAAACATAATTTAAAAAAAAAAATACTTTTCTTGATCTTCTTAGCATTATTCTCCCTTCCTTTAATACTAAAACTCTATTTAATTATTTAACCTTTCATTGCCTTACTCACTTATAACCAATCTTCTAGAATATTCCTAATAAAATATTTCAATGATGTTTATCAGATTGATGAGTTGCATTTTAGCTTAACTTAAAATAGATTATCAGTTGAATTAATTATGCTTTCTTATGGTTGGTTTAGTCGTGGGTCAAGCTGGGTTTATCTCAAAATTGTAACTCAAGTCTGATTATTCTTCAATAGCCAACTCCATTATATAAAAGGTGCAATACACCTCTTGTAGTTGTATTTTAGAATTTCTACATAGTCTTTTAATTATATATTTTAGTATTCTCTAAGTGTTGTTTATTTAAAGAGAAGATTTTAGGATTAGGGATGTAAAGAATTTTGGGAAATTATTCTAAGGAGAGAGTTAGCAGACCTCTCGAACGTCAGAGCTATTTTCGTGTTAGTTCAATTTGTTATTGTTCTATTCTTTGTTTAAATTCTATGGGCTTCGTATCAATAGTATCAGAGCGAGATTCCATATCAACCGAGGTGAGTCAGCTCCGCGAGGAGTTAAAAAAGGAATTGGGTTCTTCTTACGAGATAAGGGCGATGAAGGTGAAGATGGCTTCTATCATGAAGCAGTTGGCTTCTCTCTCTTCATCCATGGAGGAAGGTGAATTTAAGAGACCCACGAGTATGGGTAAGCAGAAAGATAAGGAAAGACAATCTGAGATTGGAAGAACTTGGATGCTAGAGATGCCTCTATTCAATGGAGGACAATCCAGCATGATTTCTAAACTTGCCGGGCAGAGGGACAACATCTGAACCGGAAGAATTTCTGAACTCGTTGGGCACGATGGTGGCGTTGAAACCCATTCTTGGTCGGCCGTCATCAACGATTGGCGAAGAAAAATCGAGAGAGAATGGCAAAGAAGGGCTGAGCAGAAGGAAGATCAATGGGTTGAGATTCTATCTATCAAACCCCAATGAGTGGACGATGGATGGCTTGAGCAGCTACTAGAAGAGAAGAGGCAGCTTGGTTTATTTTTCAAGAGTTGCACAACAAGAAATTAGAGTTGGATGGTATATCCAACCTTTAGGGTTGGGTTGGGTCATGAAGTGGTTCCACCCGGGTGAGTTACATCCAATCTTTGGGTGGCCCAAATCAATACAACTTCATCCAACAAGTTTGCCTTTTCTCAATCCAATTTTCTGTATCAATTTAACATGTTTTTTTTGACACCACCGGTCGTTACAAAAACAAAAATTTTAGCAAAGGTCAAGACCGATGTAACAAACTCTTCAAACATTTAACCGACGATAATTTGAAGGAATAAAAAGAGGAGAGCACAATATCACCACCTTGAAGACTAGGTGCTAATTGGACAACGAGTAATGATAGAGTTCCAATGTGGTGCACTTATTGTAGTTGTCTTTTAAAATTCATAGATAACATTTTAATTGTTTTTTTTTAGTATTGTCGGAGTGTTGTTTATTGAAAGAAAAGATTTTAGAATTAGGGATATGAAGAATTTCGGAAAATTATTTTAAGGGGAGAGTTAGCAGATCTCTAACGTTTGCGCTATCTTCGTGTTAGTGTTATTGTTCTGTTTCTTTGTTAAAATTCTATGGGGTTCGTATCATAATCTTGTTTTTTTCTCATAAATTTTTTTTAGTTATCTGTATGGGTTAATTACGGGCTTGATTGGTTTGGTATATCATTGTCAATTATTTGGAGAATTTGAACACCCTTAATTACGAGTATTGATGTAGATGAATTGGTATACGTAGTCTGTTCATTCAGGTTTTGTATCTATTTGTTTCTGATAAGCCTTGTTTCTGCAGAGTTCAAGGTTGCATTTCATAGGAACTTGGAGGAATCGGTATCGTAAGCGGTTCCCAAACTTGCCTAGTAGAAAGTCCACAAGTGTCAATAATTTTGGTAAATTTGGGAAAACTGTCATCATCCATGTAGACATGGTAATTCATCTACACATCTAGTTGCATTTTATGTTTTTCAGTACACGAGTGATGCTACAATGTTTTATGGGCTACATCCAAAGTGCATTTTGCAATGACCATAATGTACTTCTCCAGGATTGCTTTTTTGTCTCAGTGGTTATCAGGAAAAATCCTGTATTAATGGATAAGCCAGTAGCTATATGCCATTCAGACAATCCAAAAGGAACTGCTGAAATTTCATCTGCAAACTACCCAGCACGAGTTTATGGTTAGTTTTTTGAAGTCTTTATAGGTACCCCAGCTGCTTAATAGGATCAAACATTTTTTATACCTGTTCATTTTTTTATTTCCTATTACCTTAAGGAGTTAAGGCAGGAATGTTTGTTAGACATGCCAAGGCTCTTTGTCCCCAACTTGCTATTCTTCCCTACAACTTTAAAGCCTATGAGGAGGTCTGTTGTTCATTTTTTCGAGCATTCTTTTTTTCTTAATTAGATTGGCTCTGGAAGAAAGAAGTTATCTTTTATGGATGTCCATTTCTTACTTTGTTCCTTTGCAACCTCCAACCATTCCAATTATGTCTTTTTCAGGTTGCTGATGAGTTCTATAATATTTTGCATAAGCACAGCAATATTGTTCAGGTTTGGTTGCAGGAACATATTTAATCTGCGCTATCGGTTGAAGTTTTGGGTGACAGTCATCAAAATTATCGATTGGAATTGCAGGCTGTAAGCTGTGATGAAGCATTTTTAGATGTTAGCGACCTAGAGGGGGTAGATCCTGAGCTTTTAGCTTCAACAATAAGAAAAGAAATCTTTGAGACCACAGGATGTACTGCCAGTGCTGGGATAGCTGGAAATATGCTAGTGGCCCGCCTTGCAACTAAAGAAGCCAAACCGAATGGGCAATGTCTCATTCCTCCCGAGAAGGTAGGTTAACTTCTTACATTTTCTATATGGGGCGTTTGATATATTAAGGGTTCTTAAATTTAGTCCATTTTATTTTTTTAAATTTGGCATTGGCATTTGTGAGGGCCTCAAATGTATAGTTGAATTCAAAGTCTTCAATATTCATATTTTTTGTTATGGTCGTGATCCTTGTTCATTGTTTTGCCATTTACCATATTGAATAGAGGTAGTAAGAATTTAAAATTTTATGTTGATGTGATTTATACACGAGTATGCCTCGAAATTGGAATTTAATGCGATGGTGTCATCTGAAACTATGAAGAATATTTTAATTTCTTGTTGGTTCCATTATATTTATTAGTTGTGTTTAAATTTTCTAGGTGGATCCTTATTTGGACCGACTTCCCATTAATGCTCTCCCTGGAATAGGGCGTGTGTTAGAGGAGAAATTGAAAGGTAAAAATATTTCGACTTGTGGTCAATTGCGAATGATTTCAAAGGTGTGATTTCTCTTTATCAAAATTTTCTCTGCAATATTTATGCAATTGGAGCAATGTGTGCTGAATTCCATGCATTTTTATTCCAAGGACTTCCTTCAAAAGGATTTTGGAACAAAGACCGGAGAGATGTTGTGGAATTATAGTAGAGGAGTGGATAATCGGTTGGTTGGGGTAATTCAGGTAGGGAGCATTCATATTTTTGAGTGTGCCAAAAGATTATTTCCTTCTTTTTTTTATAGCCTTTTTTCTAATATTTGTACAGGACTTTTGAAAGCAGTTTGTTGGAAGAAAATACTTCAACTCGTATTTTTTGGTAAAAAGCTTAGGATCACACATGGAGTAAAAACATATACAAATAAGGACTTTAAGAAGAAATTGGCTGTGAGCTCAACAATAAAATAACATAATAATCACATACATAAATATATCCTATAAATATGGCAAATATGTACAAAAACAAAGCTGTGATTTACTTCATGAATGTTCCATACTTCAAACAACTCTAATTGGAAGAATCTAAAGTAATAAAAACATAAAAAAAGGCAAGTGAATACATAATATGTGTAGGACGTTAGTAAAACTTTAAATTTGAAGATAAATTATGCTCTAAGATGAATGTGCTTTAAATAATTCGATTTCTGATCGAGCTTTGTTAGACAAAAGCTAATGGGGCATTAAATATTATCGCGTGTATTTCATTTGCGGTACTACATCTTGAAAATAGATGATTATGACAAGTATTAAGTGTCCACTGAACATGAAGCAATCAAATGAAGGTTCATTCTAGATTGTCATGATCTCGGTTAATTTATATGCCACCATGGGAATTTTGTAGCTAATATCACTTGATGCTTAATTTTTGTATAAAATACATGGTTTCTTGATCCTGTGGAGGTTTGTTATCTAAAGTTCTCCATTTTCTTTACTGTAAATTTGGATCTAAAATAGCTATTTGTTGTCTAGCAATATTAGGTCCACTGTCAACCTTTGTTCTTTTATATTAAATTTTCCATTTTCTTGATTCTGCACTTTTAGTTAGTTTGACCTTATTATGTAGGAAAGCAGATCTATAGGGGCTGAAGTGAATTGGGGTGTGAGGTTCAAGGATTTAAAAGATGTGGGTAATGGTGATGGATTTTTGTTTACAGATTTCTCTTCTTTTAGCACTCTATAAATGATATGATGATCAAGAAGTGACAGGGTAGTTTTTCCAGACTCAATATTTCCTCGCCAACCTCTGCAAGGAGGTTTCATTGCGGTTACAAGATTGTGGAATGAGGGGGCGAACTTTTACTCTCAAGGTTTGTTGATATGCCTAGCATGCTCTTTTTGATTTTAACAAGATTCTAATACATCATTTCTTATGAAGTATTTCTCCCCTATCACCATTCATTGTTCGTTATGTGATAAAGATAAGAATTGTCTTTGTGATGTTTGACCGACGCAGATAAAAAAGAGAAGAGAAAATGCTGAGGAGCCCATAAAGTATATGGGTTGTGGAGACTGGAAAATCTGAGCCACTCAATGACGGTAGCATCTTGACAAATTAAATCATTTCATTTTATGTGTATCTCTGTGGGTCTAATCTATTGATTTCCAATCTTTTCTACCTTAAAAATAATTTTTACCTTAAAAACCTTATGGATAAACTATTGATGCCACAGATTCCACTTGCTACTGATGACTTGGAAGTACTGCAAAGAATAACAAAGCAGCTCTTTGGTTTCTTCAGTATAGGTAATATATAACCGGTTTCATTTTGTTGTATTCTTACCAATGGCATGATAGGAGCTGTCCACTGTTATTCAATATTTCCAGAGAAACTTTGCAGAGAAGGGTTCTTCGAGAGTCCCAGCCTCTCCTGCCAAGCTTCAACTCAACTAACTAACTACTCTCCTCCTCCTTCCTTCTGTATATTCTCTTTTTTTTTTTTTTTTTTTTTTTTTTTTTTTTTTTTTTTTTTTTTTTTTTTTTTTTTTTTTTTTTTTTTTTTTTTTTTTTTTTTTTTTTTTTTTTTTTTTTTTTTTTTTTTTTTTTTTTTTTTTTTTTTTTTTTTTTTTTTTTTTTTTTTTTTTTTTTTTTTTTTTTTTTTTTTTTTTTTTTTTTTTTTTTTTTTTTTTTTTTTTTTTTTTTTTTTTTTTTTTTTTTTTTTTTTTTTTTTTTTTTTTTTTTTTTTTTTTTTTTTTTTTTTTTTTTTTTTTTTTTTTTTTTTTTTTTTTTTTTTTTTTTTTTTTTTTTTTTTTTTTTTTTTTTTTTTTTTTTTTTTTTTTTTTTTTTTTTTTTTTTTTTTTTTTTTTTTTTTTTTTTTTTTTTTTTTTTTTTTTTTTTTTTTTTTTTTTTTTTTTTTTTTTTTTTTTTTTTTTTTTTTTTTTTTTTTTTTTTTTTTTTTTTTTTTTTTTTTTTTTTTTTTTTTTTTTTTTTTTTTTTTTTTTTTTTTTTTTTTTTTTTTTTTTTTTTTTTTTTTTTTTTTTTTTTTTTTTTTTTTTTTTTTTTTTTTTTTTTTTTTTTTTTTTTTTTTTTTTTTTTTTTTTTTTTTTTTTTTTTTTTTTTTTTTTTTTTTTTTTTTTTTTTTTTTTTTTTTTTTTTTTTTTTTTTTTTTTTTTTTTTTTTTTTTTTTTTTTTTTTTTTTTTTTTTTTTTTTTTTTTTTTTTTTTTTTTTTTTTTTTTTTTTTTTTTTTTTTTTTTTTTTTTTTTTTTTTTTTTTTTTTTTTTTTTTTTTTTTTTTTTTTTTTTTTTTTTTTTTTTTTTTTTTTTTTTTTTTTTTTTTTTTTTTTTTTTTTTTTTTTTTTTTTTTTTTTTTTTTTTTTTTTTTTTTTTTTTTTTTTTTTTTTTTTTTTTATTCTCAACTGCTTGCCACCCGTTTATTTTCTCTAATGAAAACATGGACGACAGGATGAATCCTGGTCGATTCCGGCAGAAGCAACTTATAAGCCACTCTTCAATCGCTGTCTGAGTCTCGAACGGACTCGGACCAACTCTTGGTGCTAGCTTCTGAGACCTGTCCGACGCGATCGACTTCTGTCTGTAAGGTTGGATTTTCAACCAAACCTATTCCACCTCATACTGAACATCCCGTCTCTTCTTGTTCGCCGTTTGTAACATTAATTGACGAGCTCTATTCAAATGGGATTTAAGCATACCCAACACCTTATCTCTCTCCCGCATCTGCTCCTCCACCGCAGAAATTACCGAACTCTTATTTTCGATCCGTAGAAGTGTAGGTGGGTCTCGTTTGTAAACAGCCCTGAATGGACTCATTCCAATCGCCGATTGGTAAGAAGAATTATACCAATACTCAGCCCAGAAAAGCCAGCGACTCCACTCTTTCGGTTTGTCACCGGTGAAGCATTGTAAATATGTTTCCAAAGTCCGATTGACTACTTCCGATTGCCCATATGTTTGTGGATGGTACATGGAACTGAACTTCAGTGTTGTACCCTGTAAACGCCACAATTCTTTCCAAAAGAGATTAACAAACACCTTATCCCTATCAGAAACAATTGATTTCGGCATATCGTGTAATCGGAATATATTCTGTAAAAATTTCTCTGCCATAGTTTTAGTTGAAAAAGGACGACTGAGACCCACAAAATGACTAAACTTGCTCAATCTATCAACCACCACCATCACTGTATCCAAACCATTAGATTTCGGTAATTTTTCAATAAAATCCATCAAGACATCTTCCCAAATATCCACAGGAACAAGGAGTGCTTGAAGGAGTCCTGCCGGCGACAAGGTCTCGTACTCATTTTTTTGACAAACTGGGCAATTGTTTACATACGTCTCCACGTCTTTTCTCATTCCGAACCTAAAAAGTTCTGCTGCGATTCTGCGATAAGTTTTTGCTATTCCTCTATGCCCGCCGACAGGGCTATCATGAAATAACGTCAAAACTTTCGGAACCACTGATGAAGTTTGGGAAATAACTTTCCTATTTTTATAAAAAAGCTGGTCTCCCTTCAAACTAAACCTGGAATTGATGACATTCCCCTGTAACAACTTCTGTTTGATTTTTTCCAACTTCTCGTCTCTCTGAATTCCTTCCTCTAACTCTTCTCTGGAATTCACACTTTGAGTCATCACGGTCGTCAAATTCTGCAACTCGCACTCAGTGTCTCCTTTACAAGAAAGACTATCAGTGGCATTATTCTGACAACCTTGTATATATTGTACTTCAAAGTCATAACCCAATATTTTCAGTAGCCATTTTTGATGTTCTTGAGCTACTACCCTATGTTCCAACAAGAACTTTAAACTTCTTTGATCTGTACGCACAATAAAATGCATACCCAGTAAGTATGGTCTCCACCTTTGAATGACTAAAACAATTGCCATCAGTTCCCTTTCATACACCGACTTTAACTTGTTCTGTTTCGATAATTGTTGGCTGTAAAACCCTATGAGTTTTTTATTCTGCATCAAGACAGCCCCTATCCCTATTCCAGAAGCATCAGTCTCTATTACGAACACTTCTTCAAATTCAGAAGTGCCAGAACAGGAACTGTACATAATGCCGTCTTCAAGTTTTCAAACGTTGTATTAGCTTCTTCATTCCATCCAAATTTATCTTTTTTCTAACAGCTCCGTAAGTGGCCTTGCGATAGACCCATAACCAGAAACAAATCGTCTATAATAACCTGTCAGCCTCAGAAATCCTCGCAGTTGCTTCAACGAGCTAGGTAGGGGCCTTTCTTTAATCGCAGCAACCTTATTCTGATCCACAGATACTCCTTGCTCAGAAATTATATATCTCAAATATTCCAGCTCTTTTTGGGCAAATAGACATTTTTTCTCATTGACATATAGCTTCTCGCGCCGCAAAATATCCAGTATCACCTCCAAATGACTAAAGTGATCTTCCCAGGACCTGCTATATATCAGTATGTCGTTGAAGAAAACTAATACAAATTTTTGTAGATATTTATGGAAAACTTTGTTCATCTGGGATTGAAATGTTGAAGGAGCATTGGTGAGGCCGAAAGGCATCGGCCTCACCAAAAACTCGTAATGCCCTTCATGAGTTCTAAACGCTGTCTTATGGACATCTTCTTTCTTCACCCTTAATTTGGTGATACCCTGATTTCAAGTCTAACTTAGTAAAGACGTTAGCGCCATACAACTCCTCCAGCAGCTCTTCAATAACAGGAATGAGAAATTTATCCTTCTCGGTTTCCCTTTTCAGTGCTCTGTAATCCACACAGAATTTCTAACTTTTGTCTTTCTTTTTCACTAAAATGATTGGACTAGAGAAAGGGCTCGAACTTGGTTGAATTATCCCAGCTTCCAACATTTCTCCTACCAATCTTTCAATTTCATCTTTTTGGATTACTGGGTATCTATAAGGTCTCACGTTGATCGATGTCTTTCCTTCCTTCAGCACTATTTGGTGCTCGTGTTTTCGTCTGAGTGGTAACCCATCCGGCCAATATAACACTTCCTGGTATTTCTACAATAAATCGGCTATCTTCTTGTCCCGTTGATTCGGTTCATCCTTGTCACTCTCTTTTACTTTCGTAAACTGCACTAAAACAGCTTGTCCTTCCTTCCGTAAACATTTCATCATTAATTTCAATGAAACAAACCCCTTGTCTACATTCGGATCTCCCCTTATTTCTACCAGTTTTGTATCCACTTTCCATTTCATAGTCTTCCTCTTCCAATCCACCTGCATGTCTCCTATCGACTCCAGCCACATCATGCCGAGTATCACATCTGTATTACCCAATTCAATAGGAAGACACTCTTCCATAATACTCAGCTCTGGTAATTGTAATAGAATATTTCTGCAAATACCAGTTCCTTCTACCGACCTCCCATTTCTCATCGAAATTTCATATGAACCCGTGTTTTGGATGGGTAACTTTAGCTCCGATACTACTTTGGTGGAAATAAAATTGTGTGTAACTCCACTATCCACCATTACTATCCCTTCTCTTTCTTTAATGTTTCCCTTCAACCTCACAGTTCGCGGAGTTTTTAAACCCAAAATGGAATTCAAAGATAACTCCACGGTGTTAGGATTTTCTTCGTTTTGACTCCCTTCTTTATCCTCTTCATTTTCGCAGCTACCATTTTCACTTTCTTCTTCTCCCATAATTAGTACCTGCAATATTTTCTTCTTGCATTGGTGTCCAGGGTTATATTTTTCATCACATCTATAACACAACCCCTTCTCCCTTCTCATTTGCATCTCTGCTTCAGTTAGCCGTCTCCGAAAAACATCTGTCTTAAGCCCTCCTGCAGGTTTCCCTACCATTTCCGTCTTATTCCTGACGTTATTATTCATGACTTCGTGATTACGCTTATGAATATTCCTGTAATCACTCGACGAGGACGGATGCCACCGTGCATGTTTATTCTCTACCACTTGCGAGCACTGCATGAATTCTCTAAGTCCTACAGGTCTCATTAGCGTTACATCTCATTTAATCTCATTCTTCAATCCATTGAAAAAAGCACTGATTAAAACCTCTTCCGGAATTCCGATCAAACCAGAAATGATTGTCTCAAACCTGGTTCGATATTCCTCCACCGTTCCTTCCTGTTTCAACGCAAATAATTTGTCGCAACTGGATCCTTATTGCAACATCCTAAATCCTTTCCATCAACAGTTGTTTCAGCTCAGTTCAAGTTCTAAAAGGACGTGCTCTGTTTTCCCACTGGAACCACGATAACGTCATTCCTTCAAAACAGATGGCTGCTGCTTCTACCTTCTCCTCCTCCGAGAGGCGATTGACGGAAAAATAGCAAACTGCTTTGAAAATCCATCCCTCCACATCATTTCCAAAGAAAAGTGGAAGCTCCAGTTTTCTTGGAAAGGAGTCTCTCGTCACCACTGCCAGATTGCTTGCGTATCTTCTAGAACTCTGGTCCCCTAACGATCCCATACACTCCTCCGAGCTTTGATTTCTTGTTCCCTCCGAACGCGCAACCAACCTGGTTAGTTGATCTTGCATTAAGAGCATTGTCTTTTCCATCTCAGAAATCTTTTCTATCTTCTGCAACTTCTGTTTCACCTCTGTCAACTCCTTCTGCCAATCTCCCATCGCTTCCTTATGCGCCTCAGCCCTTGTCTGTATGCCTCGCATGCCTCAGGAAAGAGCTCTGATACCAAATTGATTGGAGCCGTCCACCGTTATTCAATATTTCCAAAGAAACTTTACAGAGAATGGTTCTTCGAGAGTCCCAGCCTCTCCCACCAAGCTTCGACTTAACTAACTAACTACTTTCCTCCCTCCCTCCTGTATATTCTCTTTTTTTTATTCTCAACTGTTTTCACAAACCGTTTATTTTCTCTAATGAAAACATTTTTAATTTTTAATTTTTAATTTTTAATTTTTAATTTTTAATTTTTAATTTTTAATTTTTAATTTTTAATTTTTAATTTTTAATTTTTAATTTTTAATTTTTAATTTTTAATTTTTAATTTTTAATTTTTAATTTTTAATTTTTAATTTTTAATTTTTAATTTTTAATTTTTAATTTTTAATTTTTAATTTTTAATTTTTAATTTTTAATTTTTAATTTTTAATTTTTAATTTTTAATTTTTAATTTTTAATTTTTAATTTTTAATTTTTAATTTTTAATTTTTAATTTTTAATTTTTAATTTTTAATTTTTAATTTTTAATTTTTAATTTTTAATTTTTAATTTTTAATTTTTAATTTTTAATTTTTAATTTTTAATTTTTAATTTTTAATTTTTAATTTTTAATTTTTAATTTTTAATTTTTAATTTTTAATTTTTAATTTTTAATTTTTAATTTTTAATTTTTAATTTTTAATTTTTAATTTTTAATTTTTAATTTTTAATTTTTAATTTTTAATTTTTAATTTTTAATTTTTAATTTTTAATTTTTAATTTTTAATTTTTAATTTTTAATTTTTAATTTTTAATTTTTAATTTTTAATTTTTAATTTTTAATTTTTAATTTTTAATTTTTAATTTTTAATTTTTAATTTTTAATTTTTAATTTTTAATTTTTAATTTTTAATTTTTAATTTTTAATTTTTAATTTTTAATTTTTAATTTTTAATTTTTAATTTTTAATTTTTAATTTTTAATTTTTAATTTTTAATTTTTAATTTTTAATTTTTAATTTTTAATTTTTAATTTTTAATTTTTAATTTTTAATTTTTAATTTTTAATTTTTAATTTTTAATTTTTAATTTTTAATTTTTAATTTTTAATTTTTAATTTTTAATTTTTAATTTTTAATTTTTAATTTTTAATTTTTAATTTTTAATTTTTAATTTTTAATTTTTAATTTTTAATTTTTAATTTTTAATTTTTAATTTTTAATTTTTAATTTTTAATTTTTAATTTTTAATTTTTAATTTTTAATTTTTAATTTTTAATTTTTAATTTTTAATTTTTAATTTTTAATTTTTAATTTTTAATTTTTAATTTTTAATTTTTAATTTTTAATTTTTAATTTTTAATTTTTAATTTTTAATTTTTAATTTTTAATTTTTAATTTTTAATTTTTAATTTTTAATTTTTAATTTTTAATTTTTAATTTTTAATTTTTAATTTTTAATTTTTAATTTTTAATTTTTAATTTTTAATTTTTAATTTTTAATTTTTAATTTTTAATTTTTAATTTTTAATTTTTAATTTTTAATTTTTAATTTTTAATTTTTAATTTTTAATTTTTAATTTTTAATTTTTAATTTTTAATTTTTAATTTTTAATTTTTAATTTTTAATTTTTAATTTTTAATTTTTAATTTTTAATTTTTAATTTTTAATTTTTAATTTTTAATTTTTAATTTTTAATTTTTAATTTTTAATTTTTAATTTTTAATTTTTAATTTTTAATTTTTAATTTTTAATTTTTAATTTTTAATTTTTAATTTTTAATTTTTAATTTTTAATTTTTAATTTTTAATTTTTAATTTTTAATTTTTAATTTTTAATTTTTAATTTTTAATTTTTAATTTTTAATTTTTAATTTTTAATTTTTAATTTTTAATTTTTAATTTTTAATTTTTAATTTTTAATTTTTAATTTTTAATTTTTAATTTTTAATTTTTAATTTTTAATTTTTAATTTTTAATTTTTAATTTTTAATTTTTAATTTTTAATTTTTAATTTTTAATTTTTAATTTTTAATTTTTAATTTTTAATTTTTAATTTTTAATTTTTAATTTTTAATTTTTAATTTTTAATTTTTAATTTTTAATTTTTAATTTTTAATTTTTAATTTTTAATTTTTAATTTTTAATTTTTAATTTTTAATTTTTAATTTTTAATTTTTAATTTTTAATTTTTAATTTTTAATTTTTAATTTTTAATTTTTAATTTTTAATTTTTAATTTTTAATTTTTAATTTTTAATTCTTACTTCTCATAAAATCTCTATGTAACACACTAAGTTGTTTTCATCCTCTTTTTCATTTTCTTTTTGGCAGATGTAAAAGAAATCCGAGGTATTGGCTTGCAAGTTTCAAAACTTGAAAACACAGATATCTCCAATCATGGTCTGTGTTGGTTTTTGTTTTTTTTTTTTTTCCTTTATGCGAATTTTAGTGCATTTGGAAGTACTTCATTGAGTCACTGATGCTGTATTTTGGGCTGGTTACATAGTACATGCGTTATAGAGAAATTCTAAATGTTTATGTTTATGTGCTTGATCTGTCTCTTTGTTCTTTGATATTTTGTGCTATCCATTGGTGATGAAAGTGGCTTTGATAATATGAAGGGATGGAAAAAAATTCACTGAAATCGTGGCTTACTTCCTCATCAACTTCAAAAGAACAATGCAATGATTGTATGCCCAGAGAGACGAATGTCTTAGGTAATGTTATCCATTCTTTCTTCATATTTTTTATTTCTTAAAGCAACAAGATGAGATAATCTCTTGGGAAGGAAGGTTGGTTTTATGTTTTATATTTTTTCTTATTGTCAATGTGATAGGACCCTGTTTTGCTGCGGATTTTAAAGCGCAACTCTCTCTTTTGACTAATGCTAAGAAATTAGAAATAAACTAAAAAAACTGATTAATTATTCGCTGCCTCCCAAAGGAGATTACCAAGCTATTTAAATAAACTCTAAACAGACTCCTAATCTTAACTTTCCTTCTAATTAGGAAACAAATCTAATAGAATCAGAATTAAATTACAAACAGACTCCTAATCTTAACTTTCCTTCTAATTAGGAAACAAATCTAATAAAATCAGAAACAATAAATTATTAAATTATTAAATTACCCTTTTAAAAATAAAAATAATAATAATAATAATCTCACAATCTCTTAATTGTAATTCCTTTTTCGCCTCCTTACGTAAGTCTTGAGCGGCACATCATTACTTCCCGCCCAACGAGCAACTTTGTCCTCAAGGTTGAAATCTGGAATTGTCGTCGAAGAATTTTTAATTTTTAATTTTTAATTTTCAAATGCGGTTTTCTATCCCAGCCGTAGCCCTGCCACTGCTCATCATTGGAAAAGCTCGACCAGCTTCCCTGTCCATCATTTCCTGCCAGTGATTGCCATGTTCTCTACTCATGTTCATCCTAGGAGACATTTGTCCCGAAAAGGTGAAGACCGGTTGTGTTGCTGCTTCGTTCGTTGGTGCGTGGCCCTTGCCCACCGTCGAACCGGATAGACCCAGGCTCTGGCGCTGTCTTGGTGAGCCAGTCAGCGGTGGCTGTTCCCACCCTACGTGTCCCGGCCATGGTTGGACAAGGTTTTGCCCTTGCTGGCTGATTCCGGGCCAAACTGTTGGAACGGCGTTCCAGGGAACTGTAGCATTCGAGTTTCCTCCTGCACGAGCCACCTCCTCTGCCAGGTTAGTTCGGTTCGGTTCTGTCAACATAGGTCGCCATAAAAAATCTGTTGGAATTGATCCCTGAGATCCCAACTCCTGTGAAAAAATCCCTTGCGTCCCCTGTTGTTCTTCAGTCGCTGTTATGGCCACCGTAGACGTGGCATTTGATGCTGCAGATGGGTCGATTAGCGCCTTTGCAAAGGGATTGTTTTGCTTCTCAGCGATTGAAATTAGCAATTGTTCGATTGAAGCAAATTTTTCATCCATTCGGCTCTCAAAACCTGAGAACGATACCTTCAACGCCGAAAAGTCTGTGCCCAAATTTTCGAATTGCTCTTCAAGAGCTTCGATTTTCTTCCCTTGAGCTATGAAATCCAAAGATCGAACGGCTCTGATACCAAATTGATAGGACCCTGTTTTGCTGCGGATTTTAGAGCGCAACTCTCTCTCTCAACTAATGCTAAGAAATTAGAAATAAACTAAAAAAACTGATTAATTATTCGCTGCCTCCCAAAGGAGATTACCAAGCTATTTAAATAAACCATAAATAGACTCCTAATATTAACTTTCCTTCTAATTAGGAAACAAATCTAATAAAATCAGAAACAATAAATTATTAAATTACTAAATTACCCTTTTAAAAATAATAATAATAATAATCTCATAATCTCTTAATTGTAATTCCTTTTTCGCCTCCTTACGTAAGTCTTGAGCGGCACATCATTACTTCCCGCCCAACGAGCAACCTTGTCCTCAAGGTTGAAATCTGGAAATTGTTGTCGAAGAATTTTTAATTTTTAATTTTCGAATGCGGTTTTCTATCCCAGCCGTAGCCCTGCCACTGCTCATCATTGGAAAAGCTCGACCAGCTTCCCTGTCCATCATTTCCTGCCAGTGATTGCCATGTTCTCTACTCATGTTCATCCTAGGAGACATTTGTCCCGAAAAGGTGAAGACCGGTTGTGTTGCTGCTTCGTTCGTTGGTGCGTGGCCCTTGCCCACCGTCGAACCGGATAGACCCAGGCTCTGGTGCTGTCCCGGTGAGCCAGTCAGCGGTGGCTGTTCCCACCCTACGTGTCCCGGCCATGGTTGGACAAGGTTTTACCCTTGCTGGCTGATTCCGGGCCAAACTGTTGGAACGGCGTTCCAGGGAACTGTAGCATTCGAGTTTCCTCCTGCACGAGCCACCTCCTCTGCCAGGTTAGTTCGGTTCGGTTCTGTCAACATAGGTCGCCATAAAAAATCTGTTGGAATTGATCCCTGAGATCCCAACTCCTGTGGAAAAAATCCCTTGCGTCCCCTGTTGTTCTTCAGTCGCTGTTATGGCCACCGTAGACGTTGGCATTGATGCTGCAGATGGGTCGATTAGCGCCTTTGCAGAGGGATTGTTTTGCTTCTCCGCGATTGAAATTAGCAATTGTTCGATTGAAGCAATTTTTCATCCATTCGGCTCTCAAAACCTGAGAACGATACCTTCAATGCCGAAAAGTCTGTGCCCAAATTTCCGAATTGCTCTTCAAGAGCTTCGATTTTCTTCCCTTGAGCCATGAAATCCAAAGATCGAACGGCTCTGATACCAAATTGATAGGACCCTGTTTTGCTGCGGATTTTAGAGCGCAACTCTCTCTCTCAACTAATGCTAAGAAATTAGAAATAAACTAAAAAAACTGATTAATTATTCGCTGCCTCCCAAAGGAGATTACCAAGCTATTTAAATAAACTCTAAACAGACTCCTAATCTTAACTTTCCTTCTAATTAGGAAATAATAATAATAATAATAATAATAATAATAATAATAATAATAATAATAATAATAATAATAATAATAATAATAATAATAATAATAATAATAATAATAATAATAATAATAATAATAATAATAATAATAATAATAATAATAATAATAATAATAATAATAATAATAATAATAATAATAATAATAATAATAATAATAATAATAATAATAATAATAATAATAATAATAATAATAATAATAATAATAATAATAATAATAATAATAATAATAATAATAATAATAATAATAATAATAATAATAATAATAATAATAATAATAATAATAATAATAATAATAATAATAATAATAATAATAATAATAATAATAATAATAATAATAATAATAATAATAATAATAATAATAATAATAATAATAATAATAATAATAATAATAATAATAATAATAATAATAATAATAATAATAATAATAATAATAATAATAATAATAATAATAATAATAATAATAATAATAATAATAATAATAATAATAATAATAATAATAATAATAATAATAATAATAATAATAATAATAATAATAATAATAATAATAATAATAATAATAATAATAATAATAATAATAATAATAATAATAATAATAATAATAATAATAATAATAATAATAATAATAATAATAATAATAATAATAATAATAATAATAATAATAATAATAATAATAATAATAATAATAATAATAATAATAATAATAATAATAATAATAATAATAATAATAATAATAATAATAAATCTACTAAATCCAGAAACAATAAATTATTAACATTTACTAATTACTCTTTTAACAATAATAATAATAATAATTTCTAATCCCTTAATTTTGTAATCTTGTTATTCGTCTCCTTACGTAAGTCTTGAGCGGCACATCACAATGATAGAAAATGAGATGGTAGAACTCACTTCAAAAGTTAAATTAAGGAGTGAAAGAATCCTCCTCATATTTATATAAGACCGTTTGTTTTAGTTCTGTCGATGTGCGACAACACTCACCCACACGTCTAGCCGGATAGGTTTTTCTTTCCTTCACGTCTAGCGTGTTTAATCGGTCTTCACATCGTACAAATTTAGCTGTGATACCATGATAGAAAGTGAGAGGGTAGAACTTACTCCAAAAGCTAGCTCAAAGAGTGAGAGAATCTTTATCATATTTATACAGGACCGTTTTGTTTTGGTTTGTCGATGTGGGACAACACATCTATCGTGTTTAATCGGTCCTTATATTGTACAGATTTAACTTTGATACCATGATAGAAAGTGAGAGAGTAAAACTCACTCCAAAAGCTAGATTTAGGTCTGTCGATGACATGAAGGAAAACAAGGACCGATTAAACATGCTTGACGTGTTGTCTCACATGGACAGATTAAAGAAAAACGGTCTTGTATAAATATGAAGGGGATTCCCTCACTTCTTGAGCTAGCTTTTGGAGTGAGTTATACCCTCTCACTTTCTATCATGGTATCAGAACTTAAATCTGTACAATGTGAGGACCGAGTAAACCCGCAAGACGTGAAGGAAAAAAAAATATATCTCACGCTAGACGTGTGGGCGGGTGCTGTCCCACATTGACAGATAAAAAACAAACGATCCTGTATAAATATGAGAGAGATTCTCTCACTCATTGAGCTAGCTTTTGGAGTGAATTCTACTCTCTCACTTTCTATCATGGTATCATAGCTAAATCTGTACGATGTGAAAACCGATTATAACACGTTAGATGCAAAAGAAAGAAAAACCTATCACGCTAGACGTGTGAGCGAGTGTTATCCTACATCGACAGATCTAAACAAATGAGCCTGTATAAAATATGAGGGGGATTCTCTCACTCCTTTGAGCTACTTTTAGGAGTTCTACCCTCTCACTTTCTATCATGGTATCAGAGCTAAATCTATACTATGTGAGGACCGATTAAACATACTAGACTTGTTGTCCCATATCGACAGACCAAAGCAAAACGGTCCTGTATAAATATGAGAGAGATTCCTTCACTCATTGAGCTAGCTTTTGGAGTGAGTTCTACCTTTTCATTTTCTATCAGTCAAATTAGAATTGTTGAATAATAAGAGCAAGCCGCATCTGTGCCCAAGAGCAAACATCCAATGTTGTTATTGTAGAGTAACTTGTTAAACTATAGCAATGTTTTGTGGTTGTTTTATTGCATCGATGTAGTTTTCCATGACTTTTTGGGAATTATAGGATAATTCACAATTTTGATTGGGATATAATTTATGCTGGTGTCAAATGAGTTCTGTGAAACTATAGGTCAACATGCTGATCAAACTGGCCTCCCGATTCAAATGGATAATTATTCGTCTAGTAGTGAAGCCTGTCTGAACCAGGTTTTAGCACCACCACCTTTATGTCATCTTGATATGGGAGTTATCGAGAGTCTGCCTCCTGATCTCTTTGCAGAATTGAATGAAGTTTATGCTGGCAAGTTAGTTAATCTCATTGGTGAAAATAAAACAAAAGGTGAAAATTTAACTTCATATTCAGGCAGTGCCTTCTTATCTCAGGAACTAGCTGAAGGTAGCAATCTGCTCTCTGTCTTTTAATAGTTAGTGCTTCACTCTTTGAATCAAACCCTTTGCCTGCAAATACCTATACAGGTCTCACAAAGGAAGGAGAAGTCTTGTCTGGCGGCAATGACATGCCATCAGAAAAGAAGGTAGCCGCCTGACTTGACAAGGACATTTTCCCATTTGTATTACTTCGTAAATGTGCATGAGCATTATTCTTTCATGTCTTGATTTTTACCTTGTATTTCTTGTTGGCTCGGCTTTATTTCTGGAAATGCAATGAACTGATCTAAAAGAGATGTTTATTAGGATTTTCTTGTGCTATAGCAGAATTCATTCTAGTGACATGAATATTGTGTTGTGTTCTGTGTTGGTTGTCATTTTTTGAGTTGACTGTGCATTCCTTTTTAGTTCAACATGATGCATCAAATGGTTGAGGAAGCAAAGTCACTGCCAGTTTCTGCAACAGAATCTAGTATTGCAGCCGCTGCAAGGAGTGTAACAACTGATTTATTTCCTTCGTCTCTAAGTCAAGTGGATACAGAAGTCTTATTAGAGTTGCCTGAAGAGTTGAGATCTAGCATAGTAGACCTGCTTCCTCTAAACACAAGAACGGAGCTGTCATCAAATGATGTCTCAAATTCATTTATGGAAAGCCCTCAAAAAACTTTTGATGCTCATACTTCTGCATATCCTCTGGAAACTTCGTATCTTGATAATCTTTGGTCAGGGATTCCTCCATTATGGGTTGATAAGTTTAAAGCAAGCAGTTACTGGACTTTGAAAATTTTAGCTCAAATATATGATAAATTGGGGTCCTGTAGTTACTTTTCTCAAATTCTGCAGAAGGCGAGTTTTGAAGTTCGACAACTTTTGGATGTGAACTATGATAATTGTGATGAAACTGTTACTATTTTGTGTGAGCTATTCAAGCAGTACATAAAACTAAAGATAGAGACGGATATTGAAGAGATCCATATGTGTTTTTGTATTCTCAAAAGGTAAGTTTGTGATTGTTATGAAGTCTTTGTGCTTCTTTTGAGTTATTTGTTCTATTTAAACATAATGTGCTCAGCATTAGGTTAGAAGGTTCTTTTCTAAAGTAAGAACTCCAGCATTTATGAATATGCATTGAGAAGACCCCATCGTTTACATTAATTGAACTGGGGGATGCTTTCTATTCTATTTAAGAAGTGACAGTAGAAATTTGTTATGTTAAAGTTTATAGAATACCTAAAGCATTGTTGTGCGTATAATGCTAGTGCTTAACTTGCTTAACGGAGATTAAATAATCTTATATTTAATATGTTCAAGGTCTGATTTGTTGAAAATGTATTTAGTTAATAAATTAATGTGGTATGTAAAAAACAAAGATTCAGACAAGTATTTAGATATTTTAATGGTATTCCACTGGCTTTGTTAAATAGATGAAATCATTGACATTAATCATCAAGGTCGAAGTAATAGTTATTATGATATGTCATGATTGGAATGTGCTGTTGCTGAAACTTTATGTTTCTGAACTTAATTTTCAGCAAATGTATTTATTAAATTTGAATTTGTGTATCAGGTTAATGATGACATCAAAACTTTTTGGAGAGGTTTACGAAGTCCTTGATCCGTTTCTTCAGGTAGTAAAGTGATGTTTTTTGTTTTTTTTGAAGTGGAGTATGGAGTATCAGTTAATTTTAAGAAGAGTCGGGTCTTGTTAATAATCCAAAGAAGTGTTTCGTAGCTAGTGTCAATAATGATTTTATTTCTCTCGTGCAATTTGTTGTGATCTGTTTTGTGAACTTCTATTGACTATCCCGTGTATGAGTTTTTATGTTAATGTGCTTCCATCTATGAGTTGGTTCTTATTATTATATTTTTTTGTTTGCATTCTTGAGATGATAAAATATTCTATCTTGTAGCTTTAGTGTATTTTGCTTCAGTGCTGTTTTTAAAAGCTCTTTACCTGTAATATTAAAAATTCTATCTTGTAGTTTTAGGAGTTGATTTTGCTTTTTGAGATTTTTTTTTAACAGCTTTTTTCATCTGACGCAATGTGCGATTTGGAACTAAAACACCTAGAATGAGTAAAACAAGTATCTAGATATGTGTGTGATATATGGAAATTATATTGTAGCAGGTAATAAATTATAGTTGTTCCAAACTTAATGATTTTGTGTATTTGTTTAAATTTTTAAGAACTTAAAAAGTAAAAAAATCTCCTGCGAGAATTTCTTTTTCTTTGCAGATGTTTATATTCGGTCAAGGCTTAACAAAAAACCATCAGATAGACAGAAACGTCCATTATAATAGTTCTAGAATATGGTTGATGATGAATCATTTGACTTGATGTTCTACTTGCTCTGAGTTGGCATCTTTAATTTTCAGCGAGGATTACCATCTTCTAATACAGAATTTAGTGTGTATTCTTTGTTGATAATCATTCCTTTCCCACTCTTTTATTTGTGAATTTTTGTGAGTTGCTCAAGTCATTTTTTATTTTTGTTTTAGTTTCCATGCAATGATGCTAGTGGTTGAAGTTATTTTTGTAATAATTATTGTTTCAATATTTTAAAGTGACTCTGTGACAGTTGGAGTAGAAATTTCAACTTTTGTTGGATGACATACTCACATTTCAATTAATATTTCAGGCATCTGTTGGGGAGAAGTATGGAGGAATCCTGCATATTTCATCAAGCAGTAGCGCTTTTTCTCGTGGCTATTGAATATATCATTTTTTTTGCTGCCAAAATTCCAGGGATTCTTTATTGTGGCCATAGAATTCTTATCATGATTATTTGTTTGGTTTGTTAGATTTTCTGAGACCTCAAGACAGTGGGTCGGTCTATTAATAACCTACAGGTGAGCCTTTTGATTTTATGGAACCAAGACTAAATGTGATCTTGTTTGGACCAGCTGTTAAATCTATTTTTCAATAAATATGCTATATATTATTTCTGTCAGGTGTTGGAATTCAAGAACTCCTTAGATTACCATATTAGATTATGTTTTTATTTTTTTTTTCATATTGCCAACGGTATATCATAATCTCATGAAACTTGTTTTGCCATTTTTTTCTAGGAAGACAGCAACTTTTCTGGTCCATGTCAAAGCATAAGACGGGAAGGAAGAGGCGTGCTCTCGTAAATATACCTTATATTTTGGAATGGATGAATTAAGTCTGCTAGTAGATTTTTCTCTACAAGCATTTTGTCATCAGACAAAAGAGTAAGTTTTTTTTCTTACATTCCTTTTTAGTCTGAGATTGATTTCTTTTCGTCATTAGTTTGCCGTGCGACAACATTTCAACTGCTCTTTGGCTGGTATCCGTTGCATTGTATTTGATGCCTCTCTCGCTATCTTATTGTGCTATGTGGCATGCTCTTTCTTACATGTTGGCCCCCTTTTCTCCCCCACTTTCTTCGATTATCCAAGTTTCAGTGGTAGACATTTCGTTTGTTTTTCTTATATCGTTGACCTTTTATCTTTTTTTTGTCCTTTTGAAACCATACCTAAAATACGCTACTCTACTTTCTCAACATGCAAACTATTTGTCCACGATTTTCACCATCCTCCTTAATCCACTCTTTTATCTCATGGGAATAGATATCTGAGTATTAACATGTTCGCCATTGTGTTCATTCAGATTTCAAGAAGTAATGGTGATAATCAATCATGGGGTAAGGCGGTCTTCTATCATTAGATCAAGATGGTGGAGGATATTGACTTGAAATTCAGCTCAAGATTCCCAAAGTAGAAGCTATGCTAGCTTCCCTTGGGAAAATTCACTAATTTTGACCACTCGAGTTGGGAAATGATTAACTACGAATGCATGAAGGATTGATCGTTTTTTTTTTATAGAGTTTGGTACATAATGCAAAGGCATACTAGTACTACATCTTGAGCAGGAGAGCTGGAAAATTTGACCGCACACTTTGCTGAGTTATGACTTGCTTATAGTGAACTTCTTCAATGTGTATGTATCTTTTCCACTTTTGTAAATTACTGGTGATGTTTCGTTAAAAATGAAAAAATAGATGTTTTATTAATGAGTAACTATGTCTAGAATAATTTTTTAATGTTGTTCAATTTGCACTAATAGACTATAAATAAGTAAATAGTATATTACTTGTATGAATGACATATAAATATCACGTATTATGTTAGTTGGTAAGATTAAAGTATAATTAAAGTTTTATATTTTACTGGAGTAAAATGTAATTTTCTTTCATTCAAACTTTGGGGTCTCGGGTATGTAGGTCTTTAAATTTTATATTTAGGCAAATAGATCCTTGCTCCAAGCATTGCAAGCATGTATGTCTTTGCCATTATGATTCTCATCGTTGTCTTCGGAAATCGTCCACCACATAAGATAGAAAGAAACCCTAACTACAAAGATCTACATGCAGATGCTCCTTAGTTCAAGGTTTATTTGCATAAAAAAGGTTCAAGGACCTACTTGTTCTAGACTTCTAAGTTTCACGATAAATTTGCACCTACCTTTTAGTTTAATATTATGTCTACATGTTTTTACATTGATAATTGGTAGTTATAGATTATAGATAATTAGACAATATACTATTTGTACTAAAATGATTAATACATCAGCTTCATGGTAGTTAGTAAGATTTCAATACAAAATTGGGATGCAAATATAACTTTACTGATGACTATATGAAAAATAGAATTATCGTCTTCATTCTAAGTAAAATTTGATCTTTATTTTTGATTTTTCGATAATTTTAATGCATTTTAAGTTATGATCTACATAAATAATAAAACTTGTAAAATAAAGATGAAAACAAGAAATTTGGAGGGTGAGCCATGAGAAGTCCAAATAATTCAACGGATAAAATAAAGTGATTAAAATTCGATGTCTCACAATAGTGTTCGAGCTACGACTTGAAGAACATCAAGTTGTGGCCTGAGGTGCCAAGTTGCGGCTTAGAAGATCCAATCCGTGGCTTAACAAAAATTTTGTCATCCAAGCTTCACCTCAACACTCGATTCACTTCATGAAACTATGAGATTCCGTGTGTTTGGAAGATTTTTTCAAGGTTTTTGGAAACTCTAATCAAAACTTTATAACTACGCAATTATCAGACAAAATTCAGGACTATCGGCCGCCTTGAGACATACTTTTAAAGAGCGCTTGTGCGAGTTTGTGACACTAAATGAGGAAACTGACACACATGTTACACCATTTTGGTCACATACATTGACAATTCTCTTTACTTCCTTTCATCCACTTATCTAATTACGTCAACATATTTTTAATTTCAGTAATTATTTTGAATACGTCGAAATAACTCTCTCTTTGGAAGAGAGTTGATCATTTGTCCAAATTATTATTTTGACTATTGAATATTCTCTTTATTGGATTAATTATTTATTGTGATATTTAGCTGTTAATGTTTTTAATTTGTTGGCCACTTATTGAAGGATTTTATACTTAGGGTTTAACACTTGAGAGAAGTAATTCTAAATATGATATAAATATTGCAACGTAAAAGTTCAACACTTAGAGATAATGTTATGTTGTTGCTAAATCAAATAGAGATCATTGAACTTTATTGAATGAATAAAAAAATATTTTTTTACAGACATATTGAAATAGTGATTTTATGAGTTAAAGTTGGTTTGACACTCAAGAGAAGAGAAGAAGTTTAATAATTTAGGGTTTTGGTTTATAAATAACTGTAATATTGATTAGATAAATAATATGACATATATTTGTGAAATAAAAAAATTTCATAAGTAGCTTTTTAGTTGTTTATTATTATTTAATTCTCAAAATCATACTTTTTGGATTTCTGGATAAAGTTAGAATTAATTATAGTGTACTTTATTGAAAATAATAAATTACATATTTCTTGTGAATTTGACAACCTACTACTTATAGTTAAATTGTAAAATTTGACATTGTATATTTGTAGTAATTTTGTATAGGATATTTTCTCAAACAAGTTTTGGGCGCCATTGAGTGCAAGTATTTTAATTTATAGTTTTTGCTAATATTCAAAAAAATTTAATTCTTGTTTTAATTTGGTTTTTTTTTAATTTTAATTTAATTTAATTTAATTTAATTTATTTTATTTTGGTGGTTTATTCGAAGGGATAGAGGGATGAAATTAGTTTCATTAGATATAGGAATTTAAACAATATTGCTGGAGATTAGGAGAACGGAAATTGAAGAAGTCGAAACAATAGAGGAACAAGAGAAAAATCAAGATGTGCTTTTAAGCGAGCGATCAAAGACTTTTTTAAACCCATGGTAACTAATAAATTGTCGGGTATTTATTGTCCTACCATTCATGCTAATAATTCTAAATTAAAACATGCTTTGATTAATAAGGTGCAACAAAATCAGTTTAACAGATCTTTAAATGAAGATCATAATATTCATTTAGTCATATTTAAAGAAATAAGTGATACTGTTAAAATGAATGTCGTCTCTACCAACGCCATTAGATTTACACGGTTCCTTTTTTCACTAAGAGATAAAACTAGAGTTTGGTTGCAAAGTCTTCAACCGGATAGTACATGAAGTGATATGGTAGAAAAATTCTAGGTAAATTCTTAAAAGTGAAATTTGGTAGTTCAAACAACTTGACTTTGACTTGTACAAATTTTGGAAAAGATTTAAAGATTTAGTTCAGAGGTGTCATTAACACGATTTTCCAGACTGGCTGTAAACTCAACTATCTACAATGGATTGAATGAACAAATTAGAACTATCATCGACCCCACTAATGAAAGATCACTTATGAGCAGAATTGCTGAAGTCACATACTCTTTGCTAGAAGACATGACCTCAAATACCTTCCAATGGCCAAATGAAATATCCACCATGAGAGAAGTAGCATATCACATCACAACCCTCACCATACAAATGTCATCATTAATACACCACATTGCGATTCTTGCATCAAAAGGAGGATCAATTGGTGGAGAATCATCAACAAAATCCATTGGATCATATATGACATCTGAAGAGAATAAATAGAGGTAGAATACATGAATAATATAGGCTACAACAACATGGCTAGCCATTACCATCTAGGACTAAGAAATCTTGAGAACTTCAACTATGCAAGTAATAGGAATACCTTGAATCGTCCTCCTGCTTTTCAGAATCAAAAGAATGAAAAGAAACCCTCATGAAGATCTAATGAGTGTTGGATCGAATTAACCTGAGGAGAAGGAGTAAATTAGGTTTAACAACTTCTTAGTTTGATTAAAAACTTCTCGTTGTTTGCTATTTATCGATATATTTTATCTCTCTTAATTAAAGAACTAAATCAAATATGCAAGCAAAAACAATATGATAAAGAGAGACATGTAAAATAGTGCAAACAAAGTTGTTAACGCGATTCGACCAAACTGCCTATGCTCGTGTTCCAAGACTCATTCTTGAAGATTCTTTTACCAATAGCTCTTCCGGTTAGAAGTGATTAAGCTTTCGGGTATCAATCAATCTTTACAATTGTTATAGGGCATCACCATTTTTACTCGGCTGAACTTGTAAGTGTTAATCAAATATTTTCTGCCTCTTCAAGGGTGTCAACCTTTCCATTTCCACAATAAATGAATAGGTGATAAATGTTAAGTTGAATAGTCTAACTCTCTCAAGAGATATACTCTCAAGTTTAGGAATAGGAGAGATTAGGTTTTGAGTTCAAGAATTAAGGCTAAAAACTAGAAATGAAATCAGCAACACTTTGTTGTAATGTTCTCGTTCGGCGAGTTACACAACGGAGATTGCTTCTATTTATAGACAAATTCAAAGTCTTGGAGCCCTGATTAACCACCTATATTAATAAGATGACATTTTCATGAGTGTTGTTTGATTCTTGAACTGGTCAGTCGACCACCAATATTTTTAGATCGACCTCTCTGCTTCTATAAAGGTCAAATTTTTGAACTATTGTCTACCACCAATATCATCTAGTCTACTGCCTTGGTCTACCACTAGTATCTATTGATCGACCACATATACTCTCAGGTCGACCTCTTCAGCATTTTCGAGAAATTGGATGCTCATGGGAATATGTTAGTATGACTTGAATTCTAACTAGTCAACTACACTGGTCGACCTGTGTAGTGTAAGATAGAATAAAACCTAATAAGGGGGAAGGGGGAAGGGGGAAAGAGGAGAGGGGGGGGGGGGGGGGTTGGGCTTTTAGGTTATTAAGAATTAATTTTTTGTAAGCTCAAATGAAATCTATTCCCTTAACTAATTTTATTAAGTTTAATATGAAATAGATTTTAGAGCAAATAATCAGAGAGAGAGAGAGAGAGAGAGAGAGAGAGAGAGAGAGAGAGAGAGAGAGAGAGAGAGAGAGAGAGAGAGAGAGAGAGATGCAAACGATTTGTTAACGCGATTTGGCCCACCTTGCTTACGTATGAGCTTCAAGACTCCTCCTTGAAGATTCATTTTCATCTTAACCTTTCAATTCAATAAATTGAACTTTCGTTCATCAATCCAAAACATTTACAATAACTCCTACTTAGGGCGTCACCCTTCAATTGTTCACTATTATACAATGATAAAAGTTTAATCGAGAAAGAACAATATCATATTGTAGCACCCGGTTTCAATTAAACCGAATTTAATTCATCAATTTATGATGTGCAATTTCATAGAAAAATTGGGAGAATTATTGATTAGGTTAATGAGTGACTAAGCAAGGGCATTTATGTAAATTGGAAATTTAAAAGTGGATAACGTATTTAAGGAGTGAGGGATTGGGTTAATGCACTGTAGCCGCTTCCATTTCACACTTTTCTCTTCGGGTTTTCAGCTCAAGCAGCCGAGCTCTCTAGGCGATTTTCCTCGCCCGATCCTCCTTCAAACTCAGTAAGTTTTCCTTCGTTTTCTTGAGATTTTAGTGGCTAGGTAGCAGAAAGAGGGCAATGTGCGTATTTTGATAATGCTGTGAGTGAGTTGAGTTCGGGTTTAGTGTTGAGCCGAGAATGTACGATGACCAGAGCTTCCAAACTAGCTCCATAGGTTTCTAAATGATATATAGGGTAAGGTTATTGGTGATCTAATCGGTATTCTGCTTATGACATTAGGTGAACAGGGCTTCTAAAGTAGTTGTAACCGAGCATTTCCAGGAGAGCCAGGTAAGTAAAGTATGCATGTGACTTCGGGCCTACATCATAAAACAGTAGGGTCATTTATCTTGTGAATGATTTTGTATGTCATGCATCATGTTTTTGAAAGATTACGAAAATGAATTTTCATGTAAGAACGGTAAGGTATGAACTGAATGTGACAGATAAACTATTAAGGGAACTAATCCACCCCTTAACTTAAGTAGGGATTTATGACATTGAGAGAATTGATCCCACTCCCAAGGGAACCAATGGATCAGATCAGCTATTAAGGGAATTCATCTGCCCCTTAATCGAGTAGAGGATGTATAACATTGGGAAAATTGATCCACTTCCCAAGGGAATCGAGGGATCAGATCAGCTTATGAATGAATGTGAATGCAACTGAGATGAGAAAGTAGAAATCGCATGTTTAGGCATTTATGTTTCAGCATTTCATTTCATTACTGCTTTGCTTACTTAGCATTAGGCTAATAGATGGGTTTTGTGATGTAGGTGTTGAGGATACTGCAGGTGATTCCCTTGAGTGCACTGATGAATAGATGTGGTTGGAGGAGTACATCCATGTTCGGCCTAGTAAACTGATGAGGCGGTTTAACTGGTGTCTGGTAAACTGATGAGGCGGTTTAACTGGTGTCAGTGGTTGTGAAGGTTCAGTCGACAATGAGTTCGTTCGAGTATGTTAAACTCTCTGATTATGGAAGTTGCTTGATGTTGTCAAAAGTACCTTGAGTTCTCATGACATTAGTAGTTTTCAATGTTTGAACACATGTTGCAACTTACTGTAGTGCCACCTTGCTGATTTAGTATTGTTTTTACTGGATTCGAGTAATACAAGGATTGAATTGTTTTCTTTTGAATGTTTTAGTAAAGTGAATAAACCCTTTTCTGTGGTTAGAGTTGTATTGTATGGCAAGAGTGTGTTGCATCAGAAGATGTCTTCAGAAAAGCCATCGGATGATGTAGGTTTAATTCTATCGGAAGATGTCTTTAGAAAAGCCATCGGATGATGTAGGTTTAATTCTATCGGAAGATGTCTTTAGAAAAGCCATCGGATGATGTAGGTTTAATTCTATCGGAAGATATAGATTTTGCACTACCGGTATGAGTGAGTGTTAAGCTTTGTCGTTTAGTGACTAGTATATGCAGTTTATTCTATCGGAAGAAGGGAACGAGAGATTTTTGTCGTTTTGCCGTCGGTAGATACGAGTCGCAAAACTTGTCGTTTTGCGATCGGTTGTGTAACACCCGGCTTTACGAGAATTATTATATTCTAATATAAACGGCCATTTTGTAAATATATCAAATTTAGTCCGTTTTGCGAACGGAAAGTTTTTAACGAAGCCGTAATAATAAATTGGAATTTATGGTGAAATATGAGAATTTTGGAAAATAGAATCGTTAGTTAAATAACGAGAATTTTGGAGGAATAAATAGAAAAATGAGAGAAGGGCATTATGGTAATTCGCAAACCAAATTTTTATTAAAAATCACAACTCCCTCATTTCTTCCCCATCCCTCACGCAAACTTTTCCTCTCCCTCTCCTTCGCGCGACGTTTCTCCTCTCATCGACGATTTCTTTCAAACTCCGGCCGACGTCCCTCCTAACTCCGGCGATCCTTCACGTTTCTACTCCGTCTTCGCTCTCTAGGTGAACAAGCATTTGTGGACGAAGCCCGGTGTACGACGGACGCGAGGTAAGTCTCTGTGACTTGTTTGGCCATCTAGGCCTACACCATACGAATAGAGTCGATCGAGGATATTGGCTATGTTTGTGTGTTTCGGGTGATTAGGACGGGTAGCTAGGCTACTTAAAGTTATAGAAAGTTTAGTTTTTGTTGATTGTTAATGCTTTATTTTCATCGTTGGTCATTGTTAACGCATCGAGCATGTCCATGCATTGTTTTCTAAGCACGCATGCAAAATGAATTTCAAAGCGCTTTTACACGGAAAAAAAAAGGTAAATAAAGTACGTAAATGAACACAGAGATAGTCACGCCGGGTGCGGCGGTTCAGGCATGGCTGTCGGAGGAAGCATGCTTTCCCCCCGGTTAGATCAGAGGGGCTATCCAATCGCAGGATGTGCCGCTCCTATCTAACGAGAGTGAAGCCCCGGGTGACCCAGAGAAACCCAAAGAAAAGAAATGAAAAGAATGCATGGTTTACAAAGAGCATAGCATAGCATACATTTGCATTCACTTAGATTTTACTGAGCCTCTAGCTCACGTGTTTAAATTCTATGGTGTAGGTGACTTTGAGACAGGTGAGGATGACGCCCCTCCGCCTGATGTATGAACACGTTGACGGAGGATGGCCCGTGGGAGTGTGCTGGCAGTCGGTGCGTGATTTTGACCCGTGGGGACGTGTGTAAGTATTTTGGGGATAGAAAATGTTTAGTTAAGATTCGTGTACAGATAGAGCATTATAGGGTGTTTGGTTCTGAATTTAGTCGATAGGATTATGTTTTGAAGTTTGTAAAGGTTTTGGAAAAATTGAAAAGTATTTTGGAAATGTTTTGGTATTTTTAAACAGGAGGGAATGTTAAACTTTTAAACGGAACCATGCAGTTTGTTTTTATGAAATTGTTTAGATTTTAATGCGTTTTGAGTCGAAGAACGGGTGGTAGGTACGGAGTAAAATGTATGTGTGTGGTAGGGTAAGGTCGTCGAAATGTGTTTTTGAGAATTGTATGAAATGGGTGTGATGAAAGAATGAGAAAGAAGAAGTGTGTGTGTGAAGTTGGTGTGTGCAGGAAATCACAATCGATCGTGATCTGCAAAAAAGAGGAAAAAGGCCTATCACGATCGATCGTGATTTGACCACGATCGATCGTGATTTGAGAAAAGAAATCTCCAAGGATTCCAGAGGAGGCCCGATCGATCGGGCACACTAACACGATCGATCGGGATCAGTAAAGGCCTATCACGATCGATCGTGATTTGACCACGATCGATCGTGATCTGCAGAAATGGAGAAGAGGAAGAAAAGGCCTATCACGATCGATCGTGACACAACCACGATCGATCGTGACTGTAGAAAATATTTTGGAATGTTTTAATTGTTTTATGATTTGTTTTAATGGTTTTATTTAAATGGTTTCCAGATAGTTTCCAAATGATTTTAAATTTTTAATTCCGCTTACGAGGTATGGATAAAAAAAAAAAAAAAATAATAATAATAATAATACGGGAAAAATAAGGGTACGGTTTTAGGATTGTTACAGGTTTATGTTGGATAATTGATTTATCCGGCTGACGTCATCGGTAGAAGCCTTTTATTTGTTGTTTCTGCTTCTTCCGTTGACTTTATCCATCGGCAGATGCGTTTGACTTCTGCGACTTCCCAAGTATTTCACGATTTAAACCTCCATTTCTCTTTAGCCGATTATTTCTCACATTTCAATCAATGGTCAAAGTTTTGTTTAACTCTATTGTCGTCCAAATGATTTCCGCTGCAAGTTTTAAATGTTTTGAATTTTTAAAAACAAATGTCAGACCCAGACTTTCAAGTGAAATTTTAAATTTAGTTCAAAGTTTCTTAGTTAGGTTCGAGCTTTGTGTAACGAGTCGGGTTCAGATAACTCGGGGCGTTACAGTATGGTATCAGAGACATTCAGTTAAACCGTTCAAAAGATTATTCAACAGTATCAATCGTTGCATGGAAGTACTCCAACAACTGTAAGTGTTTATCTTAACCTTAGCTATTAGAAGTTTAAGGGTGTACTTAACCTTGTACAGGAATATAGCAAATGTCTAGACGACCAGGAAGACCAAGATTACCAAGAGAGATACCAAGTCCGAGGCGGGAGGAGGACTCTAGTGTAATTAGGCAGCTGACAGAATTGATGCGTCAGCAGACTGATACAGTGCGTCAACAGTCTGATCAATTAAGAGTGCTGTTGAGCCGGGAGACACAAGGAAGTGCCAACTCGGGTTCTAGCAGTGAACATTCTGGAGATAGATTCCGAAGAGTGAGACCACCCACGTTTGATGGACAGTCATCTGATCCAGTTATTGCTGAAGGATGACTTAGAAAGATCGAGAGTATGTTTAGGTGTGCCAATGTTGGAGAAGAAGACAAAGTCACGTTGGCCACGTTCCATTTGGCTGGTGAAGCTCAACTCTGGTGGGAAACAATAGAGACCACCACAGATGTTTTGGCGATGCCTTGGTCACAATTCAAGGACATATTCTATGGGAAGTATTTTAACAGCACGGTCCAAACCGCGAAGAAGTTAGAGTTTCTGAATTTGAAGCAGACAGGGTCGGTGACAGAGTACAGTAGGCAATTTGAGTCCTTGTCCAGGTTTGCTTGACATTTTGCTCATAAGGACGAGGATAAGGTGTTCAAGTTTGTGCATGGACTGAAGCCGGAGATTTACCGAGGAGTCAAATTCTGTGGCATTAAAGGCTTGACATTTAGTGAAGTTGTGTCCACTGCTCTGGAAGTGGAAGAAGCTGAAAGGAAGTGTGTCGGACCAAAGGAGGTTTCGCAAAAGTTTATCCAGCCACACCATCAGAGGGGAGTGAAGAGGCCAAGTGAAGGCCAAAATAGCCATGGATCTGGAAAGAAGGTACCGGATACCCAGAAGTTCCCTCAGTGCCCGAAATGTTCAAAGAATCACTTGGGGGAGTGTAGATTTGGATCGGGTAAGTGCTTCAACTGTGAAGAGGTTGGACACTTGTACAAGGATTGCCCAAAGCCCCGGGTCATTCGATGTTTCCATTGCAACAAGGTTGGCCATGTCAACAGAGACAGCCCAGCTTTGAAGGGTGGCCCTGTCAAGATTAAGCCAAGAATATTCTCCATGATGGAGTCCTGTGATGAGGACCGGCCTGCTGTGGTGCAGGTACAATACTGATCAACTCTATACCTGCTTTTACTTTGATAGATTCGGGTGCAACACATTCTTTTATAGCCTCTGCATTTGCTGATAAGTTAGACGTACGGTTTACTTCTTTCGAACATGTGTTCAAAGTTGCCCTACCCTCTGGAGAACGTATGCACTCTAACCAAGTGATGCTTGACAGTGATGTGTTAGTAGGGAACGTAAGTTTGCCTGCTGATCTTATTGTTATGGATATTATAGGATTTGATGTAATCCTAGGAATGGACTGGCTATTTAAACACCACGCCACAATTGATTGTAGAACTGGAATAGTTAGCTTTCAACTCCCTGGTAATTTAAACCATACCTTCCAAGCTCTAAAGAAGAGTAAGGAAATGACTGTAATGACTTCTATCGATTGTAGACCCTCCTCATGCAGGGAGTATTTGTGCTTTTTGGCCAATGTTTTAGACACACAACTAGTAGAAAAATCAAACCCCAAGAATGTTTTAGTTGTCCAAGATTTTCCGGAAGTGTTCCTAGATGACCTTCCTGGCTTGCCACCAGAGAGAGAAATTGAATTTGTTGTGGATGTCTACCCAGGCGCTGAGCCTGTATCTAAGAATCCATATAGATTAGCACCAACAGAACTTAAGGAATTGAAGAGGCAGTTAGAGGATTTATTGGAGAAAGGGTTCATACGCCCTAGCTTTTCACCGTGGGGTGCACCTGTCCTTTTTGTCAAAAAGAAAGATGGATCAATGCGTATGTGCATTGATTATAGAGAATTAAACAAGTTAACTGTCAAGAATAAGTACCCTTTGCCGAGGATTGATGACTTATTTGACCAGCTGAAGGGTGCAAGAGTTTTCTCTAAGATTGACCTTAGATTCGGTTATTACCAACTGAAGGTTAAATCTGAAGACATCCCAAAGACTGCCTTTTGCACAAGATATGGACATTATGAGTTTTTGGTTATGTCGTTTGGTTTGACAAATGCATCAGCAGCCTTCATGGATCTTATGAATAGGGTGTTCCATGAATACTTAGATAAATTTGTCATAGTGTTCATTGATGATATTTTAATTTATTCCCGTTCCAAGGACGAGCATGTTAGACACCTGACCTTGGTGTTGGAAGTATTAAAACAGCACCAACTTTACGCCAAGTTTTCTAAGTGTGAATTTTGGTTGGACCAAGTTCACTTTTTAGGACACGTTGTCTCTAGAGATGGTATATCCGTTGATCCAGCTAAGGTTCAAGCAGTTAAGGGATGGCCCCAACCAAGGAATGCTACAGATATTCGAAGTTTCCTTGGGTTAGCAGGATATTATAGAAAATTTATTGAGGGATTTTCAAAGATCACTACACCTCTTACTAGGTTAACAAGGAAAAATGTGATGTATAGATGGACTGATGAATGTGAGCATAGCTTTCAGACCTTGAAGCAGAAACTGACCAATGCTCCAATTCTGACCCTTCCTGTTGATAATGGTAAGTTTAGCATTTACTGTGATGCTTCCAAGATTGGTCTTGGATGTGTGTTAATGCAGGATGGTAAGGTAATAGCTTACACTTCTAGACAGTTGAAAACTCATGAGAAGAATTACCCTACTCATGACCTTTAATTAGCTGCTGTAGTATTTGCACTTAAGATTTGGAGACACTACTTGCATGGACAGCCTTGTGAGATATTTTCAGACCATAAAAGTCTGAAGTATATTTTCACACAGAAGAAATTGAATATGAGGCAGCGTCGATGGTTAGAATTTGTCAAGGACTATGACTTTGAAATAAAATATCATCCCGGCAAGGCAAATGTAGTGGCAGATGCCTTGAGTAGAGTAACAGCATCAACCCCAGCTATGAATTTCTGTATGCCATTAGCTTTAGAGTCAGAATTCCAAAAGTTTAATCTAGAAGCAGTATCCAGTGTACCAGCCATACTTTCAGCTATAACCTTAAAGCCTACCATTCTAGAGAAGATAAAGGAAGCTCAGACGAATGATGATGAGTGTAACAAGTACAAGTCAAGCATGGATTCTACGGACAAATCAGATTTTAACTATTCTGCTAATGGAATCCTTAAGTTTAGAAATAGATGGTTTGTTCCTGCCATCAAAGAACTTCGAGAGGAAATTCTTTCTGAAGCACACTCTTCCAGGTTCTCTGTTCACCCCGGGAGTACAAAGATGTACAAGAATCTTAAACATCATTATTGGTGGCCAGGTATGAAAAGAAGTGTGGCGGAGTATGTGGAATCCTGTCTGATCATCCAGCAAGTCAAAGCTGAACATCAGAGGCCTGCTGGAACGTTGCAACCCTTACCAGTTCCCGAATGGAAATGGAAACAAATAACGATGGATTTCGTTATAGGATTACCTAGAACAGCAAAGGGACATGATGCAATTTGGGTTATAGTTGACCGTCTAACCAAGTCTGCTCATTTTCTGCCAATTAAGATAACTTACTCGATGGATCAGCTTGCTGAATTGTACATGCAAGAGATTGTTAGATTGCATGGGGTTCCTTGTACCATAGTCTCAGACAGAGACACTAGATTTACCTCTAAGTTTTGGAAAAGTTTGCACAAGGCTATGGGAACACAACTTAGTTTTAGCACAGCTTTTTACCCTCAAACTGATGAACAGTCCGAAAGAACAATCCAAACATTAGAGGATATGCTTCGTGCATGTGTGCTAGACTTTCAAGGTTCCTGGAGCAAGTACCTACCCTTAGTAGAATTCTCTTATAATAACAGTTTTCAGGCAACAATAGGAATGACACCTTATGAGGCATTGTATGGACGAAAATGCAGATCACCTTTGTACTGGGATGAAGTTGGCAAAACACAAATGCTTGGTCCTGACATGGTACAACAAACTGTTGAGAAGGTTACCCTCATCCGACAGAAAATATTAGCAGCTCAGAGTCGACAGAAAAGCTATGCAGATTGCAGATGTAGAGAATTGGAATTTGCGATAGGTGACGAAGTTTTTCTCAAGGTGTCACCATTCAAAGGAGTTGTAAGATTTGGAAAGAGAGGAAAGTTGAACCCCAGGTTTATTGGACTATTTTTAATCCTGAAAAGGATTGGGAGAACAGCCTACCAATTACAACTACCAACTTCTATGGGAGGGATACATGATGTGTTCCATGTTTCCATGTTGAAAAAGTGCATAAGGGATCCAAACCAAGTCATGGGACAGCAGGACTTTGAGATTCATCCTACCCTTGCCTATGAAGAAAAACCAATAAAGATCTTAGATTATACAGTGAAGGTATTGCGCAACAAAGAGGTTCCACTAGTAAAAGTCTTATGGCACAACCAGAACATGGAGGAGACCACTTGGGAGTGCCAGCAAGACATGATGGACCAACATCCAGGATTATTCAAGTACTGAATTTTGAGGACAAAATTCTTTTAAGGAGGGTAGATTGTAGCACCCGGTTTCAATTAAACCGAATTTAACTCATCAATTTATGATGTGCAATTTCATAGAAAAATTGGGAGAATTATTGATTAGGTTAATGAGTGACTAAGCAAGGGCATTTATGTAAATTGGAAATTTAAAAGTGGATAACGTATTTAAGGAGTGAGGGATTGGGTTAATGCACTGTAGCCGCCTCCATTTCACACTTTTCTCTTCGGGTTTTCAGCTCAAGCAGCCGAGCTCTCTAGGCGATTTTCCTCGCCCGATCCTCCTTCAAACTCGGTAAGTTTCCCTTCGTTTTCTTGAGATTTTAGTGGCTAGGTAGCAGAAAGAAGGCAATGTGCGTATTTTGATAATGCTGTGAGTGAGTTGAGTTCGGGTTTAGTGTTGAGCCGAGAATGTACGATGACCAGAGCTTCCAAACTAGCTCCATAGGTTTCTGAATGATATGTAGTGGTAGTTAGTGGGGATCTAATCGGTAGGTCTTCTTATGACATTAGGTGGAACATGGCCTTCCAAAGTATTTGTAACCGAGCTTTCCCAGAGAGCCATGTAAGTAAAGTTATCAGGTGCCTTCGGCCAACATCACAAACAGTAGTTCTGTATCTTGGAATGATTTTGTATTCATGCATCATGTTTTTGAAAATTACGAAAATGAATTTTTATGTAAGACGTTAAAGTTATACACTGAATTTACAGTAAACTATTTAAGGGACTATCCACCCCTTACTAAGTAGTGAATATGACAGTGGGAGAATGATCCCCTCCCAAGGAACCAGGGACAGATCAGCTATTAAGGAATTCATCCGCCCCTTATCGAGAGAGGATGTATGAACATGGAAAATTGATCCACTTCCCAAGGGATCGAAGGATCATATCATCTAGAATGAATGTGAATGCAACTGAGATGAGAAAGTAAAATTGCTGTTTAGGAAGATGTCTTCAGAAAAGCCATCGGATGATGTAGGTTTAATTCTATCGGAAGATGTCTTCAGAAAAGCCATCGGATGATGTAGGTTTAATTCTATCGGAAGATGTCTTCAGAAAAGCCATCGGATGATGTAGGTTTAATTCTATCGGAAGATGTCTTCAGAAAAGCCATCGGATGATGTAGGTTTAATTCTATCGGAAGATGTCTTCAGAAAAGCCATCGGATGATGTAGGTTTAATTCTATCGGAAGATGTCTTCAGAAAAGCCATCGGATGATGTAGGTTTAATTCTATCGGAAGATGTCTTCAGAAAAGCCATCGGATGATGTAGGTTTAATTCTATCGGAAGATGTCTTCAGAAAAGCCATCGGATGATGTAGGTTTAATTCTATCGGAAGATGTCTTCAGAAAAGCCATCGGATGATGTAGGTTTAATTCTATCGGAAGATGTCTTCAGAAAAGCCATCGGATGATGTAGGTTTAATTCTATCGGAAGATGTCTTCAGAAAAGCCATCGGATGATGTAGGTTTAATTCTATCGGAAGATGTCTTCAGAAAAGCCATCGGATGATGTAGGTTTAATTCTATCGGAAGATGTCTTCAGAAAAGCCATCGGATGATGTAGGTTTAATTCTATCGGAAGATGTCTTCAGAAAAGCCATCGGATGATGTAGGTTTAATTCTATCGGAAGATGTCTTCAGAAAAGCCATCGGATGATGTAGGTTTAATTCTATCGGAAGATGTCTTCAGAAAAGCCATCGGATGATGTAGGTTTAATTCTATCGGAAGATGTCTTCAGAAAAGCCATCGGATGATGTAGGTTTAATTCTATCGGAAGATGTCTTCAGAAAAGCCATCGGATGATGTAGGTTTAATTCTATCGGAAGATGTCTTCAGAAAAGCCATCGGATGATGTAGGTTTAATTCTATCGGAAGATGTCTTCAGAAAAGCCATCGGATGATGTAGGTTTAATTCTATCGGAAGATGTCTTCAGAAAAGCCATCGGATGATGTAGGTTTAATTCTATCGGAAGATGTCTTCAGAAAAGCCATCGGATGATGTAGGTTTAATTCTATCGGAAGATGTCTTCAGAAAAGCCATCGGATGATGTAGGTTTAATTCTATCGGAAGATGTCTTCAGAAAAGCCATCGGATGATGTAGGTTTAATTCTATCGGAAGATGTCTTCAGAAAAGCCATCGGATGATGTAGGTTTAATTCTATCGGAAGATGTCTTCAGAAAAGCCATCGGATGATGTAGGTTTAATTCTATCGGAAGATGTCTTCAGAAAAGCCATCGGATGATGTAGGTTTAATTCTATCGGAAGATGTCTTCAGAAAAGCCATCGGATGATGTAGGTTTAATTCTATCGGAAGATGTCTTCAGAAAAGCCATCGGATGATGTAGGTTTAATTCTATCGGAAGATGTCTTCAGAAAAGCCATCGGATGATGTAGGTTTAATTCTATCGGAAGATGTCTTCAGAAAAGCCATCGGATGATGTAGGTTTAATTCTATCGGAAGATGTCTTCAGAAAAGCCATCGGATGATGTAGGTTTAATTCTATCGGAAGATGTCTTCAGAAAAGCCATCGGATGATGTAGGTTTAATTCTATCGGAAGATGTCTTCAGAAAAGCCATCGGATGATGTAGGTTTAATTCTATCGGAAGATGTCTTCAGAAAAGCCATCGGATGATGTAGGTTTAATTCTATCGGAAGATGTCTTCAGAAAAGCCATCGGATGATGTAGGTTTAATTCTATCGGAAGATGTCTTCAGAAAAGCCATCGGATGATGTAGGTTTAATTCTATCGGAAGATGTCTTCAGAAAAGCCATCGGATGATGTAGGTTTAATTCTATCGGAAGAAGGGAATAAGAGATTTTTTGTCGTTTTGCCGTCGTAGATACGAGTCGCAAAACTTGTCGTGTTGCGATCGTTTGATGTTGGATTAATTGATTTCTCCGGCTGACGTCATCGGTAGAAGCTTTTATTTGTTGTTTCGCTGTCTTCCGTTTACTTTATCCACCAGCAGATGCTTTTGACTTGTTGCGACTTCCCAAGTATTTCACGGCTTAAACCATCAGAGAGAGAGAGAGAGAGAGAGAGAGAGAGAGAGAGAGAGAGAGAGAGAGAGAGAGAGAGAGAGAGAGAGAGAGAGAGAGAGAGAGAGAGAGAGAGAGAGAGAGAGAGAGAGAGAGAGAGAGAGAGAGAGAGAGAGAGAGAGAGAGAGAGAGAGAGAGAGAGAGAGAGAGAGAGAGAGAGAGAGAGAGAGAGAGAGAGAGAGAGAGAGAGAGAGAGAGAGAGAGAGAGAGAGAGAGAGAGAGAGAGAGAGAGAGAGAGAGAGAGAGAGAGAGAGAGAGAGAGAGAGAGAGAGAGAGAGAGAGAGAGAGAGAGAGAGAGAGAGAGAGAGAGAGAGAGAGAGAGAGAGAGAGAGAGAGAGAGAGAGAGAGAGAGAGAGAGAGAGAGAGAGAGAGAGAGAGAGAGAGAGAGAGAGAGAGAGAGAGAGAGAGAGAGAGAGAGAGAGAGAGAGAGAGAGAGAGAGAGAGAGAGAGAGAGAGAGAGAGAGAGAGAGAGAGAGAGAGAGAGAGAGAGAGAGAGAGAGAGAGAGAGAGAGAGAGAGAGAGAGAGAGAGAGAGAGAGAGAGAGAGAGAGAGAGAGAGAGAGAGAGAGAGAGAGAGAGAGAGAGAGAGAGAGAGAGAGAGAGAGAGAGAGAGAGAGAGAGAGAGAGAGAGAGAGAGAGAGAGAGAGAGAGAGAGAGAGAGAGAGAGAGAGAGAGAGAGAGAGAGAGAGAGAGAGAGAGAGAGAGAGAGAGAGAGAGAGAGAGAGAGAGAGAGAGAGAGAGAGAGAGAGAGAGAGAGAGAGAGAGAGAGAGAGAGAGAGAGAGAGAGAGAGAGAGAGAGAGAGAGAGAGAGAGAGAGAGAGAGAGAGAGAGAGAGAGAGAGAGAGAGAGAGAGAGAGAGAGAGAGAGAGAGAGAGAGAGAGAGAGAGAGAGAGAGAGAGAGAGAGAGAGAGAGAGAGAGAGAGAGAGAGAGAGAGAGAGAGAGAGAGAGAGAGAGAGAGAGAGAGAGAGAGAGAGAGAGAGAGAGAGAGAGAGAGAGAGAGAGAGAGAGAGAGAGAGAGAGAGAGAGAGAGAGAGAGAGAGAGAGAGAGAGAGAGAGAGAGAGAGAGAGAGAGAGAGAGAGAGAGAGAGAGAGAGAGAGAGAGAGAGAGAGAGAGAGAGAGAGAGAGAGAGAGAGAGAGAGAGAGAGAGAGAGAGAGAGAGAGAGAGAGAGAGAGAGAGAGAGAGAGAGAGAGAGAGAGAGAGAGAGAGAGAGAGAGAGAGAGAGAGAGAGAGAGAGAGAGAGAGAGAGAGAGAGAGAGAGAGAGAGAGAGAGAGAGAGAGAGAGAGAGAGAGAGAGAGAGAGAGAGAGAGAGAGAGAGAGAGAGAGAGAGAGAGAGAGAGAGAGAGAGAGAGAGAGAGAGAGAGAGAGAGAGAGAGAGAGAGAGAGAGAGAGAGAGAGAGAGAGAGAGAGAGAGAGAGAGAGAGAGAGAGAGAGAGAGAGAGAGAGAGAGAGAGAGAGAGAGAGAGAGAGAGAGAGAGAGAGAGAGAGAGAGAGAGAGAGAGAGAGAGAGAGAGAGAGAGAGAGAGAGAGAGAGAGAGAGAGAGAGAGAGAGAGAGAGAGAGAGAGAGAGAGAGAGAGAGAGAGAGAGAGAGAGAGAGAGAGAGAGAGAGAGAGAGAGAGAGAGAGAGAGAGAGAGAGAGAGAGAGAGAGAGAGAGAGAGAGAGAGAGAGAGAGAGAGAGAGAGAGAGAGAGAGAGAGAGAGAGAGAGAGAGAGAGAGAGAGAGAGAGAGAGAGAGAGAGAGAGAGAGAGAGAGAGAGAGAGAGAGAGAGAGAGAGAGAGAGAGAGAGAGAGAGAGAGAGAGAGAGAGAGAGAGAGAGAGAGAGAGAGAGAGAGAGAGAGAGAGAGAGAGATGCAAGCAATTTCTCACATTTCAATCAATGGTTAAAGTTTTGTTTAACTCTATTGTCGTCCAAATGATTTCTGCTGCAAGTTTTAAAGTTTTAAAAAAAAATGTCAGACCCAGACTTTCAAGTGAAATTTTAAATTTAGTTCAAAGTTTCTTAGTTAGGTTCGAGCTTTGTGTAACGAGTCGGGTTCAGATAACTCGGGGCGTTACACATACTCTCTCCAAAATTGAAATCTCAGGTTGATGCAGGAGAAGTGAGGTAGATGTGGAAGACTTTGATTCTCAAATGATTTTGACAACATTTCGTTATGATATTCTCATTTGGTTATTTGTGGTGAGTATCTCTTCTCTATTTATAAAAGTCTTTAGAAAAACAATATAAAGGTTGACCACCCAACTCTTTCGGTCGACATCATCATGACTGTTGCGTACATTTTTGAAAATTCTGAACAACTCGTCAAACAACTTCGTAGACCGCGCCAGTCAATACTTTGCTAGGTCAGTCGACATTTTCAGCTCTCAGGTGATACAAACTAAGGTACAACCAAGCTCAAAGCCAAAGACCATGATCCATTAGAAGACAAACAAGATCTAAAGTACAAAACCCCACATGATCTGGTTATAAAGATTTGAGAGAAAGAGCCAACACGACATGAGCAAGAATTCAAGAAGTTGCATGAAAATGCAGGAGTTGCATGGAGATGCAAAAAAAATGCAAAAACACAAAAAATGGAGCACCTCCAACACTTAGTGTGAGGGCTAGTAGCCCAACGCCCACAGAAATAGGTTATTAAGAATTAATTTTTTATAAGCTCAAGTGAAATGTATTCTCTTAACTATTTTATTAGTTTTAATATCAATAGATTTTAGAGCAAATACAAAAGTGAGTGGTGAAGAGAGAGAGAGAGGAGAGAGAGAGAGAGAGAGAGAGAGAGAGAGAGAGAGAGAGGAGAGAGAGAGAGAGATGCAAGCAATTTGTTAACGCGATTTGACCAACCTTGCTTACGTATGAGCTTCAAGACTCCTCCTTGAAGATTCCTTTCCATCCCAACCTTTCAATTCAATAATTGAACTTTCGGTAATCAATCCAAAGCTTTTACGATGACTCCTACTTAGGGCGTCACCCATTAATTGTTCACTGTTATACAATGATAAAAGTTTAATCGAGAAAGAATAATATCATACTCTCTCCAAAATTGAAATCTCAAGTTGATGTAGAAGAAGTGTGGTAGATGTGAAAGACTTTGATTCTTAAATGATTTTGAAAACATTTCGTTATGATATTCTCATTTGGTTATTTGTGGTGAGTAGCTCTTCTCTATTTATAGAAGTCTTTAGAAAAACAATATAAAGGTTGACCACCCAACTCTTTCGGTCGACATCATCATGACTGTTGCGTACATTTTTGAAAATTCTGAACAACTCGTCAAACAACTTCGTAGACCGCGCCAGTCAATACTTTGCTAGGTCAGTCGACATTTTCAGCTCTCAGGTGATACAAACTAAGGTACAACCAAGCTCAAAGCCAAAGACCATGATCCATTAGAAGACAAACAAGATCTAAAGTACAAAACCCACATGATTGGTTATAAAGATTGAGAGAAAGAGCCAACACGACATGAGCAAGAATTCAAGAAGTTGCATGAAAATGCAGGAGTTGCATGGAGATGCAAAAAAAATGCAAAAACACAAAAAATGGAGCACCTCCAACACTTAGTGTGAGGGCTAGTAGCCCAACGCCCACAGAAATAGGTTATTAAGAATTAATTTTTTATAAGCTCAAGTGAAATGTATTCTCTTAACTAATTTTATTAAGTTTAATATGCAATAGATTTTAGAGCAAATAATCAAAAGTGAGTGAGTGAGAGAGAGGAGAGAGAGAGAGAGAGAGAGAGAGAGAGATGCAAGCAATTTGTTAACGCGATTTGACCAACCTTGCTTACGTATGAGCTTCAAGACTCCTCCTTGAAGATTCCTTTCCATCCCAACCTTTCAATTCAATAATTGAACTTTCGGTAATCAATCCAAAGCTTTTACGATGACTCCTACTTAGGGCGTCACCCATTAATTGTTCACTGTTATACAATGATAAAAGTTTAATCGAGAAAGAATAATATCATACTCTCTCAAAGATTGAAATCTCAAGTTGATGTAGAAGAAGTGTGGTAGATGTGAAAGACTTTGATTCTTAAATGATTTTGAAAACATTTCGTTATGATATTCTCATTTGGTTATTTGTGGTGAGTAGCTCTTCTCTATTTATAGAAGTCTTTAGAAAAACAATATAAAGGTTGACCACCCAACTCTTTTGGTCGACATCATCATGATTGTTGCGTGCATTTTTGAAAATTCTGAACAACTTGGCAAACACCTTTGTAGACCACACTAGTCAATACTTTGCTAAGTCGGTTGACATTTTGAGCTCTCGGGTGATATGAACCAAGGTAAAACCAAGCTCAAAGTCAAAGACCATGATTCATTATAAGATAAAATAGATCCAAAGTACAAAACTCCACATGGTCTGGTCATAAAGATCTGAGAGAAAGAGTCATCACGACATGAGCAAGAAATCAAGAAGTTGCATGAAGATGCAGCAGTTGTATGGAGATGCAAAAAAAGTGCAAAAATACAAAAGATGGCGCACCTCCAACACTTAGTGTGAGTGCCAATAGCCCAACGCGCGCACAGTATTCTAGCGCAGGCGCGCCCCGCGAGCTCTGCTCCCCCTGCATCCCTAGCAAGCCCCATATTTCCTTCAGCGACTAAAACCTTCATTTTCATATTTTCTTTCTATTTTTATGTATTAGTTAAGTTTCTTAACTCTAGATTGCTTTCTATATAATTCTAAGATCCTTCGAGATGTTTTGATTATATTTTGGGCTATTTAAACACAAGACTTGTAACCATTTAGTAAGAATTATGATGAAATAAACTTCGAGTTTTTGAGAGAATTCTCTCTTGGATTCTTTGTAAAAAACTAGATCTTGTTCAAGCCAAAACTTGAAAGATCAAATTGATAGCTTTACTTCTAACCACAAGTTTGGTTACGGGTCAAGCTCATTGTTTGATAACTTTGGTTCTGTCGGCAAGGTTCGATTTAGGTCAAGTTTCTCATACTTAATTCAAAGACGCTCCTAAATTTCTATTCCGCATTATTGAAAGTTTTCGAGTTTGATATACTCATGGTTATAATCATCAGGTTTGAAAATATTTTCTAATGTGTCACATGTGTCAACCCTTCATCATTTGGGTAGTCAACAACGGTCGACACTTTGAATGACCGGTCAATACTTTGAGCTTTCTGGAATTCCTATCACATTTCACTGGTCGATACTTTTAGCTCTATGGAATTTCGATCAGTGTTGCACCGGTCAACGCTTTGCTGGACCTATCGACACAAGTTACACTCGTGTTTGAAGCAATTTTCTTCACGAAAATGATGTGCAATCTCTTTTTATTTTCATCATACAAGTTCTATGAAGTTTAACAATTACTAAAAGAACTAAAATTCACACATTAGTACAACAAATACCTCTCAACAAGGGTATCTCTAAATAAAGAGATAATACAAGCTTTATGCATAACTAAACAATGTACAAATTTGGAGTTAAGTAAAAAATTTAGCATCCTCATCATAAAAAAAAAGTTTAATTCTCTTTAAGGTGCCAATCTCTCACTCTTTAATGATGATAAATATAAGTTATTCTAAGTTTTTTATACGAACTTTCTCCATTGACATATGCTATATCTCTTTTAATTTTCTTAGTAATAAACATTTGTTGATTGGAAATTAGAAACTTATATTCGAAAGAAACAATTGCTTAATTACAGTATTGATTTCAAAATCTGTATATTTTGTGGTAACTGCGTTGAATGTTGTCTAACAAATTGTTTATCCATGATAGAAGAATATGAACTTTCTACTTCTGATCGTCATGAATTGAATTATAATCAAATTGCTTTTGGTCGTTTACCAATGTCAGTAGTTGACGATTCTACAATTTGAACAATTTCAAATTCTTCTGAAATTCCAATAAAAAAGAAGTAAATATATATATATATATATATATACATATATATAAAGTTCATGTGATATTAAGTTCATGTGGAACTAATCGTTTCTCCCCTTCAACATATGCTAAATCTTGAAATATTCTATGTGGTATAATTACATTCTTCTCCCATTTGTCATATAAAAAAACTTAAAACAATTAAAAAAATTAAAAACAATTGACAAAGCAACAGTTCTTTTTATGCTCCTTTTAAGCCATAAGCAAAACAACATATATATAAAATCCATAATAAAAGTAGCAACCAAATCCATAATAAAAGTAGCAACCAAATCCATAATAAAAGTAGCAACCAAATCCATAATAAAAGTAGCAACCAAATCCATAATAAAAGTAGCAACCAAATCCATAATAAAAGTAGCAACCAAATCCATAATAAAAGTAGCAACCAAATCCATAATAAAAGTAGCAACCAAATCCATAATAAAAGTAGCAACCAAATCCATAATAAAAGTAGCAACCAAATCCATAATAAAAGTAGCAACCAAATCCATAATAAAAGTAGCAACCAAATCCATAATAAAAGTAGCAACCAAATCCATAATAAAAGTAGCAACCAAATCCATAATAAAAGTAGCAACCAAATCCATAATAAAAGTAGCAACCAAATCCATAATAAAAGTAGCAACCAAATCCATAATAAAAGTAGCAACCAAATCCATAATAAAAGTAGCAACCAAATCCATAATAAAAGTAGCAACCAAATCCATAATAAAAGTAGCAATTATCAACCAAATCCATAATAAAAGTAGCAACCAAATCCAAAGTGATACTTTCAAAAACTAAAAATAAATAAAAAATTGACATCAAATACGAAGATTATCCCAAAAAATAATTACAATCACATAATTCCGAATAATTTAAGTCCTACATATCTGATGGAGGAGCATTCGCAGATGAAGAGGCATAATCGGATCAATGGAGGAGGGAGCTTCATCGGCAAAGATGTTGGTCCAATAAGATGGGAGAACTCCTCAATGTTCAAGGAAATCAAAGCGCAATGTGACCTCAACCTGAAAACATACAAAGGAGGAAACTTGATCTTGGAAGCCACGCTCCATTCTCGTACTAAGAGTAGAGAGAAATGCAAACATAAGATGCATCTTCTCCTCCAATCTGGAATCCCACCTTGAAAGTGAATGTGATCGAAGTGAGGAGATAACTAAGGAGGTGGAGCATCAACCATTTCACACTCAATAGGTGCAGCTTGAGTTTCACAGTGTAACACCCACGAATTTAGATTTATTTAAATTATAGATCTTAGAATTATCTAAATTAGATTTATGTTCGGGTATTCTAATTGGAGAAATTAAGCCGGGTACGGGATGAGGATCAATCTAGGAAAATGTATAATTTACGAGATTTAACGAAATTCGAATGGTCAAAAACGAGAGAGCAAAACGGTATATTAATGTTTTAATAGGAATTATTATTATTATTATTATTATTATTAATAATTAAAACAACAGAATGGTTTTAACCATTCTGTTGTTTGTGTTCGAGCTCGAGCCCGACGGCCGAGAGGAGAACAGGGGAGAGGGGGAGGCGACGTGGCGCCGTTCACCGGCGATTTCTGACGGTCTCCAGCCAGACGACGGCGACGAACCATGGGCTAGCATTTCTGGCCGACTCCGCGCACTAACCGACCCGGTAAGTTGGTTTTTGCTCTGTTTTGGTGTTCGGTCTGTGCTGGGGATCGCCGAGCTGCTAGAGCTCCGATCGCCGGTCGTTTTTGGCTGCCCTTAGCGTCTGATTGCTGAGCTCAATGCCGGCAAAGATTGCCGAGCAACAGGGAGCTCGGATTGAGCCAAAATCTAAGAACCCCTTTCTCTGAGCTTCGGGTTTCTTGTGTGAAACCTTGATTTTTCGTTAGATTATGTTAATTGGATGTTAGGGTAGTTGATTGGTGAGGAATTGGATGAGAATTGATAAAAAATTAGAAAAGGGGAAATTCTAGTTTAAGGGGCAGTTCGGGTTTTTTCCATTTTGACCTAGCTACGGTCGTTTGTTTTAAAATTCCTTTTGGCATGTTAAAATAGACTATTAGAGGAGTACGTGGCCGCTGGAATTGTTCCATTCCGATATCCGACGCAAAAGTTATGCACGTTGGAAGTTTTGGGTCGGTTTTACCGAACCCAAATTAGTGGCCCGTTTAGTTAGGTTTTAGTTGGATTAAGCTAGAAATAGTAGTTTGAGAGTGAATTGATGAAAGTAAGCTTGATTGAATGAAGTTTGAATATTTATAGGTTGAGCCATAGATGGACAGGTAACCGAGTAAAATCAGCGTGCTAGGACGCCAGGTAAGTAGTGGATAATGTTCTTTCGCCTTCGGGCCTACACCATAGAACGGTAGGTTTTATTTGTTATTGCTTTTCTTCGTGTAGTTTTATGTTATTGTTGTGCATAGCGTTGAGTTGTGGTGTGTGTGGTGTGGCATTACATTCCTTTGAAGCATGCTGCATGATGTAGAGCACGTTAGATACGCATAGCTGCATGGTTATTGTTGTATGTTTGTCGTTGTGTGTTTGTCGGGTTGTCGTTGTATGTTTGTCGTTGTGTGTTTGTCGGGTTGTCGTTGTCTGTTTGTCGTTGTGTGTTTGTCGTTGAGCAGTCGTTGTGTGTTTTTTGTTGTGAGGGTTGTGTTGAGTCGGTTTGCTGAGTTGCATTGTTTGTCATGGTAGTCGGTTAAAGAGTAAGGCACTTACGGGCAATGTGTAAGGCACTTCGGTGCGGGCAATGAGTAAGGCATCCTTTCGGGTGCAGGAAACTAGCATTGTTTGGTTGTGTCGTGTTGTTATGTTGTGTTGTGTCGTGTCGTGTTGTTGAGTTGAGTCGTCGTGCGGTGTTGCATTGGTTGGTATAGTAGTCAGCTAAAGAGTAAGGCACTTCGGTGCGGGCAATGTGTAAGGCACTTCGGTGCAGGCAACTAAGGCCCTTCGGGGCAGGCAACTAAGGCACTTCGGTGCAGGCAACTAAGGCCCTTCGGGGCAAGCAACTAAGGCACTTCGGTGCAGGCAACTAAGGCCCTTCGGGGCAGGCAACTAAGGCCCTTCGGTGCAGGCAACTAAGGCCCTTCGGGGCAGGCAACTAAGGCCCTTCGGGGCAGGCAACTAAGGCACTTCGGTGCAGGCAACTAAGGCACTTCGGTGCAGGCAACTAAGGCCCTTCGGTTGCAGGCAACTAAGGCCCTTCGGGGCAGGCAACTAAGGCCCTTCGGGGCAGGCAACTAAGGCCCTTCGGTGCAGGCAACTAAGGCCCTTCGGGGCAGGCAACTAAGGCCCTTCGGGGCAGGCAACTAAGGCACCTTTCGGTACGGGCAACTAAGGCATCCTTTCGGGTGAGGGCAACTAGAATTGTTTGGTCGTGTTGTCGTGTTATGTTGAGTCAGTTTGTTGAGTTGCATTGGGTGGTGTTGTGTTGTTGTGTTGAGTTGTCGTGTTGAGTGGTGTTGTGTTGTAGTGTTAGGGTAGGGTGGTGTGTGCATTGTTCTTGTTTATAATTGTTATCCTTACTTGCTAAGCTTAAACTTACGTGTGTGTGTGTGTTCTGTGGTGTAGATGACAACAGGAGTACAGGTTAGAGCTACGAGGAAAGCTAGGATTGGGACGCAGTCGTTGATGTACGCTGTATGCCGGTGCAGGCATTTGTCGGGACGCCTCGACCATGGTCTTCGAAAAGACGAGGGTGGAACAGTAATTTTGGGGTCGTGTATCATTTACTTTTATTTTGATGGTTTGTAGAGTTGTCTTTTGGTTGATGTTTTGAGAGTTACGGTATAGCTATTGGTCGTTGATGTATATAGTCATAGTTAAGGGTGACGTGTTGCCCTGTACTGTGGACTTTCTTCAGTTAGAGATGTTAGTATTTTAGTTTTCCTCGTTAATGCTATTTGGAGATTTCGTAGGTTGGTTAGATAGTTAGGAATATTCTGGATTTGTTGGGAATGTATTTAATTGCAGGTACCTAGCATTTTGGAGGCGCCATTTACAGGTGTTACTTTGCCGAAATTTTCAGAAAGGACGCTGTGGTGCTTAATGGTTAGGAGTAAGGGAATTAGTGAGTCTAGGCAGCTAGATATGCCTTAAGAGAGTTTTGAGAGATTTAGTTTTAAATTCAGCCGTGTCAATTTAGTTTTATGTTTTGGGGTTTAAGAAAATTATGTTTTAACGCGGGACTGGTTAGCAAAGTAGCGCACCGAGCCAGAGTGGGTTCGGGGGCGTTACACACAGCGTTCGACAAAGGATGAGGCCTGTGATCTAGCTTTGAAGATCCATTTGCCATAGCCATCGTGAGCTATACCCATCCTAGCCAGGGTATGGATGGTGTAAGTATCAATGGTCCTTACTGGCTTAGTCATCTCAGTTGAAGAATCACTACTCCATTAGCTTTGAAAATTTGCATTAGAAGAAGATTAAACAGAAGAGATTTGGAAAAGTTGCTGGAGATTTCTAGCATGCGATGAAGGATAATGTGCCCCACATCTAACCGTTCTCGACTTAAAATTTTGTATAACAAAAAAATGTCCTTGCAACTAATGTGATCTTGATGTCCGTCTCTGAGCAGAAAATTGTATGTATATATGATGAATAACTCGTATTTGACCATTTAAATCTTTAGCCCTAGTGTTGAAAGAAGAATCACCTTCCGGGTTGTTAAATTTTTTTCTCCAAAAATCTAACCACCTAGATATCCCAACAAATTTTGAATCTTAAGTAGCATTATAATATACTTCAACCAATTCATCCACATCATATTTCAACAATTCATTCAGAGATTGCCCAGATAACATAGTATTCTTTCCATATACAAAACTGTGAATGCGTAAATGACGAAGATTATACTCCATATTTTCATAGAAACCCATTTTCTTGAAAATATCATGCAAACCTAGTTCAAAAGATTGAGATAAGAGACCTTATGAGATATGATCAAGGGTTTGTTTTTGAATTCGTCATGAAATTTAGCTTTGAATTATGCTAATTTGAAGAGGCGTGATGACCAATCTAAAGAGGAGGGCCAAGTTCAGGAGCTTTGAGAAGTTCTAGTCTTGCGCTTGATGCTTCGAAGAGCAATATCTAAGGAGGATACCATATTAGGAGAAAGAGAAAAATAAGATAGGAGTTCTGAACCAAAATGGCGAGAAACAGTGAAAAAATCACGAGAGAACGACATGTAGATTTGGGTTCGACCAACACCAGAACTTATATTTTTGATGTAGCGGTTGACAATTCATTAACATATGTCGACCAGTTAGGTGCAAAACAAGATTTTTAATTTTTCCAGCTCACTTGAGGTGTGGACTGGGTTCATCATGGGTCAACACTTTAGTGAAAAAAAAACTTTCTCGAGGGCTAGAGGTGTCGAAAAGGTTCTTCATGGGTTGACACTTGAATAGAAGGAGTTTTTTCCAGAGAACTCGAGGTTTTGACCGCGACTTGCATAGGTCAACACTTGCACACAATTATGATTTTTAAGAATAACATAGGGATCCAAGGTCCACCAGTCCCACCAGGATTCAATCTCTTCTAGGGAAAAATTTAATTGATCAAATTTAATAAACTTCAATCTTCTAATGCTATTGAATATTTTCTCATCTAAAGGCTTGGTAAAAGTATCGGTTAAGTGATCAACAAGATTAATAAAATCAAGAGATACATTTTCATTTTTCACATGATCTCGAATTGAAGTGATAACTGATTTTGATGTGCTTGGTGCGAGAGTGTTGGATATGATTTTTAGAAATATTGATAGTACTAATGTTATCACACCTAATGACGTGTCAGGAGGACCAATCCTTAGGCCTCACACTACGTGGTTCACTAACCTTTTTATCTCTTTTATTTTACTATGTTTTTGTAAGGATTTGTATCACTCGACTAGTTTGTTATAGCCAAGTATTCTTGTTTTATTTTAATTGGTCCTTTAATTTCGTAACCCTAATGTTGGGGCATATATAAGCTCCTCTTAGGCTTTATTTTCAACAGCCAAATTTTATGAGAAAATTGTATCTCTTTGTTAAGGAACTTCTTCCTTGCAAGCCACTTCCTTCTCGGGTTGGTTTTTCAATCCAATTGTTTGTGAGTAAAGTTTTGTTTGATCTTTGTGAGTGTGGTCAAACTATCCTATTATTCTAGTCTTCTCATTCTCATTCTATTGAGGTGAAATCATAGCAATGGTACACAAACTCTCATACCTCAAGTTGGAGTGCTACTTCTTACAAAGGTAGTCCTTGGAATTGGATGTTATAACTAGGTGACTTTCCAGACCAACTTGTATCTTTCGAGTTATATTTCCTTTGTCTGAGCGATTATAGCCACAAAATTTAGAGGGTGTTTTATTGACATAGAGCAAGAGTTGGTGTCTAAAAATCACATTAAGGCAACTTAATTTGACCGAATTATTATCTTCCCAAATCGAGCCAAGTGGTGCGATCCGATTCTCCGACACCCACCACCATTTTTGACATATCTTCCAAACCCCTAAGCTTTTATCATGACTTTTTAGGGATTTTTCCTCACATATTACTAGTTTTTCTGTTCAAATTTGACATGGAGAAGATACCATTTGATAGAGATATCGCATTCTCAAGTTGACCCCAAATCTATGAGAGGAGTGTTCTTTCCTTAATGGTTGCTACCTCTCCCATTTTTGTGGCATGTCACCAAATAGGAATCTTTTTATAGAATTGATTATAATTCTCCTGAGTTTGCTTTATCCAAACCCTTTTAGCATGACAAATCTTGGTGGCTATATATTCACTTTTTACAGTAGAGAGCAACAAAGTTTGGTTTCTTATGAAACCATGAAGAGATTCTCCAAGAAATTGACAAGTTCTACTTGTGCTCTTCTTATCCACAAGACTAACAACATAGTCGATATATATATATATATATATATATATATATATATATATATATATATATATATATATATATATATATATATATATATATATATATATATATATATATCAGGTCAACTTGCCATTAGATTTAATAATGAGCCAATCATACCACAATATTTCTTTAACCCACATTTTCCCTTTTTCTTCTTTATCCAAAATAGTAGAGGTGCTCATAGGAGCACGAGATAATTTGGATATGTCCATAAAAAATCTTTTAAGAAGTTCCTTAACGTACTTTTCTCGATTTAAGAAAATCTTTTCCAGAGATTGTCCAATTTGAAGTCCTAGGAAAAATCTTATTTCTCATCATACTCATCTCAAACTCAATTTTCATTAACAAGGAAAACTCCTTGCAAAGAGACTTGTTTGTAGCACCAAGTATGATGTCATCAAAATAAATTTGAACTATAAGCATGCAGTTATTCTTATGTTTGATGAACATGGTAGATCTATTTTTTCCATTTTAAAATATTGTTCTAGAATTAATTGGCTTAATATTGTTATAGAATTATTTTAAACGCAAGTTAAGTTCCAATAATGGAGTGTTATGTTGGTCTTGAAACAAGTTCCCAAACATTTCAAAATGATTTATCTCTTTGTGCATGGCCATGATCCAATTTTATCAAATTCATCTTCATTAAAGTTCTTAGGATCTATTTGAGATATGAGCGCTATGTTTGCACAAAAATTCATAAGGGAAGATTCGTTTTTGACTCCTAGGTTAAGATCACCTACAATGTCATCTATAAGATGGCTTTTAGCATATCTCCAATCCTTAGGTAGCTCAACATTGTCAATCTCGATTGATGTTGCTTCAAATTTCTTGGAAGTCATTTCAAGGGGTGTGCTATTTTGATTAGCACAATCTTTATCTCCTACGTCTATTCCATTTCCCCTTCAGGGTCACCATTCAACTCCAAGTTGTTTGGGGATTGAATTGATTCATCAAACATAACATGCATAGATTATTCCACAAGAAGAGTTCTCTTGTTATAAACCTTATACACTTTGCTAGTTAAGGAATAACCTAAGAATATTCCACAATTTGTCTTGAAGTAAAGCTTGCCTAAATTACCTTTAGTGTTAAGACTAAACACTTACATCCAAAGGCTCTAAAATATTAACACTTGGAAATCTACCATTCCAAAGCTCATATATAGTTTTCTCACTAATTGGACAAATAGAAACATGCTTAGGATATAACATGTCATAGCAATGACTTCCACCCAAAAATATTTAGCAAAATTATTCTTATTAAGCATTGTTCTAGCTAACTCTTAGGAGATAACTATTTTTCCTCTCAAAAGCTCTATTTTGTTGAGGTATTCTTTGGTGAAGAGAAATTGTGTTCAATGCCATATTTTTAGAAACTCAAAACTTTCATTTTTGAATTCACCACCATGATCACTTTAGATTGCAAAAATGGAGAGCTCATTTTCATTTTGCACTTTCTTCATAAAATTGGAAAAGGTTTTGAAGGTTTCATCTTTTGACCTTAAGAAGAAAACTCAAGTGCATCTCGAAAAGTCATTTAAAATTACATATGCATAAAGCTTACCCCCTAAACTAGCAGTTTTTGATGAACCAAAAAGATCGACGTGGAGTAGTAGAGAGGTTTGGAAGATGACACAACATTTTTAGAAACAAACAAACTGTTTGTTTTTTCCCCATTTGACAAATATCATAAACTTTATCATTTTCAACAAAAATTATTTCTCCTCCTTGGTTAAAGATATCTTCCCGTATCATACATGAATATCATAATCTTTCTTCCTTTTTTATTTTATTTTATATACTCTGTCTCCCCCTTTGGCATTATAAAAAAGAATTGGATCTAAAAGAATCTTGTATATTTTAATATCTGAGAAAAACAAGGGAGATATTAGGCGTCTACAAGAAGGAACAACCTCACAAGAAGGAACAACCTCACAAGAAGGTGGAATGCTAAGATTAATTGAAGGAGGAGGTAAGTCAGTGAAAGCATTGGCCCAACAAATTTGAGTAAACTCCTCAAACCTATGAGTAAGGTCATCAAGTTTAGATTTAATCTCTACTTAGAAACAAGGCAATGAACTGCTTTGATCATCTATCCTGTTGGTCAAACTAGATAGACAAGTTGTCAAGAGATCTTTCCTCGATTCTAAAGATTATCTTTCGAGAATGTGAGCAATCAGAATGAGAAGGGGAAGACTAACTCAGAACATATGGAATAGGAGTATTAGTGTTATTTATCAAGATGACGTTCCTTTAATAGGTGAGAAATCCAAGTACCTTTCTCATCTTGCAGTATACTCATTTAAGCCAAGGTGTGTTTGGTGTAGATATCAACACTCCTTAGTTGCTTGGGAGGCTTAGTGGGATGTTTCTAAACTTCATAGGCTTGGAGGATTTTTAGAAGTTAGGGTTTTTATTTGGATTTAGATTTGAGGAAAGGACCTTAAATCTCTTGTTTATTTCTGGATTGTTGGTATATTTGGAGTGCGTGCAGGTGAAATCGTCGTTTGGAGGAGAGAAACGGCGGGTTCCACGAACTCTCCTTCGTTGGAGTTGACTAGCGGTTGACACTTTGAGAGGAAGTGTCAACCTATCGTGCATTCTAGCGAGATCTCGAGAGTTTAAAAGGTCGACACTTAGGAGGACTGTTGATCTCCGAGCAAATGTTGACACTTTTAGATGAAGTGTCGACCGATGCTAAACTCGAGAGTTTGAAGTGTTGACTACCTTTGAGACCAGTCGACACCGGGTGAAATCCGAGAGTTTCAACTATCAATCGCTTGGGTGAAGTGTCGATCGCAGAGCCTTTATTTCAATTTCAAGTGTTGGGCAAGTTTGCTGATTTCAAGCCAGTGCCAGAGGTTGCAGCTTCTGTGAAGAAGAGGAGTAGCCATGGTCGAGGTAGGAATTTTATACTTGTTGCCAGCATGCTGGTTTTATACATATATATAAATATGGTTTTCTCACGTTTATTTTCAGCATTTGATGAGTATGATTTTGTTGTGATATGTTGAGAGGATGAATTTTCTTAATACTTTGCATGATTTCGATGTCAAAGTATCACGAGGGTATCATGTTACACCTTCTGTTACATGAAAATTGTATTGTTTGCACGTACAAAAAATGGTAGTAGGGCGGTGATTACGTGTTTCTTTGGTTTTAAATTCTTAAACCTGATCAGAGTGTTGATTGTTCGAGTTGGTGTCGTGGTTGAGTGTTGGTCGTCGGCCTCTCGGGTGACGAGCTAGATCTTCATAGTGCTGTCACAATTTCCATTGGTCTCATGAGACGTTAGGTGTTTGAAACACTGTCTTTCTGAGATAGTGTGCATGAGAGGTTCTTGTGTGACCCTCATTTTTCATTGATGTTTTCTGTTGAAAACAATTAGAATTATGTATGTGTTTTATAACTACCGCACTAAGGGCTTGTACAGCCAAAAGAGGTTTCCTTAATAGTTTTGTAAACTCATTCTTAGTTTTGAAATGAGTATATGTTTTGAATTGAAGATGAAAATCTATTTTCAAAACAAGATGCATTAGGTATAACATTTCTACTGAGTTAGCCCCTCACCTTAACGATTCCCGCACAGTCTAGGTGAAAAGAAGAGTGGTTAGCTTCAGAGGTGATCTGAGAAAGGCTGCGAGTTATTTATTTTCTCTAAAACATTATTTGTACCTCGGTAAGAACTTAGATGTTTAATTTGGATTTGTAAACCAAATTGTTATATTGAACCCTTTACTTTTTCGCACGGTAGAATCCTGTTAAGTAATTATTGTATTGCAATATTTGTGGGATTTCACTATTTGGGTTGGGCTTGTATTTACTTTAATGACTTCTGCTACTAACCTAGCCTTAGGTTTGGTGATCGAGTTCCCTTCTCGGGAATCGGGTCTCCCAACTCAACATTTGTGCTCCGGTCTGTTCTTGGGTCATGACAAGAGTTGTCCTTTTATTCTTTGATGTCTCTTCTATTTATATGTTGGTCAATTTTTTGTTGATGTTTGGATTCGACCAAGTGTCTATAAGTGGTTGTGTCACTCGGCTAGTACACGGTTAGCCGAGTATGTGTGTTTACTTTGCTTGTAATGTTGTGATTGGTCATTTGTTTGAAAACAATAATTTAGGGGAGTATTTAAGCTCCTCTTAGGACTTTGGAAAAGAAATTGTATCTTGCTTTGAAACACTTTCCTTGCAAAAAGATCACATTCTTCTTGGTTTGTTCGCAAGCTAATTGTTTATATTAAAAGTTAAGTTTTATTTTTTGCGAATGTGATCAAAATTTCCTCTTGTTGTAGCCTTCTCATTATCAATCTCTGTGAGGTGAAGCCAAAGTAAGGTTTTACAAACTCTCGAAATATGAAGTTGGAGGGATTCTTCCTCGCAAGCTAGCCTTTGGAGTTGGGAGTTAAGTATAAGTGACTTTTCGACCAACTTGCACCTTTTCATTAATATCTTTTTCATCTGTGCGTCTTTTGCCCTAATATTTAAGGGTTGTTCCTCACATATTAAAGTGCTACTTCCCAAAACTCATGCCAAAACGCAACCATTTGGTTTGTTTTTATTCATCTAGAAATCGCCTCATGAAACTGCCCTACCCCTAAAATCCAATTTTTGACAACCTTCACCATTCCCATTGTAACTTCCCATTCCCTGAGAGTTTGTTCATGTAATTTTGAGGGTGTTCTCAACATTGGTTTTAGAAAGTGCTGTCCAAAATTCACATGAGGACAATTTGAATTGACGGGGATATCACGTGCTTAATTTGACCAAAAAATCTGCCGAGAAATCTGTTTGTTTGTGGAGTTTGCCATCTTTCCATTTTGGTTACACATAATTTGATATCAAAGCCTTCTTTCCTGTAATTCTCTCTTAATTTGTGTTATTTCCACTCCATAATGATTACAAGAAATACAAATTGTGAAGCAAATAGTCAACCACTCGTGCATCCTTTATTGAAGGATGATGAATTAAGCGTGCAAGGTCAAATAGAAAAAAACTTCAAAATATGATGGTTAATAAGCTCAGAAAATGCAATAGATCAGAGACCAATATGTTAGGGATCCTCAAACTTCAAGGCCACAGGAAGAGTTGAAAATAATAAGAGGCATTTTTGAGAAGAAACCATTGAAGAAAATGAAAGAGATAAAACTGATTATGAAGAGCCACCAAGTTTGAGAGTTAGAAATGATCCAATTGACGAGATGAAACACTTGAAGATTTTCATCGCCATCTTCAAGGGTTCCAGCAAGGGTGATGAATTCCTAGATTGAGTGGAGAAGGTGGAGAAGGCATTGGATCGATACAACTACTCAGATAAAAAGGGTAAAAATTTGATTGGCTTCTCTTGATTTCTTGAGCTATGCTAGTTTGTTTTGGGAAAATCTAAAGGCTCAAAGAATATGAGATGTGGAAAAGAGAAATTCAAACGTGGAGGGTGATGAAGTCCTTGATAAAAGGAGGTTTGTTCCTAGCTACTACAAGCAAGAGCTCTTCTTGCAAATGCAAAACCTCAAGCAAGGACAACTCTCAATTGAAGATTATATGACCGAGTATGAGACTCTAAAAATTTGGAGTAAATTGGAAGAACCCGAGGAGAAAACAATTACAAGGTTTATTAGGGCCTTAATAGAGAAATAGGTGACGTAGTGGAGTTCCAACATTTTTATGTCATGGATAGTTTAATAAAACTAGCCATGAAAGTAGAAAGACACAAAAAAGGGGCTACAAGTTGTATAGCTCTCGACCTAACCCAAAGCCTTTTAATGCATATAAGCCACAAGTCAAGGTTTATGAGAAAAATGTAGCATTGAAGGGAGTCTCTAATAAATGGGTTGAAGAGAAGAAGATCAATGGAGATGCATCTCCGTATAAATCAAGAGATATTAAGTGTTTCAAATGCCTCATTTGGGGCATATTACTTCTCAATGCCCTAATAAGTGAGGGGTGGTGTGAGAGAAGGCACTAGTTAAAAGCAAAGATAATTTAGTAGAACAAACTAATGAAGAAGAGGATTCCCAAGAAGACATTCTTTATGCTTAAGAAGACCCCTCTCCTTATAATAATTGGAAGGACACTTGCCACCCAAGTCTGAGACAAAGAATGCCAACAAGAGAACATCACTCATAGCCGATGTTTGATAAAAAACATTCTTTAATAATTGATGGAGGTAGTTGTACAAATGTTGATTCTTTTGAATTGGTGGAGACGTTGGGTTTGGAAACCACTTTACATTTGAGATGGTTGAATGATCGAGAGGATGTTAAAGTATCCAAGCAAGTTTGAATTTCTTTTTCTATTGGTGGGTATAAGGATAAAGTGCTATGTAATGTAGTACATATAATTGCTAGCCATTTGTTTTTAGAGAAGCCATGACAATTTGATAGAAGAGTTTCACAAACTTTTATTCTTTCAAGTTTAGAGGCAAAATCATTAAACTAGCTCCTCTCCGTCCGAATTGAGTTGTTATGGATTATGAAAAGATGAAGGAAGGAAAAGACATGTCAACCTTATGCATCTCAAGAAATATGTTGTGGAAGTTCTTGATTAATGGTCGCCCTTTGGTGATGATTATATTTCATGAGCTACTTGAAGAATATCAAGATATTTTTCTTGAAGAGCTTCTTCAAGGTCTTCCATCCCTTAGAGGAATTGAGCACCAAATCAGCCATCGTACCGAATGAATTCCAAAGAAGCAAAAGAGTTCCACAAGAAGGCCATCGAGCTTCTGCAAAAGGGATATATCCAAGAGTCTATTAGTCCATGTGTCGTGCTAACATTATTAGTTCCTATGAAAGATGGAACAATGAGGATGCGTGTAGATAGTTTTTCTATAAATCAAAACACCATCAAGTATATATTTCCAATACCTAGACTTGATGATATATTGAATGAGTTAAGTAGAGATTCCATATTCTCTAAGGTGGACCAAAAAAGTGGTTACCACCAAATTCGCATGAAGGAAGAGGATGAGTGAAAAATGGCATTCAAGACCAAGTATTGCCTTTATGAGTGATTGGTGATGTCATTCGACTAATCTAATATTCCAAGCACCTTCATGAGACTTATGCATCACATATTAAAGGATTTCTTGAGAAAGTTTATTTTGGTATACCTCGATGATATATTAGTGTATAGCTCGGATTTGCAATCTTCTTTGGAGCACGTTCGATGACTATTTAATACTCTTAGGTTGTTTAAACTTTTTGGCAACCTCAGAAATGTTCCTTCGAGCAAGAAAGAGTGTACTTCCTTTGTTTTATATTGTCTAAGCATGGCATGGAGGTTGATGATACTAGATTTAGGCTATTAAGGAATGACCGACTCCTAAGAACCTCTCGAAAGTAAGAAGCTTCCACGGATTGGTCTCTTTTTACCAAATATTCATCCGTAATTTTATCACCATTATGGCTCCAATCATGGATTGTCCCAAAAAGAGAAAGGAGTTCCAATGGTCGAAAGCATGCCAAGATAGTTTAGAAATGATAGAGGAGAAGCTTTAGATGTTTGAAGTGGAGTGGTGATGCTTTCGATTTAGGAATTCGTGCTATCCTCATGCAAAAAGGTAAACCAATTGTCTATTTTAATGAGAAGCTAAAGGGTTCCGCCTTAAACTACTACACCTGTGATAAGGACTTCCTAGTCGTAGTAAGGGCTCTAGAATTGTTGCAAGATTATCTAATTTCAAAGGAGTTTATTATTCATACTGACCACCAAGCTTTTAAGTACATCAAGAGCCAATGAAAGCTTAATCGAAAGACACCTAAGTGGGTGGAGTTTCTTGAACGCTACCCTTATATGACAAAGTACAAGAAGGCGAGTCTTAACGTGGTGATCGATGCTCTTTCAAGAAATTAACCTCTCATTACTGAATTAAATACAAAAATTTTTAGTTTTGATTGGATCAAAGGGGCTTATGAGAAGGATAAAAGACTTCAAAAATTGTTATAAAATGTGTACCAAGATATATGATTGTGGTTTTCACATTCTAGATGGCTATGTATTTAAAGGTGGCAAACTATGCATAACAAATTTGGGACTTTGGGAATCTCTAGTAAGGGAGGCTCATGGTGGAGGTCTAGCTTTCCATTTTGGTGAGAAGAAGACTTACGAAATTGTTGAGGAGATAATATTTTGGCCTAATATGCTCAAAGATGTGCAGAGGAGTATTATTTGCAAAAGGCCAAAAGTCGATGGAAGTCTAACAGCCTTTATATGGCATTGCTAGTTTCAAGTTATCCTTGGGTTGAAGTTAATATAAATTTTTTTTAGGGATTTCCTTGTACAATAAGAAGGAAAGAGTCTATCATGGTACTGGTGGATAGGTTCTAAAAAATATCTCACTTGCCACATTGTCGTTTGTTCTTCAAGGAAGTTGTTTGGATGAATGTGGCGCCTCGATCGATTGTGTCAGATAAAGACAACAAAACCTTGAGAAAAACTTCTCCAACTTAGATATTTGAAAAACTTCTTCATTGCATTAAAGTGTGACTCTTTTAGATAATTCTAGGTAGATATTTGAAAAACTTGTCCAACTTGGATATTTGAAAAACTTCATCATTACATGTAAGTGTGACTCTTTTAGGGATGCTTAATCTAGCACATAAGCATACACTAAAGAGAACATCAGAGGTCTTTTCAAGGACAGGAAGGATAGACACTTGGTTAAGCACATAGCGTGTCGTAGTAGCAGCTTCTATCTAAAACTATTCAGAATAATGTTTTAGTTAAGCATAGTCCTAGCTAGCTCTTATAGTGACATGTTTTTCTTGTCAACAACTCCATTTTATTAAGGCTACTTAATGAAGAGAAATTGTGTTTAATGCCATTTTTTTTAACAAAGAAGCTCTAAACTCTCATTATTAAATTCTCTACTATAATCGCTCTGAATCGCAACTGTTGAGAGATCCTTCTCATTTTGTACTTTCTTCATAAAGTTAAAAACAGATTTTTAAGGTTTTATCTTTTTTTCTTAAGAAGAAAACTCATTTGTACATAGAGAAGTTGATGTGCCACGAGATTCAACCATCCATTGTCAAACATGGAGATTTTCTAACCAAGTTTTTAGTGTTTATCTTGTAGGTGGAAATGAGGAGAGATGGTTTCAAAGCATCAATTACAACAAGCTATATCATTCTCTTATATTTTGGACTCCATCAAGATAAAGCATAAATGGAAGAACAAGCACAAGCTTAGAAGTTTCATCAAACATTCTAAAACTTACAATAATCTGATCCCCGTTGAGTGTTTGGCATATTTGGTTGACCTAACAATCTTGTATCAAAAAGTATCCTTTGTAAATATTGTAGCTGACTTCTCTAGATTTTTAGAATGGGGTCTTGCATTTAAAATGGAGGTTGTTTGCTAGTTGAATTATAACGACCCCTTTTCCCAGCAAGATATTGTCTGCTCTGGGGATTGGGACGTAGCCCAATTTCCTCCCTCTCACGGCTTTGTTTGGCGAGAACTTCTCAGTCGGTCACCCAACCTGGTACTACTCTCACCGAAGCACTTTTAACTTCGGAGTTCTTATGGGATCCGTTGTCAATTGTGCTCCAAAACGCGTCTTGCTATCTTGGGAGGGTCTCTTTACATATGTTTCATTTCCACATACTTCCCCAAGTGATGTGGAATTGTGACGACCCCCTTTTTACGACCCGTCACCTTCCAGTTCGCCCGCGTGGACGTAGTGCCATCCGGGTTCCAGGTTCGTGCAGTCATCGTACAAATACTTACACATCCAGGTCATCACAATCACCCCCTCTCGGGGGCCCAACGTCCTCGTTGGCCATATTTCTGGTTGGGTACAGGCTCTGTACCATTTGTAACGACCCCTTTTCCCAGCAAGATATTCTCCACTCTGGGGATTAGGCCAATATCCTCCCTCTCACGGCTTTGTTTCGCAAGAACTTCCCAGTCGGTCACCCAACTTGGTACTACTCTCACCGAAGCACTTTTAACTTCGGAGTTCTTATGGGATCCGTTGTCAATTGTGCTCCAAAACGCGTCTTGCTATCTTGGGTGGGTCTCTTTACATATGTTTCATTTCCACATACTTCCTCAAGCGATATGGAATTTTGACGACCCCCTTTTTACGACCCGTGACCTTCCGGTTCACCCGCGCGGATGTACCGTCATCCGGGTTCCGGTTTATGCAGTCATCGTACACATACTTACACATCCGGGTCATCACACGAATGGTCCCCGAATAGAGAGTATCATTCTTGCAAAAGAAGCCTAATATCGCTTTATGAACTTGAGGCCCAATCTTGCCTATGCTCAGAGCCAATCTTTCCCAAAGTCGATGATAAAGCATGTCACGTGCTCCAAGTAATTTCCTTGCTTCCCTTGATACTAATTAATAAAATAAGAAGGATGGTCATTTCATTTTAAGTTATGTGAATTAAGTGTTGTATGTGTTTGTCACTCAGCTAGTGCATGGTTAGCCGAATAGTGTCTTTTCATACTTTATTTTAACCACTCCTCTAATTTTGTAACCCTAATTTTTGGGGCTTTTATTAGCTCCTCTTAGGGCTTGTTTTCGACATTCAAATTGAACTCACAAAAACCTTTTCTTGTGTGGAACCTTTTCCTTACAACAACACTTTTCCTTTTGAATGGTTATTAACCGATTGTAATGTTTACAAAGTTGAGTTTGATCTTTTGTGAGTTTGATCAAACTTTCTTACTATTACAACTCTCTCAGTTTCATTCATTTTGAGGTGAATTTATATTAAAGTTTTACAAAGCTCTCAACAAACAAGTTGGAGCGCTTTCTTACACAAGAATAGCCATAGGAGTCGTTAGTTACATTTTGGTAGCTTTTTGATATCAGCTTGCGACCTCTTTGTACATAATTTCGTCATCCAAGTGAATTTGGTTATTTTGGAGGGCACCATCTTCACCTATAGAGCATGATGCTATCTAAAAGTCTTGTGAAGACAACTCAAATTTAATGAGTTATTATTTTCCCAAATTGGATCTGATTCTCAACCAAGAGGTGCAATCTGATTTTTTAAAAACATAAGCATTTTTGTCATATCTCCCATTTTTGGGCAGCGATATTTAGAAGTTATTTTTATACAGCTAAAAGTTGATTCTATCAAATTTCACATGAAAACGTTTTCAATTGACAGAGTTATAATGTTCTCAACTCAGCCCCCAAAATCTACCTAGAATTCTGGTTGACTGTAAAGTTGTCATCTTTCCATTTTGGTGGCACACTAGAGGTCATCTACAATGACATAAATATAATATTTTCCTCCTAGACTTGCGGTCTTTGATGATCTGAAAAGATCCATTTTGAGTAATTGGAGGGATTTAGAAGAAGATACAATATTCTTAGGCACAAACAAACACTTTGTTTGATTTTCCATTTGACATGCATCACAAATTTTATCATTTTTGAATGTGATTTTAGGAAAATTCCTAGCTAAATTACTTCTAGAGATCTCATCTAAGGCATCTACTCTTACGTGATCTAATCTCCTTTGCCAATACCAACAATCAATAGAACAAAAGTTAGCTGTAAAATATTTTTCATCAAAACCAAATATATTATTCAAATTAATCGTATACACAATTTTTATTCTCATACGACAAATATTATTTTTCCATTTTTGCTATCTTAAATCGTGCAAATTCTCAATTAAAAAATATTTTCAATAATGGGGAACTAAGACATTACCTTTTGTACCAATATCTATAATTTTGCCTTTTTGATTCCATACGAACAGGAGGTTTGCTTTCTTTTTAGTCATGGAGCTTAAATTTGAGCAATTCTCGTCTTATGTTTTGAGCACTAACTATGTGGGTACGACTCATCTTTCAAGGGAGATTCTCCAAACTCATTCTCCTTCGCCATAAAGCACATGTTTGGCAATCCCATCATCATCTTTTTCTTTATCTGGCTCAACTTGTTGACTTGATGAAGCTTTGAGAGCGATGTCTTTCTTCTTGGAGAATTCTTTCTCCTTTAGCTCTTTCTTTTGTTAGCCTTCATTGTGATTTCAGGTGTCATGAGAGATCCAATAAACTTCTCCATCTTTAATACTTCAAGATCACGAGTCTCTTGGATTTCCATCACATTAGGTTGCCACGATCTTCCTAGACACCTTTCCTCATCAACTCTTCGTCGGGGTAAATCCTACCAAGAGATTATGAACTTGTAATGTTAGTAAAACATGTCAACATTTTGTCTATTATTTCATTCTTTTCTTTAGAAAATAGTTTATATTCATGTACAATTATACTTGATTTACTTTCTTTTACTTGAGTAGCGTCTTTGTGTGTGACTTCAAGAAATCTCCATATTTGGCATTATCATATCCTTATACTCTATTAAATGGGTAAAGGACAATTTGGTCCCCACATTATGGTGAAAATGATAATTTGCACCGTAAACTCGAATAATGGGTAAAAACAACCTTAATGTATTGACAATGGGCAATTCACCTCATGCTGTGTCATTTTCTGTTAAAATGACATGTTTTCTTCACGTGTCATATTTTTCTACCCAAAATTCCCTTGCCCGGAGTCAGAACCAGACCAGACCAGTTCGCCTAAATTTTAAAAACTAATTCCGGTCCCGTTCTGACTAATGGATGAATAACTAGTGCCAATGTGAGCTTCACTTTCGCGAAACATGGTGGCCATTAGTGCTATCCACTGCAAGCTTCACCTTCGCAAAAATACCCTCCCCAATCGCCCGACCTAGCTGGTACTTCCCGATATTGTGAACGAAACCCATTTCCGTATTCAGACTCCAAAAATTGCCAGCAAAAAAACTCAACGCAATCAATCTATCAGACAATCTCCTCCTCATTCTTCGTCTGGTAGATGAAGATCCTGTTGACTTATTGAGTGTATAAGTCTAAATATGTTTTTGATGTTGTATTTATATGTTAAGAAATGTAATTTGATTATGTTTAATATATGAGAATAATGAATTATGCATATGAGTTTAATCTGTTGGAAATTCCCTTAAAAAGAGTATTTTGGTTGTCTAACAAATGTGTTTAAGTGTTCAGGGCTAAATAGTAAAACATGGCTGAAAATTGATAAACAAAGTGTTTCCACCGATCGCTAAACGACAAAAAAAAGAGGACTTCCACCGATCGCTAAACGACAAAGAAAAGAGGACTTCCACCGATCGCTAAACGACAAAGAAAAGAGGACTTCCACCGATCGCTAAACGACAAAGAAAAGAGGACTTCCACCGATCGCTAAACGACAAAGAAAAGAGGACTTCCACCGATCGCTAAACGACAAAAAAAAGAGGACTTCCACCGATCGCTAAACGACAAAGAAAAGAGGACTTCCACCGATCGCTAAACGACAAAAAAAAGAGGACTTCCACCGATCGCTAAACGACAAAGAAAAGAGGACTTCCACCGATCGCTAAACGACAAAGAAAAGAGGACTTCCACCGATCGCTAAACGACAAAAAAAAGAGGACTTCCACCGATCGCTAAACGACAAAGAAAAGAGGACTTCCACCGATCGCTAAACGACAAAGAAAAGAGGACTTCCACCGATCGCTAAACGACAAAAAAAAGAGGACTTCCACCGATCGCTAAACGACAAAAAAAAGAGGACTTCCACCGATCGCTAAACGACAAAGAAAAGAGGACTTCCACCGATCGCTAAACGACAAAGAAAAGAGGACTTCCACCGATCGCTAAACGACAAAGAAAAGAGGACTTCCACCGATCGCTAAACGACAAAAAAAAGAGGACTTCCACCGATCGCTAAACGACAAAGAAAAGAGGACTTCCACCGATCGCTAAACGACAAAGAAAAGAGGACTTCCACCGATCGCTAAACGACAAAGAAAAGAGGACTTCCACCGATCGCTAAACGACAAAAAAAAGAGGACTTCCACCGATCGCTAAACGACAAAGAAAAGAGGACTTCCACCGATCGCTAAACGACAAAAAAAAGAGGACTTCCACCGATCGCTAAACGACAAAGAAAAGAGGACTTCCACCGATCGCTAAACGACAAAGAAAAGAGGACTTCCACCGATCGCTAAACGACAAAGAAAAGAGGACTTCCACCGATCGCTAAACGACAAAGAAAAGAGGACTTCCACCGATCGCTAAACGACAAAAAAAAGAGGACTTCCACCGATCGCTAAACGACAAAGAAAAGAGGACTTCCACCGATCGCTAAACGACAAAGAAAAGAGGACTTCCACCGATCGCTAAACGACAAAAAAAAGAGGACTTCCACCGATCGCTAAACGACAAAAAAAAGAGGACTTCCACCGATCGCTAAACGACAAAGAAAAGAGGACTTCCACCGATCGCTAAACGACAAAAAAAAGAGGACTTCCACCGATCGCTAAACGACAAAGAAAAGAGGACTTCCACCGATCGCTAAACGACAAAGAAAAGAGGACTTCCACCGATCGCTAAACGACAAAGAAAAGAGGACTTCCACCGATCGCTAAACGACAAAGAAAAGAGGACTTCCACCGATCGCTAAACGACAAAAAAAAGAGGACTTCCACCGATCGCTAAACGACAAAGAAAAGAGGACTTCCACCGATCGCTAAACGACAAAAAAAAGAGTCGCTAAACGACAAAGAAAAGAGGACTTCCACCGATCGCTAAAAGCTTACTCTCACCGATCGCTAAACGACAAAAAAAAGAGGACTTCCACCGATCGCTAAACGACAAAGAAAAGAGGACTTCCACCAATCGCTAAAAGATTACTCACACCGATCGCTAAACGACAAAGGCAGAGTCGTTCAAAGAGTAAATGATCTGCCAGCTAAACGACAAAATAACTACATGTATCGATGGCGGTTCAGACTTTCAAAGCAACATATACCGATGGTGGGATGGCGGTTCGACTCTTTAAAATAACATATACCGATGCATGTTCAAGATTCATAAAGCTTCACCTACCGAAGGCGGTTCAAATTTATAAGTTGCATCTACCGATGGCGGATCAATCATTTCAAAGGCAACATCATCTGGTGTACAGTATCTTCCGCCAGATTTAAAAATAAAATGTCGCGAAGCTATAGTTTGCGTCCATGGCCTTAACTCCAGAGCATTAATGGCGACGAGCGAATAGAAACTCCAGAAAGCAACGGCTAGCTACTTTGTACGGATGGTGCTCCAACGGTAATAAAATTTCCATATTTGGATAAGGAGCATTGAAGTTCATTAGCCGTTTGCAGACAGAGTATTTAAGAGAAGAAGATAGATCGAAGAAACAACTTTTGCAAAATTCATTTCTGAGTCCTAACGAGCTAAATTTTCATACTCTGTATTTTCATCTACTCTTCTCGAATCTTGAACTTAAGATTTAATCTTTGAGGGAGAGTAGTTTGTTATGATTTTACAAACTCACATTTCTGTAAAGGCAGTGGATTGTCGCCCGTGAAGAGCAATCAAGAATCTGTATAAGGCAGTAGATCGACGCCCGGAAGTTCGATCTTGTTTTCTCGTGAGGAGAAGTTTAAGGATCTTTAAGGGGGAAACCTTGAAGCGTGGATGTAGGCAGGTTTTGGCCGAACCACGTAAAAACTCGTGTGTTGGATTTTCTCACTCTCTCCTTTACTTTTATTGTTTGATTGTTTGTCGTTAGATTAAAAAATTCAAAAAGGTCTAATTCACCCCCCTCTTAGACAATCTTGATCCTACAATTGGTATCAGAGCAAGGTTTAATATTGTCTAAGTTGTTTATCTAGAAAATATTGTGATATTTGAAATGGCATTTAACACACACTCTACACAAATGGAAGGCCAGTCTACCACTAGACCTCAATTCTTCGATGGTAATGATTATGTGTACTGGAAATCTAGAATGAGAATTTATGTTCAGACTATGGACTATGGCATATGGAATAATATATAATTTGGTCCATTTAAAGCCATGAAAACTGAAAACAGGGTTAGCATACCAAAAAGGTCTGATGAATTAACTGAATCAGACAAGAAGAATTTAAGCTTAAATGCCAAAGCTGTTAATACTCTATACTGTGCTCTGAACAGAGATGAGTTTAATAGAGTACAAGGGTGTGATAATGCTAAAGAGATTTGACACCTTTTAGAGATCACACACGAAGGCACAAATCAAGTAAAAGAGAGCAAACTGAATATGCTTATACATGAGTATGAGCTATTTTCTATGCTTAAGGATAAATCTGTTTCTTCTAAGTTTACGAGATTTACTAACATAACTAATGGGTTAAAAGCTCTTGGTAAATCCTACTCTAGTAAAGAACAGGTCAGGAAAATTCTCAGATGTCTTCCAAGAAGCTGGCAGCCGAAGGTGACTGCCATTCAAGAAGCAAAGGATCTCAAGGTTCTAAAATTTGAGGAACTCATTGGATCATTCATGACACATGAGATCACAATGAGGTCAAACGAGAAGGAAGACCTCAAGGAAAAAGAGGCTACAAAAAGAAAAGATATTGCTATGAAAGCCTCCTCCAATAAACAAGAAGTATCTGAGGAAGAAGAAGAAGAAGATGATGAGGATATTGCCCTCATTACAAGGAGGTTCAGCAAATTCCTCCAGAGGAAAAAAATGCAAGGAAGGAGATTTCCAAAGGTTGAGAAATCTCAAATGGAGAAGGAAATCACATGCTTCGGGTGTGGAAAGCCGGGTCACATGAAGGCAGACTGTCCACAAGCAAAGAAGATTCCCAAGAAGTTTAAGAAGAAGGCTATGAAGGCTACTTGGGATGACAGTGAAGGTGACATCTCTTCTTCAGAAGATGAGGAAGTGGCAAATCCATGCTTCATGGCCAAGGAGGATGAGGTTAGCCATTCTTCTAGTCATAGTGAATCTGATGATGACGGTGATATAGTTGATGCATTTAATGATTTGGTTAAGCAATTTGGCATGTTGAAGGCCAAATACAATTCGTTGAAAAGAGAAAATGCAAGTCTAGTTGAAAAGCATGCTAAGGAAACTAATCAGCATGATAAGGAAATCAACGAACTTAAAAGCAAAAATGAGGACTTGACTAAAATTGTTCTGAATTTTACTAATGGCACCAAGTTATTTAAGATGCTATTAGGTAGTCAAAGAGTAAATTTTGACAAATCAGGATTAGGATACGATAGGTTTAACAAAAAGAAAGTACTTAATAATTACTTTGTCAAATCTTCTATTTGCCATGAGTGTAATGAAGTAGGACATAAATCTTTTCTATGTCCTTTAAAATCAAACAATATCAAATCTGGCAGCAAACTACAATGAGTTCCTAAGGGGACTAGGCCTAACTCTAGGACCCAAAAGGTTTGGGTACCAAAGAAGACAACTTGATCTTCTGTTTTGCAGGTTGATTGTTCTCCAGGGAAAAATCAATGGTACCTCGACAGTGGATGCTCGTGGCATATGACAGAAGACTCAACTAAGTTTGCTGTTGTCAACAAGAAGAAAGGAAGCGTTACTTTTGGTGGAAACCAAAAGGGCAAAATTGTTGGCATCGGTAATATAGGTAACAGCCTTAATCCTATTATTGAGAATGTGTTATTAGTTGAATGATTAAAGCATAATTTTCTTAGTATTAGTCAATTATGTGATAAAGGATATAAGGTGACTTTTAAGTCAAATTCCTGCATAATTAAGGATGTTTCAAATAGCAAGATTCTCTTTACTGGTTATAGGAAAGAGAATATTTATATCATTGATTTAGATAACATTGTTTGTAATGATGAGAAATGCTTTGCTGCTAATTCTTCTAATGACTGCTGGACTTGGCATAGGAGATTAGGACACGTAGGGATGGATACCTTAGCTAAGATTACTAAGGAGAATTTAGTTAGAGGGATCCCTAAGATATTCTTTGAGAAGGATAAGGTCTGTGAAGCCTGCCAAATGGGTAAACAGATCAAAAGTTCTTTTGCATCAAAGAATGCAATCTCTACTTCTAAGCCTTTCTAACTCCTTCACATGGATCTTTTCGGTCCTTCTAATATAGTCAGCTTAGGAGGAAAATTCTACGCTTATGTCATTGTTGATGACTTCTCTAGATTCACTTGGGTATTCTTTCTGAAGTCAAAGGATGAAACTTTTGATACATTCTCTAGCTTTGGGGAAAGAGTTCAAAATGAAAAGGAGCTCATCATAGTTGCTATTCGTAGTGATCATGGTAGAGAGTTTGAAAATGAGAAATTTGAACTTTTGTGTCTCAAAAATGGAATTGAGCACAATTTCTCTTCTCCTAGAACCCTTCAGTAAAATGGTGTTGTTGAGAGGAAGAATAGATCTCTCCAAGAGCTTGCTAGGACTATGCTTAATGAAAACTCTCTTCCTAAGTATTTCTGGGCTGAAGCTATTGTAACAGCCTGTTATGTGCTCAATTGGGTCTCTATAAGACCAGTTCTTGAGAAAACTCCTTATGAGCTCTAGCATGGAAAAAATCCCTCTGTCAAATACTTTAGAGCATTCGGTAGTAAATGTTTCATTCTTAATACTGAGAATAATTTAGGAAAATTCGATTCCAAATCTGATCTTGGAATTTTTCTGGGTTATTCTCTTTCCAGTAAAGCTTATATAGTGTTCAATAAGAGAACTCTAGTTGTAGAGGAATCTGTACATGTCAACTTTAATGAGTCCCCTCAGCTCACAATCAATGTGGATGAGAATGTTCCCTTAGAAAAGCATCTAGATTCCCTTTCCTTAGATAAGCCTACAGATATCCCTCAAACTGAAAAATCCCTAGAACCTACTTCAAGTTCTCTAGATATTGTTCCTGTCAAGGATGAAATTCCTGCTCTTCCTAGGGATTGGAAGTATGTCAAAGATCATCCCTTAGTTGAAGTCTTAGGAGATCCTTCCTTAGGAGTAAAGACTAGATCTTCTCTTAGGAATCTCTGTGCCAATGTAGCATTCATTTCCCAAGTAGAGCCTAAGAAATTTGAAGAGGCCAAGATTGATGATAATTGGATTTTGGCTATGCAAGAGGAGCTAAATCAATTTGAAATGAGCAAGGTATGAGAACTTGTTCCACGGCCTAAAGATCATCCCATTATTGGAACTAAATGGGTTTACAAGAATAAATTGGATGAAAATGAGATTGTTGTAAGAAATAAAGCTAGACTAGTTGCTAAGGGATACTCTCAAGAAGATTTTGAGGAATCCTTTGCCCCTGTAGCTAGACTAGAGTCAACCAGAATGCTCTTAGCTTTTGCCTGCTACAAGAACTTCACACTCTTTCAAATGGATTTAAAGAGTGCATTCTTAAATGGTTACATCACAGAAGAAGTTTATGTTGAGCAGCCCTTAGGTTTTGAAGCCTTTGATAAACCCGACCATATATACAAACTAAGGAAAGCTCTTTATGGTCTTAAGCAGACTCCTAGAGCTTGGTATGATAGATTGAAGAATTTCCTTGAGGAAAAGAATTTCAAAAAGGGTAACACCGATTCAACTCTGTTTACCATGCAAAAGGATGAGGATATTCTGTTAGTTCAAATCTATGTCGATGACATTATTTTTGGATCAACTAATGTCACTATGTGTAATGAATTTTCCTCCCTCATGCAAAGTGAATTTCAAATGAGTATGACGGGGGAGTTAAAATTCTTCTTAGGGTTCCAGATCAGTCAATCTCCTGACGGCATTTTCTTCTGTCAAGAAAAATACATTAAGGAGCTCCTAAAGAAATTTGGTCTAGAATCTGTTAAATCTTCTAGAACTCCCATGAGTACCACAACCAAATTGGACGAAGATGAAAATGGAATAAATGTGGATATTAAAAAGTATCGTGGTATGATTGGATCATTGTTATATCTGACTGCAAGTAGGCCAGATATTCTCTTTAGTGTATGTCTATGTGCTAGATTCCAAGCTGCTCCTAAGGAGTCTCATTTATCTGCTGTCAAAAGAATTTTCAAATATTTGAGTGGGACTTATGACTTAGGATTATGGTATCCAAAGAGCACTTCTTTTGATCTGGTTGGATATTCTGATTCAGATTATGCTGGTAGTCTTGTTGATAGGAAAAGCACCAATGACACTTGTCAATTCTTAGGAGAATCTTTAGTGTCTTGGTACTCTAAGAAACAGAATTATGTTGCATTATCAACTGCTGAGAGTGAATATATTGCTGCTGGCAGTTGTTGTGTACAAATGCTTTGGATGAAACAAACTATAGAAGATTATAATCTTTTGTATGATAGGATTCCTATTCGGTGTGACAACACCAGTGCCATTAATATTTCCAAAAATCCGATCCAACTTTCTAGAACTAAGCATATAGAGGTCAGATATCACTTTATAAGAGATCATGTTCAAAAAGGTGATATTTCCTTAGAATTTGTTAATTCTGTTGCTCAATTAGCTGACATCTTTACCAAGCCTTTGGATGAAAAGACCTTCAATAATATTAGAATAAGGTTAGGTCTCATTCGGGTTGAGAAAACCTAAGATTCTTCTTTTGTTGGTAAATTATGTTGGTCTCTGAAGGCATCGGAAGATGTATGTCTTCTATTGGGCCTCAGATAATGTATATCTACCGATAGGCATCGGAAGATATATTCTTCAATCTGCCGACACGTGTCACCATCGGGCGATATCAGTTTTACACGTGTGTCGTCTTTCAGTCGGGCGAAACTCTAAGGTTTTAAATTCATTTTTTTTTTCTTTAAACGTTTCATCTTTCGCGCTCTTTCTCAAGCCTCTGCCCTACCACTCATCTGTTCATTCCCTAAATTTCTCCTCTCTCGAGTTTCACTTTCTTGTCGAACAAATGGCTTCATCATCCCGTGCTGTTCGGAAACCGGCCAAGAAGAAGGCTAAAATATCAGTCCGTCAGTCACGAGAGCTTCCTCGTGCAAACCAGTGGCCATCGCTCTATTTTCACAATCAGACCGCTGAAGCCAGGTATCATGACAATTTCAAACATAAATCTTTGATTCCCTGTAGAGGGATTATCCCTGAGGATTTAGCTAGATTAGATATTGTTGAACCATTGAAAGATCTTGGACTACTGGAATTATTTGATGTCGAGTCTTTCTATTACCCTAAGGCGATCAAAATGTTCTATGCCAACCTTAGCTTCCCCTCGGATCTTTCTACCCTTTCAAGCTATGTGTATGGAAAACACATAGTTATTACCTCCCAAACCATCAATTCCTATTCTGGGGAGTCCACACCTAGATAGTCATCCCAAATTTTATGAGTCTGGACATGCGCCCCCTTTTCTTAACTCTCTTGCGGGTCATCAATTTTTGAAGGCTATTGCTTTGGATCCAAATCTCATCCCTGATCCCTTGAAGAGCAAGCATCTCAACTGCAGGGCTCGGCTCTTTCACCAGATGATCGGGTATAATATCATTCCTAAGGGTGGTCACCACGATGAAGTAAGTGGTATGGATTTATTTGTTCTGTTTGCCCTTTATCAAAAGACCCCCTTTGATATGAGCTTCATTGTTTTACGGATGATGGTACAGAGTGTCTCCTCTAGGGCTACTTCCCTTCCTTATAATCTCCTACTCATGCGACTCTTTGCGCAGTTTGAAGTAGAATTTCCAGAGAAATATGATCCCTTCCGATTACAACCTTCCAGCTACTACTCCACCACTACTCTCAACAGAATGGGGATCAAAAGGAATCGCAAAGGAGATTTTGTTTTGGATCAGAGCAAGAAAAAGGCTATTAAAGCTAAATCTGTCAAGCTTGGGAAGAGGAAAATTCTCTTGCAAGAGGAATCTGTTCAAGAAGGTATGAATGAATCTGAGATTCCTGCCTTTGATGACTCACCTTCTGCCTCTCAGGTGTCTCGTTCCCATCCTCCTCGCCTTTTCCTTCCTCCTTTTGTTCCTAGCCTTCCTCCTACTTCTCTTCCTCCTCCTCCTATACCTCCTACATTAGTGGCACATACCACTCCAATATCTGTGCCTTCTCCACTTCCAGAGTATCCACCTTCTCCTCCACCAACTATTTTGTTGCCATCTCTGTCTGCTCCAGCCCCTACCTCTCCCTCAGTTCAATCTGCTCCTGCAGTTCCAACTGCTCCTACACTCCCAATTACTCATCCAAGTCCAATTGCTCCTCCAAGTCCAATTGCTCCTCCAGTCCACACTACTCTTCAAGTACAAGTTTCCTCCCCACTACCGTCCAATGCTCCTGCAACTTCTCAAACATATCAGAGGAGATCATTCATTGGTGAGGTCCAGCTCAATGAGTTCATGTCACGCCTAGACCGCTTCAACACTGCTCTCTCCACTGTTCAGGACCAGTACACTGATTTGAAGTCCTGCATAGAGAGCCTCGGCAACAGCACTCAGTTTTGTTAAGAACCAAATTGATGTGTCTGTTGATGCACGGCTCACAAAGACCAAATTGGATTTGACCAAGGATCTTGATGTAGTTCAAGATCAGCTTGCTAAGAAGATGGATCGCCATAGGGAGATTTTGTCACTGGATTTCTGCGCTCTCAAGGCTCAATTTGATGCTTTCTGCCCTGAACCACCCAGCCCTCATTCCTACCCAGGGGATTGCTCTGAAGTCCTCCGCCCTCCTATCATGAGACCTGAGGTTGGTGAAGTTGCTCGCCTTATGCCTTTGGATCTTCAGGAGGCAGAACTGCACTTCCCTCCTCCTGTTGCTCCTCTTGTTCCCGAGCCTTCACCTAAGCCAGCCAGTCCAATGGATGTATCTCATACTGGACCCCTTGTCGAGCAACCATCCTCTGCTCCTCTACTAGAGCCTCCTACCTGTATGGACTTGGTAGTCTCTCCAGAAGCATCTCCACCTCCTCCTCCATGTATGGATTTGGTGGTATACCAAGCACCTCTTCCTCTCGATACTGCATCACTTCAAGCCCTTGTGGATGATTATTTCCTTCCGCACCTTGAAGTGCATTCTTGGCTTATCCATGCATTTTGGCAGTAGTTTTTAGATTTCTTTAAATAGGCGATATTTTTTTTGTGTCCAATTTTACTGACATTCTAATGTTGTGTATTTGACAATCTTTCCCTGAAATGTGTTGAATGCATTGTTTCTTCTGTCTTTCTGCTCAATTTTGATAATGTCAATGGGGGAGAGAGTCTTTGATTCATGCTGATATGAGAAATTAGATTTGTTTTGACAATATTAGTGTGAATGGTTGAAATCTGGTTGTGATTCGAAATTGGATAGAATGCATATACTGTGGGGGAGCTAGGTTTATGGGAGAGCGTTATCTAATCAAATTTATAGATTGTCATCATCAAAAAGAGGGAGATTGTTGACTTATTGAGTGTATAAGTCTAAATATGTTTTTGATGTTGTATTTATGTGTTAAGAAATGTAATTTGATTATGTTTAATATATGAGAATAATGAATTATGCATATGAAATTAATCTGTTGGAAATGCCCTTAAAAAGAGTATTTTGGTTGTCTAACAAATGTGTTTAAGTGTTCAGGGCTAAATAGTAAAACAGGGCTGAAAATTGATAGACAAAGTATTTCATCATCCGCTGGTGTTTAAAGCTTACTTCCACCGATCGCTAAAAGTTTGCTCTCACCGATCGCTAAACGACAAAGAAAAGAGGACTTCCACCGATCGCTAAAAGCTTACTCTCACCGATCGCTAAACGACAAAGAAAAGAGGACTTCCACCAATCGCTAAAAGCTTACTCACACCGATCGCTGAACGACAAAGAAAAGAGGACTTCCACCGATCGCTAAAAGATTACTCACACCGATCGCTAAACGACAAAGGCGGAGTCGTTCAAAGAGTAAATGATCCGCCAGCTAAATGAAAAAATAACTACATGTACCGATGGCGGTTCAGACTTTCAAAGCAACATATACCGATGGCGGTTCAGACTTTCAAAGCAACATATACCGATGGCGGTTCGGCTCTTTAAAATAACATATACCGATGCCGGTTCAAGATTCATAAAGCTTCACCTACCGAAGGCGGTTCAAATTTATAAGTTGCATCTACCGATGGCGGATCAAGCATTTCAAAGGCAACAACATCTGGTGTACAGTATCTTCCGCCAGATTTAAAAACAAAATGCCGCGAAGCTACAGTTTGTCATCCATGGCCTTAACTCTAGAGTATTAATGGCGACGAGCGAATAGCAACTCCAGAAAGCAACGGCTAGCTACTTTGTACGGATGGTGCTCCAACGGTAATAAAATTTCCATATTCGGATAAGGAGCATTGAAGTTCATTAGCCGTTTGCAGACAAAGTATTTAAGAGACGAAGATAGCTCGAATAAACAACTTTTGCAAAATTCATTTCTGAGCCCTAACGAGCTAAATTTTCATACTCTGTATTTTCATCTACTCTTCTCGAATCCTGAACTTAAGATTTAATCTTTGAGGGAGAGTAGTTTGTTCTGATTTTACAAACTCACATTTCAGTAAAGGCAGTGGATTGTCGCCCGTGAAGAGCAATCCAGAATCTGTATAAGGCAGTAGATCGATGCCTGGAAGTTCGATCTTGTTTTCTCTTGAGGAGAAGTTTAAGGATCTTCAAGGGGGAAACCTTGAAGCGTGGATGTAGGCAGGTTTTTGCCGAACCACGTAAAAACTCGTGTGTTGGATTTTCTCACTCTCTCCTTTACTTTTATTGTTTGATTGTTTGTCGTTAGATTAAAAAATTCAAAAAGGTCTAATTCACCCCCCTCTTAGACAATGTCGATCCTACAGATCCTTCGTCGCATCTGCCATGTGAGTGGCTCTGAATGTGTAACAGGGGAGGTCGAAGAATATTTACAAATCTGTTATGGAGGTAAAGGATTTTGTGGATTGCCATTGTAGGGAGGCTAATCTCGTTGTTTGGTTGGTTGGTGTAGGCAAGGGTGGGTTTGAATGGAAGGTAGACGAAGAAGATTGCTGAATTGTTGGAGCTGCGCAGCGCCACCACTCCTACGACGTTGTTTTTGCTTTGACAAGCTTGCTGAGCTTTGCACGTCGCTACTTTGGTGCTTTGAATCTTCCTCCTCCTCCTCGTTTTCTTCCCGCTTCGACTCGCCATTCGATTCCAACGAGTTACCGAGTCCATCGGTTCTGCTCGCATTCGCTTCGAATTCTTCTTCATCTTTGATCGAATCACCGATCGACGACGACTTCATCTTTGACTCTGATTCCGTAGCGGTTCGAACCAGTCCATGTTCGTTTCATGTCGGTTCTATTGGTTCAAGTTTCACTTGATCTTTAATAGCGCCACTCTGTTTTTCCTCACCTTTTTTAGTAGAATTAGACTGGTGGAAAGATCTTTTATCATGATCGTCGGTATCCTCGCCGGGAATTGAGTTTTTGACGTTAATACTTGTTAATGGTTTTCTCTCTCCTCCGCTTCTATCCTGATCATCTTTCAGATCCGTCACCAACAACTCTTCCTTTAAGCTCCGCTTCATTTCTTCCTCTAATCTCTTCAGCTTGGATTCCAACAACTTGTACACACACAAAGAAACCCTCTTAGATCTCAAATTGAAACCGAACGGTCCCCCTCAAATATTTCACGAAAACGTCAAAATTTACATGATCGAGACATTACGACGTTGAACCTTGCGACGGAGTTCCTCGACTTGAATCCTCCTCAGCTCGTCAACCATAGGCGTCAAGCTGGCCGAATCGTCGTGGTCATGAAACATGAAGCATCTTTTGAGGTCATCAAACTGCTTCCGACATTCCTCTATCCCTCTATTTTTCACTTCAGATCCCAACTCTGTAATTCCGGCCTGGTTTTAACTCCAGGCAGGGACATTTCAGGTAGAAAAATATGACACGTGACGAAAACGTGTCATTTTAACAGAAAATGGCACGGTAGGGGATGAATTATCCATTATTAATACATTAAGGTTGTTTTTGCCCATTATCCGAGTTATGGTGCAAATTGTCATTTTCACCATAATGTGGAAGCAAATTGCACTTTACCCCTATTAAATTAATTCTTATTTAAAAAATAATATAGATTGTTCATGGCTTTAGCGTTTAGAAACAATCTACTTTTATTGTTTTCATCATATTTAAATGGCAACTTGATGTGAACCGAGAAGCGATAAATCTCATTGTCAAGGACCATGATCTATTAGAAGATAAAGGAGGTCCAACGAACAAAGCATCACATGGTTTAGTCGTGGAAACCCGAGGAAAAGAGCGATCACAACAAAAGCAAGAAACTATAAAAATAAAGAGCTTTGTAACATGGAAGTGGGCCCCACAAACTTGGCAAAATAAGACCCACAAGGCACGGAATTAGGCTCCACAAATACTAATGGATTAGAGAGAGAAGGGTAAAGATCCACGCAAACTACAAAGAGATAAAGATTCACGTGGGTTGGAAAGAGATAAAGATCCACATGACTTGGTTTATGATGTGATCCAAGTTGAGACCAGATCAAGGCCCAAGAACAAAGATTCAATTGAAGATACGAGCGACCCAATCACTAGAGTAAGAAGCCCAAGATTATTGGAAGATCTTTTGAAGCAAGAGAGGCCAATGATGCATGAAGATTTACATGTGCCAAGCACATGCACGTGTAAGAATTAAAAAGTCACATGCGAAGCACATGCAAATTCAAACAAATCACGTATAAGAGATCTTATCCGACAGAATCTACTCAAATCCATTCACATCATATTCAAACGTAGTTTAAACGTGAGATGATATCTGATTATGCCAAGAATCATTATCTCACGATTTTATTAGTTATTTTATTTTAATTATTTAATTTAATTTTGATGTGTAGCCTATTTAATGGCAAAACTATTTGATTTAATAGAAGAACAAGTTTGAATTAAAAATTGAGTATTTTTTTAGAGAGGATTTCTCTTTAGTTTTTTGCGAAGAACAACGATCTTCTTCAAGTCACGCTTGAAGAATCTCGCTTGATAGCTTTGGTTCTTACCAATGAGTTTGGTCTGGGTCAAGCTCCTGTTTTGATAGCTTCGGTTCAGCCAACAGGTATGGCTCGGGTCAAGCTCCTGTTTTGATAACTAGGGTTCCATCGAATTCTTCGATTGAGGTCTTAGTTCCTTACTTTGTTCTTGAATCAAAAATGTGTTCCTTTCAATTATTCTGCGCTGTTGTCGGGTCCTGAGTCCTTTCGATTCGAGGTTCGCATCAGTTGGCATCAGTTGCTAGTATTTGGTGGGATCAATTAGTTAAGAACCGGAGGAGGAATGGTGAAGCAAGAAGGGTAAAGATCCACGCAAACTACAAAGAGATAAAGATTCACGTGGGTTGGAAATAGATAAAGATCCACATGACTTGGTTTATGATGTGATTCAAGTTGAGACCAGATCAAGACCCAAGAACAAAGATTCAATTGAAGATACGGGCCGCCCAATGACTAGAGTAAGAAGCCCAAGATTATTGGAAGATCTTTTGAAGCAAGAGAGGCCAATGATGCATGAAGATTTACATGTGTCATGCACATGCACGTGTAGGAATTAAAAAGTCACATGCGAAGCACATGCAAATTCAAACAAATCAGGTATAAGAGATCTTATTCGATAGAATCTACTCAAATCAATTCAAATCATATTCAAACGTAGTTTAAACGTGAGATGATATCTGATTATGCCAAGGATCATTATCTCACGATTTTATTAGTTATTTTATTTAATTTTTTTTAATTATTTAATTTAATTTTGATGTGTAGCCTATTTAATGGCAAAACTATTTGATTTAATAGAAGAACAAGTTTGAATTAAAAATTGAGTGTTTTTTTAGAGATGATTTCTCTTTAGTTCTTTGCGAAAAACAATGATCTTCTTCAAGTCACGCTTGAAGAATCTCGCTTGATAGCTTTGGTTCTTACCAACGAGTTTGGTCTGGGTCAAGCTCTTGTTTTGATAGCTTCGGTTCAGCCAACAGGTATGGCTCGGGTCAAGCTCCTGTTTTGATAACTAGGGTTCCATCGAATTCTTCGATTGGGGTCTTAGTTCCTTACTTTGTTCTTGAATAAAAAAGGCGTTCCTTTCAATTATTCCACGTTGTTGTCGGGTCCTGAGTCCTTTCGATTCGAGGTTCGCATCAGTTGGCATCAGTTGCTAGTATTTGGTGGGATCAATTAGTTAAGAACCGGAGGAGGAATGGTGAAGCAAGAAGGGTAAAGATCCACGCAAACTACAAAGAGATAAAGATTCACGTGGGTTGGAAAGAGATAAAGATCCACATGACTTGGTTTATGATGTGATCCAAGTTGAGACCAGATCAAGGCCCAAGAGCAAAGATTCAATTGAAGATACGGGCAGCCCAATGACTAGAGTAAGAAGCCAAAGATTATTGGAAGATCTTTTGAAGCAAGAGAGGCCAATGATGCATGAAGATTTACATATGTCATGCACATGCACGTGTAAGCATTAAAAAGTCACATGCGAAGCACATGCAAATTCAAACAAATCACGTATAAGAGATCTTATCCGACAGAATCTACTCAAATCAATTCAAATCATATTCAAACGTAGTTTAAACGTAAGATGATATCTGATTATGCCAAGGATCATTATCTCACGATTTTATTAGTTATTTATTTTATTTATTTTAATTATTTAATTTAATTTTGATGTGTAGCCTATTTAATGGCAAAACTATTTGATTTAATAGAAGAACAAGTTGAATTAAAAATTGAGTATTTTTTTAGAGAGGATTTCTCTTTAGTTTTTTGCGAAGAACAACGATCTTCTTCAAGTCACGCTTGAAGAATCTCGCTTGATAGCTTTGGTTCTTACCAATGAGTTTGGTCTGGGTCAAGCTCCTGTTTTGATAGCTTCGGTTCAGCCAACAAGGTATGGCTCGGGTCAAGCTCCTGTTTTGATAACTAGGGTTCCATCGAATTCTTCGATTGAGGTCTTAGTTCCTTACTTGTTCTTGAATCAAAAATGTGTTCCTTTCAATTATTCTGCGCTGTTGTCGGGTCCTGAGTCCTTTCGATTCGAGGTTCGCATCAGTTGGCATCAGTTGCTAGTATTTGGTGGGATCAATTAGTTAAGAACCGGAGGAGGAATGGTGAAGCAAGAAGGGTAAAGATCCACGCAAACTACAAAGAGATAAAGATTCACGTGGGTTGGAAATAGATAAAGATCCACATGACTTGGTTTATGATGTGATTCAAGTTGAGACCAGATCAAGACCCAAGAACAAAGATTCAATTGAAGATACGGGCCGCCCAATGACTAGAGTAAGAAGCCCAAGATTATTGGAAGATCTTTTGAAGCAAGAGAGGCCAATGATGCATGAAGATTTACATGTGTCATGCACATGCACGTGTAGGAATTAAAAAGTCACATGCGAAGCACATGCAAATTCAAACAAATCAGGTATAAGAGATCTTATTCGATAGAATCTACTCAAATCAATTCAAATCATATTCAAACGTAGTTTAAACGTGAGATGATATCTGATTATGCCAAGGATCATTATCTCACGATTTTATTAGTTATTTTATTTTAATTTTTTTTTAATTATTTAATTTAATTTTGATGTGTAGCCTATTTAATGGCAAAACTATTTGATTTAATAGAAGAACAAGTTTGAATTAAAAATTGAGTGTTTTTTTAGAGATGATTTCTCTTTAGTTCTTTGCGAAAAACAACGATCTTCTTCAAGTCACGCTTGAAGAATCTCGCTTGATAGCTTTGGTTCTTACCAACGAGTTTGGTCTGGGTCAAGCTCTTGTTTTGATAGCTTCGGTTCAGCCAACAGGTATGGCTCGGGTCAAGCTCCTGTTTTGATAACTAGGGTTCCATCGAATTCTTCGATTGGGGTCTTAGTTCCTTACTTTGTTCTTGAATCAAAAAGGCGTTCCTTTCAATTATTCCACATTGTTGTCGGGTCCTAAGTCCTTTCGATTCGAGGTTCGCATCAGTTGGCATCAGTTGCTAGTATTTGGTGGGATCAATTAGTTAAGAACCGGAGGAGGAATGGTGAAGCAAGAAGGGTAAAGATCCACGCAAACTACAAAGAGATAAGATTCACGTGGGTTGGAAAGAGATAAAGATCCACATGACTTGGTTTATGATGTGATCCAAGTTGAGACCAGATCAAGGCCCAAGAGCAAAGATTCAATTGAAGATACGGGCAGCCCAATGACTAGAGTAAGAAGCCAAAGATTATTGGAAGATCTTTTGAAGCAAGGTTGGAAAGAGATAAAGATCCACATGACTTGGTTTATGATGTGATCCAAGTTGAGACCAGATCAAGGCCCAAGAGCAAAGATTCAATTGAAGATACGGGCAGCCCAATGACTAGAGTAAGAAGCCAAAGATTATTGGAAGATCTTTTGAAGCAAGAAGGGTAAAGATCCACGCAAACTACAAAGAGATAAAGATTCACGTGGGTTGGAAAGAGATAAAGATCCACATGACTTGGTTTATGATGTGATCCAAGTTGAGACCAGATCAAGGCCCAAGAGCAAAGATTCAATTGAAGATACGGGCAGCCCAATGACTAGAGTAAGAAGCCAAAGATTATTGGAAGATCTTTTGAAGCAAGAAGGGTAAAGATCCACGCAAACTACAAAGAGATAAAGATCCACATGACTTGGTTTATGATGTGATCCAAGTTGAGACCAGATCAAGGCCCAAGAGCAAAGATTCAATTGAAGATACGGGCAGCCCAATGACTAGAGTAAGAAGGCCAATGATGCATGAAGATTTACATATGTCATGCACATGCACGTGTAAGCATTAAAAAGTCACATGCGAAGCACATGCAAATTCAAACAAATCACGTATAAGAGATCTTATCCGACAGAATCTACTCAAATCAATTCAAATCATATTCAAACGTAGTTTAAACGTAAGATGATATCTGATTATGCCAAGGATCATTATCTCACGATTTTATTAGTTATTTTATTTTAATTTTTGTTTTTTTAATTATTTAATTTAATTTTGATGTGTAGCCTATTTAATGGTAAAACTATTTGATTTAATAGAAGAACAAGTTTGAATTAAAAATTGAGTGTTTTTTTAGAGAGGATTTCTCTTTAGTTCTTTGCGAAGAACAACGATCTTCTTCAAGTCACGCTTGAAGAATCTCGCTTGATAGCTTTGGTTCTTACCAACGAGTTTGGTCTGGGTCAAGCTCCTGTTTTGATAGCTTCGGTTCAGCCAACAGGTATGGCTCGGGTCAAACTCCTGTTTTGATAGCTTCGGTTCAGCCAACAGGTATGGTTTGGGTCAAGCTCCTGTTTTGATAACTAGGATTCCATCGAATTCTTTGATTGGGGTCTTAGTTCCTTACTTTGTTCTTGAATAAAAAAGGCGTTCCTTTCAATTATTCCGCGTTGTTGTCGGGTCCCGGGTCCTTTCGATCCGAGGTTCGCATCACAACTCATGTACATTTACATCATTTTCAATTATAATTGAAGCATGCAATCCATTCTCTGTAATATGTCGCAATTAATAATTCATGAATTGCACATATATTCTCATTCTAGACTTTCAACAAACGTAAATCATTACCATAAAAATCGAGGTCTAAAAATATATTGACCTTGAAGTTGAGAACCATTTAGCTAGAAGCCACATGCAAAATATTAATTAAAAATTTGTAAGAAATTTTAATAACAACAAAGCTTACAACCCTAGCTCTAATACAAATTATAGGATCAAATTAACCTAAGAGAGGGTAAATTAAGTTTAACAACTTCTAATTGTGATTAAAATTTGCTGTCTTTCTATATATTTTATCTCTCTGAATTAAATGAACTAAATTAAATATGAAAGTATAAACAATGTAGAGAGAAAATGGTAAGAAAGTTCCTACAAATTTGTTAACATGGTTCGACTAAATTCCTACTTCTGTACTCCAAGGCTTCTCCTTAAATATTTCTTTACCAATAACCCTTCAAGTTAAAAGTTATTGAGCTTGCTATTAAATCGAACCTTACAACTGTTATAGAGCGTCACTATTTTCCTTGATTGAACTTGTGGGTGTCAATTTAATCATTTCTAACTCTTCAAGGCTGTCACTCTTTCTGTTTCAACAACAAATACTCGAACTCTCGAGAGAGATATAATCTCAAGTTGGGGAATAGAATAAATTAGAATTGAGCTCAAGAATGAAAACTAAAAATTGCAAATGAAATCAACAGGACTTCATCGTAATGTTCATGTTTGATGAGCTATACAACAGAGGTTACTTATATTTATAGACGCCTTCAAAACTGGTCAATCTCTTCATGACCAGTGTATGATTCTTGAATTAGCAAGGTCTACCACTAGTACCTTTAGTCTGACCACTCTGCTTGTAAAACGGTTAGATTTTAACTGCATTATATTGGCCTAGTTGTAACGCCCCGAGTTTTCTGAACCCGGTTCGCTGCTCACAAACTCGTGCATAAGTAAGAAATTTTGGACAAATCTTTTTTTTTTTTTTAATTTCACTTGAAGGTAAAAATTTGATGTTTACTGAAACCTGAAACCTTAAAACTTGCAGCGGAAGAAAAATCATTTGAGTAAAACAGAGATTAAACAGGACTGTAAGGCAGTTTTTTTTGGGAATATTAGTTAAAATATTAAGGATTTATTTCGGCCAACAGAAACCAAAACTTAAGCGTGAAAACTTGAAAATCGTAAGAGTCAAACACATCTGCCGCTAAACAAAGTGAATGAAAAGGGGCGGAAACAGAAACTGAAGGCTTCCACCGATTACAAAACGACAAAACTTATTATATACATCTACCGATGACGTAAGCTGGATGATTCATTATCTAACTCACACCGGTCACAAAACGACAAAACTTATTATACACATCTACCGATGACGTAAGCCGGATGATTCATTCATCTAGCTCACACCAATCACAAAACGACAAAAGCCTTTAATCACAAAACAAAACACATCGCCCGATCACTAAACGACAAATTTACTGCCTACATCTTCCGATGGCTTTTACTGAAGACATCATCCGATGGCTTTTACTGAAGACATCTTCCGATGACATCAGCCGGACGATTTACCCATCTAACATCTACCGACAGACAATAGAAACAACAACTCAGCATAGCAGCTTATCAAGCATTTACACTCTAAACAATGAATAACTCTGACTACTAAGAACTTGAGTATTTCACTGAAACCCTTCAAAAAATAATATAAATCCACAAATTTCAAAATCCGGAGTAGTAAACTACGACTAATACCAAATCACGTTCTCATACTCGAAAAGCACAATTCATAAATATGAAGGAAACAACAAACTACCAATGTGACTGACATTCTCTGCATACTTAAACGGAACCCTTGAAGACTACGCATCACACCTATTGACATCAGTTAAACCGCCCCATCAGTTGCCAGATCAATCCATGAATTCACCCCTACAACCTGCCTAGCTCTCAGCAAACTCAGAGAACACACCTGCTGACACTTTTTCACCTACATCACAAAAATCATCTATTAACCTAATGCTAAGTAAGTAAAGCAGTAACAAAATGAAATGCTGAAACATAAATTCCTAAACATGCAGTTTTTACTTTCTCATCTCAGTTGCATATGCATTCGTTTCTGATCTGATTTCCCTGTGAAATTGGGAGTTGGATCACTCCTCCCAAAGTCATACATCCTCTCTCTCGATTAAGGGGCGGATTAGTTCCCTTAACAACTGTTCAGATCCCCCTGTAAAATTGGGAGTTGGATAACTTCTCCCAAAGTCATACATCCTCTCTCTTGATTAAGGAGCGGATTAGTTCCCTTAACAACTGTTCAGTCTGTTCATTCCTTACCATGCCATTTCATGTAAATTCATTTTTGCATAGTTTTCAAAATATGATGCATGACATACAAACACATTCAAGCATGCACAACCCTACTGTTTTGTGATGTAGGCCCGAAGGCACAAGCATACTTTACTTACCTGGCTCTCCTGGAAATTCTCGGTTTCAAACTACTTCAGAAGTTTTGTTCACCTAGTTCGGAGAAGATTCAGGTAGAAGAATCGCCTAGAGAGCTCTGTTGCTTGAGCTGAAGACCGAAAGAGAGAAAATAGGAAATAGTGACAGTTACAGTGCATTAAACCCAAACCTCTTTCCTTAAATACATTATCCACTTTTAAATTTTCAATTACTCTTATGCCCTTGCCTAGTCATCCACTAACCCTACTTTTATTATTGTCATTTAAAGTGTACCATTAATTAAAAGAATAGAGAATTAGTTCGATAGAACCGGGTGTTACACTGGTCTACCATTAGTATCCATTGGTCAACTGCCTAGGTTGACCACATGTACTCCCAAGTCAACCTCTTCAGCATTTTTCAAAAACTGGACGTTCTCGAGAAGTTTTTTGGACAACCTCGATTATGACGGGTCAACTGCGCCTGTCGACCTATTAAGTAGATCTTCAAAAGTTTGTTGCTCTCTGGAATGTTTCTAGATGACCCCTCAACTTGGGCAGGTCGACCTCTCATGTATATTTTCTTTAATTTAAATTGTGCAATTCATATCAACTTTAGCATTAATTGCAAGAACTTAACAAATACTTTAATAATCCAAATACTCGCTTTCGAGGGTATTTCCTATGAGAGCAAAAATATATCATTCATAATCAAGATAATCCAACTAATAATAATCATTATTGAACTTAGATATATTTGACTAGGTATGCACATCATCAAAAAATTCATAATTAATATTATTCAATTAATTATGCTAATCATCAAAAAAATTAAGTTTAATTCCTATTAATCTAACCGTGAGCACTTTTGTGTTGGAAACTAGGGCTACATGTATAAAGATTAAAGAGGGACTTAATAAGTATGAGACGCACTTGGAAAACATGAATGCATCCAACAAGTTAATGGAGAATTAAATTGCACAAGTAGTCAATGCCTAAATAATCGAAACAAGGGAGTCTTTTTGAACAACTTTAAAATGAATCTAAGAGAGCAATGTCAACCAGTAAGGAAGATAAGCCACAAGAAGTTGAGAAAATTGAAAAAAAGGCTGCAGAGCCAAAATTGATCTGTTTTCCAAACAGCCTTCCAACTCTATAACCTACACTTCCATTCCCATGCCTTCGGAAAAAGAAAATTGATGAGCAATTCAACAAGTTTCTCGAGACGTTTAGGAAGATTCACATAAACATCCCCTTTCCTTAGGGTTTAGAAAAAATGTCAAATTATGAAAAATTCATGAAAGAGGTAATGTCAAAGAAAAGGAAACTTGAAGAATTTGAGACTTCAATATTGAGTGAATAATGCAGTGCCATACTACAAAGGAAACTTCCCCAAAAGTTAAAGGTTCTTGGAAGTCTTACCATACCATGCACCATTAGGAGCTCATTACTTTACAAAACATTGTGCAATTTAGGAGCTTCCATCAACCTAATACCACTGTCCGTATTTATGAAACTTGGATTGAGAGAAGTGAAACCAACTACTATTACATTGCGACTTGCTAAAAGATCTATGACTTATCTATTGGCATCTATAGAGTATGTCTTGGTAAAAATTGATAAATTTATTTTTTTATTGATTTTGTTGTCTTATGTATGAAAGAGATCATTAGATGCCTCTTATTCTTGGAAGACTATTCTTAGCTACCAGACATGCATTAATTAACGTCCAAAACAGAGAATTAACCTTTAGGGTGAATGAAGAAAAAATGAGATTCAATATATATCATGATTTAAAAGCACCAATTTAGAAAAAAAAAAAATTCATTTCCAATATGGTTGATGTCATAAATAATAAGGAATCCCATTTATGTGCAAGAGGAATAGGCAGAAAGCCACCATGCAAGATGAATCCCAAAACTTTGATGGAATTACCCCTTGTGTGATTTTTGAGGTAGCAATTTTATTTGATCTAGATAGCAACTGTGTTAGTTAGTTGATGCTTCACTATAGGTATTCTACTTCTAATATCTATCAGCCATGTTTAAGTTTTTATTTTACTTTACTTTATTTCTATTACTTTTCATATTATTTTTGTTAGAGGACTAGCAAAAAGCTAAGTTTGGTGTGATAGATAACTCTATGAAAAATAGAGTTAATTATCAACATTCTAAGCAAAGTTGATGCTTATTCTTGAATTTTTGATAAATTTTGTATTTTAATTTATGATGCAGATAAGTAATGAAACAGGTAAAAATAGATGAAAATAAGACCTTGTCGGGGCTAAGATGTGGCTCAAAGAAGTTCAACCCGTAACATAAAGTAGAGAAAATTCAACGTCACACAAAAACGTTTGAGTTACTGCGTAAAGAAAGTCAAACTACAGCTCGATGTACAAAGTTGAGATACCACGCATTTGAAAGATTTTTTCAAGGGTTCTGGAAACCCTAATCAAAGCTTTATAAATATGCAATTATTAAATGAAATTAGGGACTTCGGCAACCTTGAGACATACTTTTGGAGAGCATTTGGAGCGAGTTTTTGATGCTAGATGAGGAGACTAACAAAGACGATACACTATTACAGTGACATTCAGATTGAATATTCTCCTCTACTTCCTCCCATCCATTGATTGATTGAATATTCTATGGGTCAGATTAATTATTTATTGGTGATATTTTGTTCTTAATACTTTCAATTTGTTACTCACTTATTGGAGATTTTATATTTATAATTTGATGCTTAAGAGAAATAATTTCTTAATATGAACTACAATTTGAAAGAATGTTAGGATTTTGATAAATCAAATCTTAAGCCATTAAACTATATTGAATGACTAAAATAATAATTTTTAAGAAATATTGAAATTGTAATTTTAAGAATTAAGGTTAGCTTGACACTTAGACTCTAGAGATAGAGTTTAATAAATTTAGATTTATATATAATTGTTCAACTAAGAATATTGGTTTGATAAATAACATGATATATATACGTGAAATCAATCATCTTGATTTATTATAAAATTAAAGCTTTTTCTTTGGTGATTTGCTTTTTAATTGTTTATTATAATTTACTTCTCAAAATCATACTTTTTGGTTTTACAAATAACGTTAGAATTAATTTGAGCAGTACATAGTGAAAATAATAAATTTTATATTTTTTATAAATTCGACAATCATACTCATAATTATACTATAAAACTTGCAACAAAACCCTTGCAGTAATTTATATATGATATTTCTTGTACAATTACATTTTATTTTAACGTGATATCATGTAAATTACTTATTTGCTAGAAGATAGTTCTATGTTTTTACGTAAGAAAATTTTATTATGAGTCACAAATTATTCTAGATATATGCAATTGCATGTATATTTTCTCTTGTTCCTATTAAGAAATCAACCAATCAGACAAATTATCACTTTCTCAAGCATATTGTGTGGGCGAGTCTAAAAAACCTGAATTTATAAAATAAGCAGGTGTACCTGGCATTATTCATCTAACTAACGTTGTTGTAAACAATCATCTTTCTACTAGCCCATTTCTCTTAAGGAGTGATGTTTTTGGTATGTTTTCTCCATCAAGAACAACCACTAAACGTTATTGAAAATCAACATAGTCTTTGCAACCGGCCCAAGTAAGTTTCAAACATAACTCCATAAATAATTTTCACTCTGTTAAAATATGACAGACAAAAGAAAGAAAAAAAAATGTAGAAAAGAACACTATATATGAAAACCAAGTTTAGTAAAACTGAAGAAACCTTAATCTATTAAATTTCACTACAAAAATTTCAATCTATAACAAAATGCCAAAAAATATTCACAGAGAAAAAATCATAATAGTCTTAGCTGACTTTGTAAACAAATACACGTCATCTATTTGTCTTTCATTATTTCTTTGTCTCTTCATCTTTTGGTTTATATCAATTAAATTGATAAACGCTTCCTCAACAATGAGATCCTCTTTTATAGGCAACCAAAGATGAGAAAAATTACAAAGGATACACATTCTTAAGTGGTAAACATGTACATGTAATGAATTATGCATGAAATATGAAATGAAACACCTTTTCTCCTTTATGTTTGTATTTTATTGCTTAGTGAGCTTGGGTGAATGCACCATAGAATGAATGAATAGAAATATCGATGTCATATTCTCATAGAAGTATAAAAGTAACATACATATATGATTTATTTTGGAAAGTTGTCTCGAGCAACCAACAACATTTGTGGGAAGGTAGAAATATTTTTCAATGAGGAAAAATACCAAAATTGTGGTAGTCTGTTCTTTGAAGGAGAGAATGACTCAATATTGGGTAATTGTAAGGAATTTTTTTCCACCAGGAGAGTTGCACAATCCTAAATAACAATATTATACTAGTTGGACCAAGACTTTACGTTAATAAACAGACTTAGAAAGTTGAAGACATTTGCATTCATTTTGAGGTAAACCCCTACCATAAAATCGGACATGTTTGGCACAAAAACCATCATATTGTAATAGTTAGCTCGAAACTTACATCAACTAATAGTCTGAGAAGGTTGGAGGCATCATATTCATTTTTATGGGTCTCGCTTCATTCGGGCCCATCATTTATCTTCCATCAATACTAAAAATAAAGGATGTTGGTTAATTTGTTCTAATTTGATTAATTTTATAATGTGCCTACGATCCCGAACCGCCAACCACGAACCAAGATATGAATTTTCACTATTTTTCTACTAATGGATTTGTAAGTTTTGTAGGAAAAAGCTTCTTTTAGCTTGGAATGAATCATTGAAGAGGGAATTTGTTTTCTCTTTAACAAATAATGTAACCAAACTTTTATATGCTTTAGTTTGTAGGAAAATTTAGTTTTACTTAAAACTTACTTGTTGGCAAACGTTTAGCCTTATTATTGTTTAGAATGCATGTATGGTTAGATGCATTTAGGCTAGTTCATGGAGCAAGGATGGTGCACGCAAATGGAAGCATGGCCGAGCCAAGGATCATCGGTGACCAGCATGGGTAAGCATGATCAAGTGATGAGCGCACAACATCAGGACGCAACACCAACGAGCGCATAACAGCAGCATGGCGCACACATGGAAAAGAAGGCAAGGTCGAGCAGGGGCGCACACAAGAAGAGCGTCGAAACGCGGAAGCGCACACAACCAAAAGCAGCGCGCCCGCGGACGAAGTAGTGACCAGCCAATGGCGCCCGCGCAAAGGAAGGCCAGCCAGTTGAAGCATGTGCGCGCAGATAAAGACATGAGCGCACATCAACGGTGCGCAGATGAGAGCAAGGAGCTCGCGTCGCAGAACAAAGATAGAGCGTGCCCGCACACTTGGCCAGCCATACTCCAACGGCTAGTTTTTGGTCAACGGCTCTTTTTGAATGTTTGTTTCCTTTCTTCTTCCCGAACGCTCTCCCTCCTACTTAAGCTTCATTGCAAGCTATTGTAAAGTTAGTTAATAGATTGAATATTTGGAAAATATTAAAGTTAGCTTCATTTTTGGAGTGTCTCCGGTGGATCGGTGTTCATCGGTGCGTAGCACCAGGAATGAACCACCCAACTGCTCCTCCAAGTTTAAGGTTACTTGGAGTTGCTCTTACATCCATCCTTCTCTCCTCTCTCTCTCTGAGTTAGAGTTAAAAAGAAGAAGGACAAAATACCTCCCTAACGCTGTAAATCCTTCGTACGTGAAGAAATTCTCACCCAAAACACTATGTTGCTTTTGGGCCAGCCATGGGCATTCCCTCACATTCCATCCACCTCGTCTGCCTCTTCTGAGGGAAAAGCAGAGAATTGCTAGGGCTTTTCATTCTGTTGCTGGAACTCCTTCGCTCGCGAAGCAATTTCTTCCGAAGGCACTCTGTTCGCCAAACGGACCGGCAAGGAACCCCTCCAATCCAACAACGTTCCTCTGAGGTATTTACAGGTAGTTTTACCAATTAATACCCAACACCCACTCTCCACCAATTCGCCATTTCATATTTTTCTTCTCCTCTGTTTTACTTGTTTAGTGACTGTTTGGCGTGCTCTTCCAGCACCAACCCCTCTGTTTTCATTTGAGTCTTCCGCATGCGTATTTCTTGGTCCCATTTTATGTCCCTTTATTCAATATTTGTAGATTATCAATCTATGTTTTTTGGTAATACAGTAAATCCATGTTTAAAGGCTAAAATAGTCATAAACTTCTAAATTTACCCCTCTCCCTTTGGTTTGCGTCCCTCTCTTCGGCATTTGGACACCTTAATCTAATCATAAAAATATGTGATTGTCCATTCGACACAAATGTATTGTAGTCTTTTGTTTATGGCAGAAATTTCATCCTCTTTGACATTTGGACAATCTCATATTTTTATGTTGGTTACTTCATAGAAATTTAGAATTGATCGATGATTAGAGTAAGGTGTTGTTGAGTCTGTCGCAGTTAAGCTTGGATTTTATCATTCAAGACAGCTTTTTATAACATTTGTTTAATTGATATGTTATTATATTTCTACTTTTTTGTTTGCTAACTGAAAAAACATTACTGCCTCATTCTACATTTTTTCTAGCTTTTGACGAGTCTTCCTTCTATTGTATTAATAATGCAAATACCAAGTAAAAAGATCTTTTAAAGTCTAGAACGATTAGGATAGGAACTGCCAAAGTTTTGATAAGTTTAGGCTAACAAAAAATAGTGCCAAAAGTTATCAATATGCATGTTGTTTATTATAATGGACCTGACTTTTTAAAACTTGTTTTTTTCAACTTGCTTTCTTTAGATTGTATTTTACCCAACCTTGTTCCTGTCACTCATGATAAATTTTTTGCCTGCAAGAATCTCCGGTTGGTTTTGATAGTTCCCACGCATGACAAAATTCACTGTATTCATAATAATAATGACATACATTACCATCGTGATTTTAAAATTATTTTAAAATCACAAATAACCATAAATAGAATCGTTAGTCGAAAAGAAAATATTTTTGAGAAATATGTATTTTTCAAAAGGTAAACAATTTACATTAAAAATATTAGATTTAAATTATATAAGAATAAAAGAAAATATCTTTTTGAGAAACGCTTTTTTGGTCAGGTACTCTCGGATCATGGTCCAGTTCGGTCATGTTTTAAGAGAAACTAGGATTAGACCAATTCAATTTTGAGAACCAATACCTATAAATTTTTTCAATGGACCGAACCAGAATCGGATCAGAAATTCGGTTCTAGTTCCGGTGTTTCCCAATATGAAATAATTAAAAAAACAAACTCAAAATAAATAAATAAACAATTTTTAAAGAAAATAAATCCAAAAATCTTCTTCTTATGCCTTCTTCAAAAATTAGGGAAGAGCAAAACCTAACCAGAACCGGGAACCGAACCAGAACCAGAACCGATGAAATCGTTCCGATTTTGGTCGGTTTTGAGCAAAATAAAATTGAAATACGGTTCTATTTTGTAAGAACTGAATTTATTGGTTTTGTTTTCGGTTTGGATCTGTAACACCCCAATTTTAAAATCCCCAATTTCAAAATCTAATTTGAAAATCTTAAAGATTTTTTTCGAATTGATTTATAAAATTTGAGCATTAAAACCCTAATTTCAGAATATTGAAAATCTTTTTAAATAATAATTGAAACCTTAAATACACGGAAACTTTATCAAATTTTTTTTTGACATTAAATAACTTTGTCGAAAACTTGAGACAAATGCAGAATTAAAAAATTTCATAAAACTTTATTTAACAATAAAATTCAATATAATTTATTCAAAGTTTTAACTTAAACAAAAACATGAAGTATTTTCACAAATCTAAAACATACGAATTTAAATTCCTTTATTTGACCCAAGAATAATTTTCTCTTCTGTATGTTCATTTGCCTCTGGGAGATTCTCGAGCAACGTCAGTTCTTCCTCCGACAAAAACTCACCTACATCACAAAATTATAAACTATGAGAAAAACTCAGTAAGCGAAAACATGTGCAAGTGCAAAATTAACATTTCTTTTACCAAATCTTGATTACATAGCTATATACTGATTGGTACTCATTTCCCAACCTTCGATCAGACTTAGCCATCTCATTGTCGTTCAGGCTTTGTCATTTTCTTTTCGTTGAGGTATAGCCATCTCATTGTCGTTCAGGCGTAATCAACATATGTTCAAGCTCACCATCTCATTGTCGTTCAGCTTTTTGCTATCACATTTTTCCGTTTAAACTCACCATCTCATTGTTGTTCTGGCTTATGCTATCACGTATTTTTCATCAATTCCATCATATTCATACACATACAAAATGTCCTACCAATTTTATCTTTATACAATTCTATATCAATGCCTAAACATGCATGCTTAAATATCGAAAACATGTAATAAAATAATAATAACAAAATAACATAGAATTTATAATCTAGGGCCGTAGTCAAAACTTTGAAGACATAGTGTTTTCACTTACTTGGATTCTATGCGATTAGGGTTTTAAGATTTTTCCAATATTCTAGTATGCCAACAATATCCTGTTTAAATAAATTTTTAGTATCAATGCTTTCATAATAAATCCAATTTTGACAGAGTTTGGGCATAATTTCCTTATGTGTGCTCGTATGTCGAATCGGTTCTAGTTGGGTCGGTTTGTAGAATTTTTGGGACCTTTTTCTGCCTAAATAAAACATTTGATATTAATTCCTACTTCAATAAATCATTTCAAAAAGATTTATGCATAAATTCCTTACCGGTTAAATCTTAGATTGGTTCGGTATGAATCGAGACATAATTTGGGTCGGGTTCGGTTCGATTTGGCTGGACCTATTCGGTTTGGATAGATCGGTTCTGTTTGATTCGGCTGGACCGGTTTGGTTTGGCTTGACCAGTTTGGTACGGCTGGATTTAAGTGAACCGATTTGGTTCAATTTGCTGGACTGGTTCAGGTTTTAAAAAAACCAATTTTTCCTTCTTCTTCGCGATTTCTGCCGAGAGAAAGAGAGAGAGAGAGAGAGCGTCAGAAAGAGAGATAGAACGAGAGAGCAAGGAAGAAACAGATCAAAAGGGAAAAACTTACGCTGATGGGTGGCTTCGATTACTTCGGCGAGCTTTGTCGGAACTTGGTTGTTGGAATGGAGGTGTAACACTAGGTTTCAATTAAACCGAATTTAACTTATCAATTAATGATGTGCAATTTCATGGAAGAATTGGGATAATTATTGATTAGGTTAATGAGTAACTAAGCAAGGGCATTTATGTAAATTGGAAATTTAAAAGCGGATAACGTATTTAAGGAATGAGGGATTGGGTTTAATGCACTGTAGCCGCCACCATTTCACACTTTTCTCTTCGGGTTTTCAGCTCAAGCAGCCGAGCTCTCTAGGCGATTTTTCTCGCCCGATTCTCCTTCGACTTAGGTGAGTTTTCCTCATTTCTCTTATGATATAGTGGTTAAATACCTAATGGAGTACAATGTGGAGATTTTGAGGATGCTGAGATTGAGCGTAGGTTCGGGTTTTTGTGATAAAGGGGGGGGGGGGGGGGAACGCTCGGGTAGTAGGGTTTCTAACTGGATTTCCTCGAACCACTGTTAGATTCTTGGTGAGGTTTAGTGAAGTTTTGATTTATATTCTGTTATGAACTTAGGCGAGCAGATTTCCAGGAGTGGTTAGCAACCAAACAATTTCCCGGAATCCAAGTAAGTAAAGTATGCATGTGCCTTCAGGGCCTATATCACAAAACAGTAGGGTTATGTATCTTGTGAATGATTTTGTATGTCATGCATCATGTTTTTGAAAGATTACGAAAATGAATTTCCATGTAAGAATGGTAAGGTATGAACTGAATGTGACAGACAAACTATTAAGGGAACTAATCCACCCCTTAACTTAAGTAGGGATTTATGACATTGGGAGAATTGATCCCACTCCCAAGGGAACCAAGGGATCAAATCATCTATTAAGGGAATTTATCCGCCCCTTAATCGAGTAGAGGATGTATAACATTGGGAAAATTGATCCACTGCCCAAGGGAATCGAGGGATCAGATCAGCTTATGAATGAATGTGAATACAATTGAGATGAGAAAGTAGGAATTGCATGTTTAGGAATTTATGTTTCAGCATTTCATTTCATTACTGCTTTGCTTACTTAGCATTAGGCTAATAAATGAGTTTTGTGATGTAGGTGTTGAGGATACTGCAGGTGAATTTCCTGGACACTCAGATGATTAGGTGTGGTTGGAGGAGTACATCCATGTTTCGGCCTGATAAACCGATGAGGCGGATTAACTGATGTCTGTAGTTGGAATGGTTTAGTTGACAGGGTTTCAATCTGAGTATGTTAAGTTTTCATGACAGTAATGATCTTTAATATTTTGAATACGTTTTGAGATCTTTTGATGATAGTATTCTGTGGGATTTTAAATGTTGGTTTTTACTGGATTTGAACAATATAATGATTTGAATCGTTTTTGAATGGTTTCAGTAAAGTGAAAAATCCCTTTCCGTAGTTAGAGTTGTTATTCTGTTCTTTGTCAGTAGATGAAGTCTATCGGCAGATATTGAGTCGTGTTGTTCTATCGGAAGATGTCTTCAGTAAAGCCATCGGATGATGTCTCAGTAGAGTCATCGGTACATGAGGTTCGTTCTATCGGAAGATGTCTTCAGTAAAGACATCGGATGATGTCCCAGTAAAGTCATCGGTACATGAGGTTTATTCTATCGGAAGATATAGATTTTGCCCTAACGGTATGAGTGGGTATTATGTTTGTCGTTTAGTGATCGGTATATGCAATTTACCCTATCGGAAGAAGTGAACGAGAGATTTTGTCGTTTTGCCATCGGTAGATGCGAGTCGCAAAACTTGTCGTTTTGCGATCGGTTGATGATGGATAATTGACTTATCCAGCTGACGTCATCGGTAGATGTAATTTGCCGAGAGATGTCTTTGTTTCCAACTCTTCTGGTTGATGTCATCGGCAGAAGCCTTCTATTTCCTGTTTCTGCTTTTTCTGTTGACTTTACTCATCGGCAGATGCATTTGACTTCTGCGACTTCTCAAGTATTCCATGGTTTAAACTTTTATTTCCTATCTGCCGATTGTCTCCTAACATTCCGAACAATGTTTTAGAGTTTTGTTTAACAATACCGTTGCTCAGATGATTTTCCGCTGCAAGTTTTAAAATATTTGAAGTTTTAGAAAATATCAAATTACGACTTTCGAGCGAAGTTTCAAATTTGAACCAGAATTTCCGAGTCATGTGCAAGTCTTGTGTAACGAACCGGGTTTATATAATCTGGGGCGTTACAGTATGGTATCAGAGACATTCAGTTAAACCGCTCAAAAGATTACTCATCAGTGCCAATCGTTGCATGGAAGTACTCCAACAACTGTAAGTGTTTATCTTAACCTTAGCTATTTGAAGTTTAAGGGTGTACTTAACCTTGTACAGGAATATAGCAAATCTCTAGACGACCAGGAAGACCAAGATTACCAAGAGAGATACCAAGTCCGAGGCGGGAGGAGGACTCTAGTGTAATTAGGCAGCTGATAGAATTGATGCGTCAGCAGACTGATATAGTGCGTCAACAGTCTGATCAATTAGGAGTGCTGTTGAGCCGGGAGACACAAGAAAGTGCCAACTCGGGTCCTAGCAGTGAACATTCTGGAGATAGATTCCGAAGACTGAGACCACCCACATTTGATGGACAGTCATCTGATTCAGTTATTGCTGAAGGATGGCTTAAAAAGATCGAGAGTATGTTTAGGTGTGCCAATGTTGGAGAAGAAGACAAAGTCACGTTGGCCACGTTCCATTTGGCTGGTGAACTCAACTCTGGTGGGAAACAATAGAGACCACCACAGATGTTTTGGCGATGCCTTGGTCACAATTCAAGGACATATTCTATGGGAAGTATTTTAACAGCACGGTCCAAACCGCGAAGAAGTTAGAGTTTCTGAATTTGAAGCAGACAGGGATCGGTGGCAGAGTACAGTAGGCAATTTGAGTCCTTGTCCAGGTTTGCTTGACATTTTGCTCATAAGGACGAGGATAAGGTGTTCAAATTTGTGTATGGACTGAAGCCGGAGATTTACCGAGGAGTCAAATTCTGTGGCATCAAAGGATTTACATTTAGTGAAGTTGTGTCCACTGCTCTGGAAGTGGAAGAAGCTGAAAGGAAGTGTGCCGGACCAAAGGAGGTTTCGCAAAAGTTTATCCAGCCACACCATCAGAGGGAAGTGAAGAGGCCAAGTGAAGGCCAAAATAACCAAGGATCTGGAAAGAAGGTACTGAATACCCAGAAGTTCCCTCAGTGCCTGAAATGTTCAAAGAATCACTTGGGGGAGTGTAGATTTGGATCAGGTAAGTGCTTCAACTGTGAGAGGTTGGACAATTGTACAAGGATTGCCCAAAGCCCCGAGTCATTCGATGTTTCCATTGCAACAAGGTTGGCCATGTCAACAGAGACTGCCCAGCATTGAAGGGTGGCTCTGTCAAGATTAAGCCAAGAATATTCTCCATGATGGAGTCCTGTGATGAGGACCGGCCTGATGTGGTGTCAGGTACAATACTGATCAACTCTATACCTGCTTTTACTTTGATAGATTCGGGTGCAACACATTCTTTTATAGCCTCTGCATTTGCTGATAACATAGACGTACGGTTTACTTCTTTCGAACATGTGTTCAAAGTTGCCCTACCCTCTGGTGAACGCATGCACTCTAACCAAATGATGCCTGATAGTGTTGTATTAGTAGGAAACAAGAACTTGCCTGCCGATCTCATCGTTATGGACATAATAGGATTTGATGTAATCCTAGGAATGGATTGGTTATTTAAACATTATGCCACAATAGATTATAGGACTGGAGTTGTTAGTTTTCAACCCCCTGGAAATTTAAACCATACCTTCCAAGCTCTAAAGAAGAGTAAGGAAATGACTGTAATGACTTCTATGGATTGTAGACCCTCCTCATGCAGGGAGTATTTGTGCTTTTTGGCCAATATTTTAGACACACAACTAGTAGAAAAATCAAACCCCAAGAATGTTTTAGTTGTCCAAGATTTTCCGGAGGTATTCCTAGATGACCTTCCTGGCTTGCCACCAGATAGAGAAATTGAATTTGTTGTGGATGTCTACCCAGGCGCTAAGCCTGTATCTAAGAATCCATATAGTTTAGCACCAACAGAACTTAAGGAATTGAAGAGGCAGTTAGAGGATTTATTGGAGAAAGGGTTCATACGCCCTAGCTTTTCACCGTGGGGTGCACCTGTCCTTTTTGTCAAAAAGAAAGATGGATCAATGCGTATGTGCATTGATTATAGAGAATAAACAAGTTAACTGTCAAGAATAAGTACCCTTTGCCTAGGATTGATGACTTATTTGACCAGCTGAAGGGTGCAAGAGTTTTCTCTAAGATTGACCTTAGATCCGGTTATTACCAGCTGAAGGTTAAATCTGAAGATATCCCAAAGACTGCCTTTCGCACAAGGTATGTACATTATGAGTTTTTGGTTATGTCTTTTGGTTTGACAAATGCACCAGCAGCCTTCATGGATCTTATGAATAGGGTGTTTCTCGAGTATTTGGACAAGTTTGTCATTGTATTCATAGATGACACATTCTAATCTATTCTAGAACTAAGGATGAGCATGCAAGGCATTTGAGTTTTGTGTTGGGAGTACTTAGTCAGCACCAACTTTATGCTAAGTTTTCCAAGTGTGAGTTTTGGTTGGACAGAGTTCACTTTCTTGGTCATGTGATCTCTGGAGATAGAATATCCGTTGATCCAGCTAAGGCCCAAGCAGTTAAGGAATGGCCCCAACTGAAGAGCGCTACAGATATTAGGAGTTTTCTTGAGTTAGCATGATACTATAGGAAGTTCATTGAAGGATTTTCAAAAATTGCTACACCCCTTACTAGGTTACCAAGGAAGAATGTGAAGTATATGTGGACTGAAGAATGTGAACAGTAGCTTTCAGACCTTGAAACAGAAACTGACCAATGCCCCAATCTTAACCCTTCCAGTTGAAGATGGTAAATTTAGTATTTATTGTGATGCTTCCAAAATTGGACTAGGCTATGTGTTGATGCAAGATGGAAATGTTATAGCTTATGCTTCTAGGCAGTTAAAAGTACATGAAAAGAATTACCCTACACATGACTTAGAATTAGCTGTTGTGGTCTTCGCATTAAAGATTTGGAGGCACTATCTGTATGGACAAACTTGTGAGATATTTTCGAATCATAAAAGTCTGAAATATATTTTCACGCAAAAGGAACTGAATATGAGGCAACGTAGGTGGTTAGAGTTTGTCAAAGATTATGATTTTGAGATTAAGTACCACCCTGGCAAGGCGAATGTAGTGGCTGATGCTTTGAGTAGAGTAACCCCTTCAGTCTCTACATTGACTCTAGACATACCGATAGCTTTAGAGACAGAATTCCAAAGATTCAACCTGGAAGCTGTGTCTAGTATGACAGCTATGCTTTCGGCCATATCTTTAAGGCCTACCATTTTGGAGAGAATAAAGGAAGTTCAAATGAATGACACTGAATGCAATAAGTATAAGTTGTGCATGGATTCTACTGACAAGTCAGGTTTCAACTGCTCAGTTGATGGAATTCTCAAGTTTTGGAACAGATGGTTTGTTCCGGCTGATATTGAACTTAGAAAGGGAATTCTATCTGAGGCACATTCTTCTAGACTCTCTGTTCATCCTGGGAGTACGAAAATGTACAGAGATCTCAAGCAACATTATTGGTGGCCAGGTATGAAAAGAAGTGTGGCGGAGTATGTGGAGTCCTGTCTGATTTTCCAGCAAGTCAAAGCTGAACATCAGAGGCTTGCTGGAACATTACAACCCTTACCAGTTCCCGAATGGAAATGGGAACAAGTAACGATGGATTTTGTTATAGGATTACCTAGAACAGCAAAGGGTCACGATGCAATTTGGGTAGTAGTTGATTGTTTAACCAAATCTGCTAACTTTCTGCCAATGAAGATAACATACTCGATGGATCAACTGGCTGAGTTGTATGTGCACAAAGTTGTTAGACTGCATGGAGTTCCAAGCACCATAGTTTCAGACCGAGACACTAGATTTACTTCTAAATTTTGGAAAAGTTTGCGCAAGGCTATGGGAACACAGCTTAGTTTTAGCACAACTTTCCACCCTCAAACAGATGGACAATCCGAAAGGACTATTGAAACATTAGAAGATATGCTCCGTGCATGTGTCTTAGACTTTCAAGGTTCATGGAGAAAATACTTGTCCTTGATTGAATTTTCTTATAATAACAGTTTTCAGACAACAATAGGCATGGCACCGTACGAGGCATTGTATGGACGGAAGTGCAGATCTCCATTGTATTGGGATGAAGTTAGAGAAGCACAATTGATTGGTACTGACATCGTAGAGCAAACAGTGGAGAAAATTGCTCTTATCCGACAAAGAATCTTGACAGCTCAAAGCCAGCAAAAAAGCTATGCAGACAAAAGGCGAAGAGAACTGGAATTTGAAGTAGGTAATGAAGTTTTCCTTAAAGTGTCACCTTTCAAAGGAGTGGTGAGATTTGGAAAGAGAGGAAAGTTGAACCCCAGATTTATTGGACCATTCACTATTCTGAAGAGAGTTGGGAGAGCAGCCTATCAGTTGCAGCTACCGGCGTCTGTGGATGGGATGCACAATGTGTTCCATGTTTCCATGTTGAAGAAATGCATAAGGGATCCATATCAAATCGTGGAACAGCAAGACTTTGAGATTTATCCTACCCTTGCCTATGAAGAAAAACCAGTAAAGATCTTAGATTATGCAGTGAAGGTATTGCGCAACAAAGAGGTCCCACTAGTAAAAGTCTTATGGCACAACAAGAACATAGAGGAGACCACTTGGGAGCGCCAACAAGACATGATGGACCAACATCCAGAATTATTCAGGTACTGAATTTTGAGGACAAAATTCTTTTAAGGATGGTAGATTGTAGCACCCGGTTTCAATTAAACCGAATTTAACTTATCAATTAATGATGTGCAATTTCATGGAAGAATTGGGAGAGTTATTAATTAGGTTAATGAGTGACTAAGCAAGGGCATTTATGTAAATTAGAAATTTAAAAGTGGATAACGTATTTAAGGAATGAGGATTGGGTTTAATGCACTGTAGCCGCCACCATTTCACACTTTTCTCTTCGGGTTTTCAGCTCAAGCAGCCGAGCTCTCTAGGCGATTTTCCTCGCCCAATTCTCCTTCAACTTAGGTGAGTTTTCCTCATTTCTCTTATGATATAGTGGTTAAATACCTAATGGAGTACAATGTGGAGATTTTGAGGATGCTGAGATTGAGCATAGGTTCAGGTTTTTGTGATAAAAGGGGGGGGGGGGGGGGGAACGCTCGGGTAGTAGGGTTTTTAACTGGATTTCCTCGAACCACTGTTTGATTTTTGGTGAGGTTTAGTGAAGTTTTGATTTATATTCTGTTATGAACTTAGGCGAGCAGATTTCCGGAGTGGTTAGCAACCAAACAATTTCCTGGAATCCAGGTAAGAAAAGTATGCATGTGCCTTCGGGCCTACATCACAAAACAGTAAGGTTATGTATCTTGTGAATGATTTTGTATGTCATGCATCATGTTTTTGAAAGATTACAAAAATGAATTTCCATGTAAGAATGGTAAGGTATGAACTGAATGTGACAGACAAACTATTAAGGGAACTAATCCACCCCTTAACTTAAGTAGGAATTTATGACATTGGGAGAATTGATCTCACTCCCAAGGGAACCAAGGGATCAGATCATCTATTAAGGGAATTTATCCGCCCCTTAATCGAGTAGAGGATGTATAACATTGGGAAAATTGATCCACTTCCCAAGGGAATCGAGGGATCAGATCAGCTTATGAATGAATGTGAATACAACTGAGATGAGAAAGTAGGAATTGCATGTTTAGGAATTTATGTTTCAGCATTTCATTTCATTACTGCTTTGCTTACTTAGCATTAGGCTAATAGATGAGTTTTGTGATGTAGGTGTTGAGGATACTGCAGGTGAATTTCCTGGACACTCAGATGATTAGGTGTGGTTGGAGGAGTACATCCATGTTTCGGCCTGATAAACCGATGAGGCGGATTAACTGATGTCTGTAGTTGGAATGGTTTAGTTGACAGGGTTTCAATCTGAGTATGTTAAGTTTTCATGACAGTAATGGTCTTTAATATTTTGAATACGTTTTGAAATCTTCTGATGATAGTATTCTGTGGGATTTTAAATGTTGGTTTTTACTTGATTTGAACAATATAATAATTTGAATCGTTTCTGAATGGTTTCAGTAAAGTGAAAAATCCATTTCCGTAGTTAGAGTTGTTATTCTGTTCTTTGTCAGTAGATGAAGTCTATCGGCAGATGTTGAGTCGTGTTGTTCTATCGGAAGATGTCTTCAGTAAAGCCATCGGATGATGTCTCAGTAAAGTCATCGGTACATGAGGTTTGTTCTATCGGAAGATGTCTTCAGTAAAGCCATCAGATGATGTCCCAGTAAAGTCATCGGTACATGAGGTTTATTCTATCGGAAGATGTAGATTTTGCTCTACCGGTATGAGTGGGTATTATGCTTGTCGTTTAGTGATCGGTATATGCAATTTACCCTATCGAAAGAAGGGAATGAGAGATTTTGTCGTTTTTCCATCGGTAGATGCGAGTCGCAAAACTTGTCATTTTGCGATCGGTTGATGATGGATAATTGACTTATCAAGCTGACGTCATCGGTAGATGTAATCTGCCTAGAGATGTCTTTGTTTCCAACTCTTCTGGTTGATGTCATCGGCAGAAGCCTTCTATTTCCTGTTTCTGCTTTTTCCGTTGACTTTACTCATCTGCAGATGCGTTTGCCTTCTGCGACTTCTCAAGTATTCCATGGTTTAAACTTTTATTTCCTATCTGCCGATTGTCTCCTAACATTCCGAACAATGTTTTACAGTTTTGTTTAACCATACCGTTGCTCAAATGATTTTTCGTTGCAAGTTTTAAAATATTTGAAGTTTTAGAAAATATCAAATTACGACTTTCGAGTGAAGTTTCAAATTTGAACCAGAATTTCCGAGTCATGTGCAAGTCTTGTGTAACGAACCAGGTTTATATAATCTTGGGCGTTACAGGAGGACTGCTTCCTCGGAGTTGCTGTGCGCCAGAGGTCGAGGGGTTGTCGGAGCTAGAGGTAAGAGTATATGAACTCAAGAGGGAGAGAGGTGTTTGTGTGATTTCTCCTTCACTGAACCTCTTCTATTTATAGAAGAGGTTTGCACCCCGCTCCTCTGAGAAATTTGGGTTCTGCTCAGATTTTTTGAGTGGTGAACTGATCAGCTCAGATTTTTCGAGTTGAAGAATCTGATCTTCCACTGTTTTTGGACGATTTCCAGACTACATTCATCTGTTCACCGTTAGATTTCAAAGGATAAATCTGACTATTTTTCTAAAAATCTGTGTTCAGCTTGGATTTGCTGAGCTGCAAATCTGAACTGAATTCAAATTTTCCTTAATTTTTATTTGATTTTTCAGAGAAGAAATTGAGATTATGTTTGACTTGATTTGATTTAGGAATTTTGAAACCAAATTTTGAATTGATTTGGGGATTTGAGTTTTAAATTTACAATCTGAACCCTACATTGTTACAAGATCATTCAGAACTGACAATAACCAAACCGAACTGATCAAGCCCTAATTGGTTCGGTTTTCTACTTCTAGTTCTAATTTATACTTCTCACTGAGAATTGAGAAGTTCTCTGTTCTAAGCCCTCGGTAATTTCTTCTTCTCCCCAGTCTGAAGCTCTCTGGCCGGCCAACAACCAATCTCATTCGCTTCCCTCAACAACTTCTCGAATCTCGACTCTCTGGCTAGAGCTTATGTTGTTCTTTCTCCCACTAGGCACCGGGTACGTTCGTTCTATTTTTTGTGTTTGGATAGAGAAACAACTCTCTGTTTTCAATTTTTTTTTTTTTTTGGTTTTTCACATCTTTGGTAGAGGGTACTTAAATTCAAAATCAGAAAACAAAGATTAAATTTTCGTTCTGCTTTGGGAGACTCTTCGGCCGTAACCGGGAGCAATTTGTTTGTGATTTCTTCTTTATCATTTTTGCAACATTCTATGTTGTTTTATTTTGTTGTTTTATTGTTGTTAATTTCATGGTGTTTGTTCCCAATTTGTCATCATTTTCTTCTATATTTGTAATCTTTACTCGAATACAAAAAGTGTAAATGAGGAGGGAGAACCAATAGTAGAGATGTTAAACGGGCGGGCTGGCTCGCAGCTCGCCCGCTCGACTCGTTACTGTAGCGGGTCAAGCCAAGCTCGGCTCGCTATAGTAACGAGCCGGTTTGGCTCGAGTCACATAGACGAGCAGAGCCGAGCTCGGCCATCCGAGCTCGCGAGCTCGTCGATGACCGGGCTCAACGAGCCTACTCGCGAGCCTGCTCGCGAGATCGCGAACTGACTCAGTCAAGCCCAGCCGGGGCCCTCAGCAGCTTAGTCAAGCCCAACTTCGATGCTCTCTCTGATGCCCAGGTCGAGCCGTCGGGGCCCTCTTTGGTGCCCAGCTCAAGGCCCTCTCCGATGCCTCGACAGCGGACATGGACAATCCCATCTTCGTCTTCCTTTGACATCTACCGACGACGACCATCTTCAGATCTTTTTCATCCAACCTGAGTTGCCACCCACCGAGCACAAGATCAATGAAATTTTCGGCAAACCAGTTGGTGTCCCGACAATTGCAAACAAGATCGATGATCCCTAGGTTTAAATTAAAACTCGTCGTTCTTGTTGCCACCCGAGAGTGAGGCGATGGTTCGGCCCAAAGGAGACAATCAATCGCTCCGTAAGGGTGAAAAAAATTCGCCCCACAGGTTCTTCTCGTTTCAGATTTCAGACGAATGTTCAGTTCCTCCACATTTTAATGGCTTCAAGGCTTGCGATTGTGGGCTCTGCGTCATTGATTGTTTTTGTAAATACTCAAACTGTTCATTAATTATATGAAAAGATGTTTTGAGTTTGGTCTTAGTAGACAACCCATTCCAGCTCTCTGTCTTTCATTGAACAACTTTTTGAGATAAAGTCTGGTCATAACTTAAACGTGGGAGGCTGCTTGCAAAAAGTCAGCTCTCTGTTTTTTCTTTTCTTTTTAATGGATATGGAAGAGATCCTGCAAGTCATAGCTCAAACCTTTAAGGAAGACTAGGTGGAGTCGTGAGGACGATTGGATGAAAGTGAACATAATGCTTGAAGACGTTGGAAATACTCTCCCAAAACAAGCAGCCACTGAGCAGATTGACACGTCGTTAGGATTTTGTACATTTGCTGCAACGATTCTTGACGTAGATGGTAAGCCTGTTTATAAAACAAGCTTCAACTTGATGTAGTGAATATCAACAATGGATTCATGAAATATATAATATATTTATATAAAATAATTTTATTTATGTAAGTTTGGCTCGTTAAGCTCGACTCGTTAGGCTCGTGGCTCGCGAGCCGGCTCGGGTTAGAAATTTTTTAGGTTAGCTCGTTAGGCTCGGCTCGTTAGGCTCAGCTCGACAGGCTCGGTGAGCCGGGTCTTTCTCGGCTCGACTCGACTCGCTCGTTTAACATCTCTAACCAATAGGCTTTCAAAATATTATTTTTATGTGAAATGTGAACCGTGAAGTTAATTTTATCTTAGAAATGTGAACTATGTATTTTAATTTTGTTTTCATTGATATGAAGTGTGAACTTTGTAATTTAATAACTTTAATTATATTTGTGATTAATTAACTATTGTTTTAGGATGAAAAGCATTATTGAAAGTGTAGAGGGTCCTACTCTTAGTCAAACGAAAAAAAAAAAATCAAAAGTTTGGAATCATTTTACTAAGATTGAAAGTTCTGATAATAGCAACTCTAGAGCAAAATGTAATAATTGTTCACAGTCATATGCATGTCATGCATCGAAGAATGAGACATCAAAATTGAAAAGACACATCCTTACTTGCAACAAATTGTTAGCAAATGTCGATAGGTAGGAAAAGACATTAAGCTATCAGAATATAAGAGGGAGAATGAATGTAACTTGTTTTAGTCTTGCAATTTGTCGAGAACTGCTTGCAAAGATGATTATTGTTGATGAATTGCCTTTAAAATTTGTTGAAGGAGAGGGTTTTAGAACATATTCACAATATGTTCAAAAAAAAGTTTTCCATATCTTCTAGCACTATCATTGCACGAGATATTTTGAGTATTTATGAGAAAGAAAAAATGAAATTGAATGATTATTTTAGAAAGACATCTCAGCGAGTATGCTTGACTACAGATACATGGATTTCTGTTTAAAATTTGAGTTACATGGTATTAACTGCTTATATATTGATAGTGATTAGATCATGTGTATGAGAATTATCAATTTTTACTTGATTTCAAATCATAAAGACGAAACGATTGATAGAGAAGTAAAAAGATGCTTGTTTGAATGGCGAATTGAAAATGTTTTGACGATTGCAGTTGACAATGCTTCTTTGAATGATGTTGCAATTTCGTATTTGATTAAAACTATTAAAAATTGGAATGGTTTAGTTTTGAATGGGAAACATATGCATGTGCGATGTTTTGCACATATTTTTAATTTGATTGTGTGTGATAGTTTAAAAGATCATCAAGAGTCTATCACAAAAGTTTGTAGAGTTGTGAAATATGTTCAATCTTCCCCTGCAAGGCTACAACAATTTAGAAATTGTGTTAAAAATGTAAAGATCATTTGCAAAAGTAATATGTGTCTTGATGTACCTACTAGATGAAATTCTACATATTTGATGTTAGAAAGCGCCGAAAAGTATGAAAGAGTTTTTGCTAAGTTAATTGAAATTGATAGTCATTATTTTCTTGATTTGGGCGGGGAAAGCGAAAGACTACCCACAATAGAAGACTGGGCTAATATTAGAGAGATTATCAAGTTTTTGAAGATATTTTACGATACAATTGTTGCCGTTTCAGCTTCCTCACAAGTTATCTTTGTTGCCGTTTCAGCTTCCTCACATGTTACCTCGAATATTTATATTAGTGAAGTGTGTAATTTGAAAATGGTTATCTATGAGTACTCTGAGTGTGATAATGCATTAATAAGGAGAATGACTATTGACATGCAAATAAAGTTTGACAAATATTGAGATAGTTGTGATAAAATCAATTTATTGATGTATGTGGCAATTGTACTAGATCCTAGATGTAAAATGGAGTTTTTGAAACATTGTCTCATCATGTTGTGTGATAATGAGAAGACAAATGATTTGGTAAGACAAGTAGAAATTGTGATTGAAATATTATATCTCGAGTATAAATCTGATTTGGATTTTGAAATTTCAGAAGATAATTCTAGTATAATAGTTGGAACGACTTCTACCTTGATGAGACAAAGTAGTAATTTGGCCTACAATAAGGTGTATGAGATGCTTTGTAATCGTCATACTGAGTATGACGATTCAAATAATAAGACTGAAGTTCATCAATATTTATCTGAAGAACTAGAAATGTTTTCAGATAAAAGTGATATTCTGTCATGGTGGAAAGTGAATTCTTTGAAATTTCCACTATTGAGTAAAATGGCAAGGGATGTAATAGTTATACTCATTTCAACAGTTGCTTCGAAGTCAACTTTTAGTATGGGAGGACGTGTACTTGATTCATTTCATAGTTCTTTGTCCCCAAAGACTGTCGAGAAGGAATGAAACCTTCATTCTTTAATAAAAAAAATATAAAATAAAATATTATATATAAATATAATATACAATATCATATCATAATATTAAATATATCCTTAATAAAACTCAACACTGCGGAAATGCAATGCCAATAAAAAAATTTCTCACCTAATCAAGAAAAATCCAAGGACTACACAAAACTTAACTCACGATAAAAATGATTCATTTAATAGAGATCCCAAAACTCAACAACATGGAACCCCCAAATTTACGGTAAAAGCAATGCCACAATAAATTCCCTCCAACAAACCCGTTCACGAATTCCAATTCACCTAACACAAATTTTCAGAATTTCGCCACGGAGCACATCAAAGTCAACGGTTTGACCCATTTGACCAAAAATCACATGTGGCCCAGTGATGATAAATCAAGACAATTCGATCCATACAAAACAAGCTGAAAATTTGGTTCAGAAATATAATAATAAATAAATAAATAATTGGTGGATATTATACTTAAGATGTAGGGACATGAGATTCTAATTTGGCAGGCGTTGATTAGAGAGATTTTTGGTCATATATGATTACTTTTGCAGGAGGAGCTGTATGCTTGCGGTCTAGATTAAAAAAATGTGTTTCTCTATCGACTATAAAAGTATAAAATATAACTATTATTGAAGCTTGCAATGAAGTTATGTGAATGAAGAGATTCCCACAGAAGTTGAGATATTCCTAAAAAAAATATATATATATTTTCTATTGTAACAATTAGAATGTTATTCACCTTTACAAGAATCTTAGGTTCTATACAAGATCCAAACATATTTATGTTTGATACCATTGAGTGTAAGATAAAGTCCAAGCGCAAAAGTTGTTTGCTAAAAAAATTCACACCGGTGAGAATGGGTCTAATAAGATGATGAAGTCATTGTTCAAGGAAAAGTTCAAAAGTTGCAAGCGGAAAGCGGGAATGGTGAACCCTTCACATGAGAGTGGAGGGAAAGATTTTGATGGATCTCACCTAATATGGGACCATCACTTTTTAAACTGGAAAAAAAAATAAGAGATAAGAGTTTCGTTTTAAGGAGACTTAAGAGAGAGAGGTGAGTGTATCAGCTAGAGATAAAAAAGCACAAAATAAAATGATTTTATTTTTTAGTGTTTTTGATCTTTACAAGAAAGTTCAAACGGTTGATTTTTATCTATTTTAACCAAGCTTTCAAAGGGTTGTATGTGTCGATCTACAATTTTAGTAGTGTTAAACTAGCCAAAGTTACTCGAGTCGTGCAACCGATCAATTTGATGAAATAGTTTTATTTTTTCCTTGTTTGATTCTCGACATCTCTTTCTTTTATCATTGTTTCTTCTACTTTATTTTAAAATGATTATTGTATACTCGTTATTTTATAATTGAAGATAATGTCATATTTTGGTCCTATTGACGTAGGTACATTATGAGCCACATTAAAAATTTGGTGTCTAGTTATTTTTTTGCTTGATTTTGTGGCGACAGCGAGCTCTACGTAATCGAAATTCTAGCACATAGGTTTGCTGAATGTGATTTAATTGCAGTCGATTCCATCTTTGACGCTCCGAATCCGAGCCAGTCTCCTTAGTGAAATATCTCAACTTGTCGCTACCAACGGAATCATGGAGAATCTCCTCGCCAACTTTTTCTTCAAAGCATTAATCATCATTTTCCATTGAATTCTTTGAAAGGAGAGAGAGGGAAAGTTCATCTTTGTCCCTGTTAAGGAAGGAAGAGAAAGGAAATTGAGGACAAAAGGAAAAAAGAGATTGAGGAGAATTAACAAATATATTTATAAAGTTTAATGAAATTTAACGGTAAAAATGCCAATTGATAACACCTCAAACTATAAGTTTTAATTGACAAAATTAAAAATTTAAGAGTCAATTGAAAAATCTCATTTATTTTAAGAACTATTTTGATGATTACCCTTCAATCTTATTCATGATTATTCATTCAGCAAAAAATTTCAATAATTATTTTATAAAACTAATATTTAATTTCTACTATAATATAGAATTATTACTTCCAAAGAGAATTCTTAAAGCTAAAACTGCTAAAAACTAACTAGAGTCAACGGGTAAAAATAATTAAATATTTTTTTTCAATATTGGTTGATGAATTCAGGTACTATTCCTCACATGCGCATAATTAATTAATATTTAAAGAATATAAGAAAATTATTCGGAATAAAGAATTAATTAGCCTAATTAATACACACATGTCATAAACTCTCGACATGTCAAGATACTTTACGTTACTCAGATGACCTACATAATACCCAACCTTTATACAAACATATATTTTGGCAACCTCTCATTTGAACATGACAAATTACCAACAATTCGAAAGTTTAATTTAGTGGGTTGAACATAATTCAATCATTTATATATATTTTTTTAACATTTCATTAACATGTAAGTCAATTTTTTTATTGGTCCTTACATGTGAATTTTTTTAATGGGATTAATTTTTTTTTTTAATTTGTCGAGATTCGAATTTTGTATATTTTAGCTCTGATAACATCACAAATTACCAACAATCTCAAAAATTTAAAGTTGTCTGTTAAAGATAATTTAATCATTTATATATATTTTCTTAACAGAATACAAGAAAGTGAGCATGCCAACAAATACCAAGAGAGTTGCATGATATCATATCCTTTTGGAAGTGTAAAGGAAATAATTTGTAAATAGAATTTTCTTCTTAAAAAATAGACCATTTTTAAGGACATAAGAATAAATTCACGTGGATTTCAGCTCAAAACAAACAATAACATATACAGGGCAACACTATATATTTATATATAGAATTTGAATACACACACGGAGAGAAAGAGATGGAGATTGGGTTGGTTGGTAACTGAAAATAAAGGTAGATTTAGACCATTTTCCTTTGAACTCATCCTTTTAAATACTCAAAGTCTCCTTTCCCATTTCCACCTTTTTTTTACATCTGCAGTTGCCTTCTCACTTAATTGATGACCAAATGAATGAGTTACGGCTGCCTTCTACCTTTCTGCCTAAAGGTTTGGCCAAATTCCTACAACTCCAGTGGGGAAGACCCGTTCAAAGAACCAACATAGGTTTTGAAGATTTTTTAGATTAATTTATATATTGTTCTTTGCATCATTAGCATGGCAAACCATTTCGAGGGTAAACATAGAGGCGGGTCTAGCCAATACTAAAAAAGTTATTCAATGTTTTGTAGCTCAGGAAAGATAGAGGAGAACAATACATCACTGAAATTCTCTCTCTTTGCTAATTAGATGTGTTTTAGGGAAAGATCTAAAACAAATCTATGCGCCCTTGACCAAAGCTGATTGTATTATGTCATTAATTTCAACTTTAATTATAAAAATATAGTCAATTTAAGTAACTTAGATTTTCATTACTGTTATTGGTCTAAATTTAAGCCGGTAAAAAGTTGAAACTAATAACTAAATGGAGAATTATTACTCTTAGTAAATATTTTGTTATTATTTCTGAAAACAGGTTTAGGAGGATTGTTAAGTTTATTGACTATTTCTGAAAATACGCACACAAATACATTCTCATTCAGACATATCATATACTTGTGTATAAATGTGTAGAGAGAGAGAGAGAGAGATGTTCTCCTCTGGTATTCATCTCAACATTTTAATGGGAAATGCCGAAATGAATGTCGACATGCGAGAGTAGGTTGAGTCGGAGAAAGGAAACAAGCTCCTTCGGTGTTAGAGAAAGAGAGAGAAAGAGGTAGAAAGAGAGAGAGAGAGAGAATTTAGTCCAAACAAAAAGGCCACCAACTTGTTGATATTCTCTCAGGCGAGTTGACAAATTCTGATCTTACAACAGAATCCAACGACGCTGCAAAGTTTCAAAAGTCAAAGCATGAGTTTTTAATAATTTTCAAACTCCAATTTCAAAAGCTTATGAAAAGTACTCGTAACTTTCCCATTCCTCGCCAACTCAACACCATGACAGACAAAGTCAAAGGCCTCAAATCTACCTCTATTTTAGCTCCCTCAACCTCTACATATCTCCTTTATATAATCTTCTTTCTTCCTCCTCCCAAACCAATAACCCCTCCTCCCAAACCAATAACCAGAACAAGGAAAAGTTTACGACTATGAAATCTCAATCCCTTTGCTTTGCTCTTAACGCCATTTTCCTGGTTATTTTCTTCCTCTTGCTTTCCTACTCCTGCCATGTTGATGCCTTAAGACCTCTCAGAGGGTCTTCTTCTCTACTTCTGAAAGACTTTCATGTAAATCAAGCTTATTCCGGGCCAAGCCGGCGAGGACGGGGTCATTAGAAGGATGTTTGATCATATTTGGGCTTGACATATTGTTTGATTAGTTGAAACAGGGATTCATTCTTTCTTTTTTTCTCTTGTGTTTTTGTTTACGAGAAATATACTTACCACAATTTTTGATTGTCTGGTTTTGAGAAAAGGAAGAGGTTGAAGATTTTCAACTCAGCAGCTTTGTGGAAGCTTATAACAATGAGCAGGTTGTAATGGTTCTCATTTAGCAGTAAAAGAAGCTTTTTCCTTTCATATGTATATAGTTTCAGCGTTTGTCATTGCTTATAAATGAAACAGTTCTCTCTCTCTCTCTCTCTCTCTCTCTCTCTCTCTCTCTCTCTCTCCCTCCCTCTCTCTCTCTCTCTGTTACACCCCCAAATTCTCACTTGAAATTTGATTGGTGGAGTGCACGGTGCTAAGTCCTCGACTTAGCCAACCTCCCAATAATTTCGCCAAAATACACACGAAATAGCAAATAATGAAAGATGAACAAAGAGACAATACGTTTACGGGAAAAACACTCCCAACCCTCAATTATATTCCGAATATAAAAGACAAGGAACAAATCCGCTCAATGATCACCACAATGAACTCAAGACCAAACACCCTTGCTTGTCTTTGTTCTGGTGTCTAGAGGCTCAAATATATACACACAAGTGGCTCGGCCACCAGACATAAATCAAACGCATCAATAATTAATTACAAGCATGCCTCTGGTTTTTTGTCTGTGCATCGCGCCCCGTCGCTGCAACTCTCGGCCGACTGGTTCACCCAGCTCGGGCCGAATCTCGATCGTCGGCGCTTCGGGCTCGTAACGCTTCACACAAAGCGTCGCGCCCCTTCGCACCAGGCGGCGCGGCCCCTGGCGTTCCAGATCGCGACGGCCAGGCGAGCACCGCGAACCGTGAAACGTCGCGCCCCCTCGTTCGCCCCCGCTCGCCGCGTCTGTTTCGCAGCTCCAGATCGCTGCTTCTGTTCGCTGCTCGCGATTCCAAATCAACAAGCTGCTTCAGTAGTGGGCTCCCTCCAAGAAAGTCCATCAAGTAGGCAGTGTCTTCTCACACTTAGCCCATATTGGAGAAGCCTCGCCTCTCCTCTTTCGGGCCTTGACCCGAGCCCAGAGTTTAGTGTAAATTGGGGCGTGACAATCCACCCCCACTTGAAGAAGTCGACGGCCTCGTCGATACCCAAGCAAGATACTCACCAATTTGCTCCTCAAATTGCCACAAGTTTATGTCTTGCTCCCAGGTTGCCTCATCTTCAAGTTCCCATTTCACTAAGAACTCTCTTCTCGAGTCCCTCTTCATTCCCTTCATTGTACGATGGTCAAGAATCTTGTCAATTTTTTTAGAAAATTCCATCCTCACGCCGGGTGGTGCTCTTCGTGGTTGGATCCTTTCCCCTTGATGAAATGGCTTTAGAAAACTTACATGAAAGGTTGGATGCAACTTCAACCTCTCGGGTAAGTTCAAACGGTATGCTACCTTGCCTATCCTCTTGACGACCTCAAATGGTCCATCGTACCTCGGTAGAAGACCCTTTTGGAAGTGATGGTCCTTGACCTTCTTCCACAATTGCGGTGTAAGTTTGAGAAGAACCATGTCCCCCTCCTTGAACTCCACCGATCTCCTCTTGCCATCCACATACTTCTTCATTCGGTTTTGAGCTTTGGTTAGGCTATCTTTTGCTTGCTCCAAAAGCTCGGCTCGATCCATCCCATATTGAAATGCCGCCGGGCAAGACCCTTGCTCTTGCCCCCGAGCCATCTCCATTGGTGTGGTTGGTTGAAAACCAAGTGCTATCTCGGATGGACTCCTTTCGGTTGTAGACGTCTTATGAATGTTGTATGAGAATTGTGCCGAATCCAACAACTCAAGCCAATTCCTTTGAGTAGCCGTGACATAGTGTCTAAGATACTCCTCAAGCAAAGCGTTGATCCTCTCCGTTTGGCCATCGGTTTGTGGATGATTGGCGGTTGAAAATTTGAGCTCCGTGCCCAAATGTTTGAACAAGCTTGTCCAAAATTTGCCGGTGAATCGGGGATCCCGATCACTTATAATCTCCTTAGGAAGTCCAAAAACTTTGACAACTCCCTTAAGAAAGTGCTCCGCCGCATCCAATGCCGAGCAATTCTTTGGCACTCCCATAAAGATTGCATATTTAGATAATCGGTCTACTACCACCATGATAGTGCCGATTCTCCCAATAGGTGGAAACCCCGTAATGAAGTCCATTGACACCGAATCCCATGGTTTCTCCGGTATGGGAAGTGGTTGAAGAGGGCCCGCCTCTTTTCTCCTTTCGGTCTTGTCAACTTGGCACACATGACAAGTCTTCACATAGAGCTCCACATCATCTTTCATTCTCGGCCAAGTATAGTTACGGCTCAAAAGTGCCATCATCCTTTCAACCCCCGGATGTCCTGCCCACTTTGTGTCATGCGCCTCCTTCATGATGCGCTGCCGTAGTCCTTGCCAACTAGGAATGAATAATCGGTTCCCACGACCTCTCAACAAGCCGTTCTCTAGCCAATATCTTCGGATTATGCCTTGCTCCACATGCTTAGCCATCCGAATATATTCTTGGTCCTCCTTTGCCCCCTCTTTGATTTCTTCCAAGAAATTAGAGTGTACCTCCGTAATAGATGAAACAAGCTCCACGCATGTCTTTCTACTAAGTGCATCGGCCACTTTATTCTCGGTGCCCGCCTTATGAATCCATGTAAAGTCAAACTCGGCTAGAAACTCTTGCCACCTTGCTTGCTTAGGAGATAGTTTCTTTTGAGAACGAAAGTATGTGTTAGCCACATTATCGGTGACCACCACAAACTTTGCACCCAAAAGATAATGCCGCCATGTCAACAAACAATGTATCACCGCAACCATTTCCTTCTCATGTGCCGAGTAGCGCTCCTCCGCCCCTTTAAGCTTTCGGCTCTCATAGGCAATAGGATGGCCCTCTTGTGTAAGGACCCCTCCAATGGCTCGATCCGAGGCATCCGTGAATACCTCAAAAGGTGCCTCAAAGATTGGCAATCTAAGAACCGGTTCGGAAGTCACCTTTTTCTTGAGCTTCTCAAATGCTTCTTGGCATGCATCCGTCCATAACCAAGAGTGATTCTTCCTTAGCAAATTCGTGAGTGGACTTACTATTCTTGAGTACTCCTCAATAAACCTTCGGTAGTAATTGGCTAGCCCCAAAAATGACCTAAGCTCGGCCACTTTGGTTGGTGTCTCCCAAGTATTGATGGCTTCAATCTTCCTCCCATCCATGCGAATTGTCCCTTTCTTGATGTAGTGACCAAGAAAGTTTATCTCCTCCGATGCAAATTCACATTTCTCCTTTTTCACATATAAGGAATATTGCCTCAATTTTCCAAGTACTTCCCTCAAGTGCCGCACATTCTCATCTAGTGTCTTGCTATACACTACGATGTCATCCAAGTATACTACCACAAATCGGTCCAAATAATCATAGAGCACCTCGGTCATCAAATTGCAAAAAGTCGCCGGTGCGTTAGTTAAGCCGAATGGCATAACTAAGAATTCAAATGAACCATACCTCGAAACCATAGCGGTCTTGGCCTCATCGCCCTTGGCAACCCGAACTTGCCAATAGCCCGATCGAAGATCAAGTTTTGTGAAGTAAGAAGCTTGTGCCAATCGGTCAAAAAGATCGCTTGCATTCGGTATAGGATACTTGTTTTTCACGGTCACCTTGTTAAGAGCACGATAGTCCACACACATTCTCAACGTGCCATCCTTCTTCCTTTGAAAAAGAACCGGTGCTCCATATGGTGCTTTAGAAGGTTGAATGAGACCCGAATCAAGTAAGTCATCAAGTTGCTTCCTTAGCTCCGCTAACTCCGGCGGTGCCATTCTATAAGGTGCTTGAGCCGGTGGAACCGCACCCGGAACAAGCTCAATTTTGTGATCCACATTCCTCCTAGGTGGAAGCCTCCTAGGCAATTCGGTTGGCATCACATCGACATATTCCTCCAATACATCAAGAACCGAATTTGGTACCTTTTTCACGTTGTCTTCTTTGACCTCCCTTAGTGTCGCTAGAAAGGTGGTTTCTCCCCTCTTGAGGCCCGCCTTCATTTGTAGAGAAGATAACATAGAGCGGCCTCCTCCTCGAGTCTCACTCTTCACAAGACAAGGACATGAATCATCTTGAATCAACATACCTCCAAGATGTGGCATAACCGTGGCTTTGGCAAGCCTAAAGAACTCGAGCCCTAAAATAAGCTCGAAATCATCCAATGGTACCACCATGAGTGGACAAGCCCCTTGCCACTCTCCAACCTTCATCAAAGGCTCGGTTGTGCCCTTGATTGGTTGAACATCCGAATTAACGGCTTTAATCATGCTAGCACTCTTGCTAATCTCCAAGCCAAGCTCCTCGGCCTTCTTGCTTGAAAGAAAATTGTTTGTGGCACCCGTGTCTAGCATGGCACGGATCTTCTTGCCACGAATAGAGACCTCCACATACATTAGTCCCAATTTAGGAGTTACCCCTTCCTTACTTGACAAAGCATTGACAAGTTGAATCGGATTAACCCTCGGTTTGCTCTCCTCCTCGAAAGCATCCTCCTTGACTCGAACCGATGAAACCGATCCTTTGTTTGGACAATCTCTTGCATATGGTTGCCATCACAAATAAAGCATCCGGAAGACTTCTTCTTTTGGGGTTGATCACTTCCCTTGGATTTGAACCCTCCACCAAATGATTTACCTTTGTCCTTGCCACCATATTGCTTATTGCCCTTCTTGTCATCCTTGGTTTTCTTCTTCTCCGAAAAAGAAGTGGCTTTGTAATCAACAAGTCCTTCGGCTATAGAAATGGCCGAAAACACATCACGAACTCCATGTCTCCTAAGCTCGGCTTGAGCCCATGGTTGCAAGCCCGTCATAAAATTGAATAGCTTATCATCTTCGTGCATGTTGTCAAGGTCAAGTAGAAGAGAACTAAAGTCACGTACATAATCTCTTATAGAACCCGTTTGCCTCAACTTCCTTAAGGCTTCTTTGGATGCCCAAGCAGAATTTTGTGGTAAGAACCGCTCCCTCAACTCCCTTTCCAATACCTCGAAAGTGTTGATGATCGGCCCCTTTGATTGGTGTTGTCTCCACCAAAGTTTAGCGTCTCCTCCCAAGTACATAGAAGCCACCATGACTTGGCTTACTTCCTCAACGCTTGAAGCCACAAAATATTGTTTCATATCCCATAGGAAATTCTCCAATTCCTTGGCATCTCGATTACCATTGTAAGGTTTAGGTTCCGGTACCTTGCATGGCAATGTAGGAGTTTGTAACCTCCTTGATGATCCTCCAACCGCATCTCTACCAAGCCGAGCCAACTCCTTATCGATCCGATCGATGGTCTCCGCCACATGTTGCTCGATTGCTAGATTATCCGCCCCGGTTGATGCTTGGAAATCTCCCATTTCCTTTCTCAAGTTGCGAAGATCTACTAGTAGTGGTTTGTCTTCTTGAGTCGCCATGGACACACCCGTGAAAGCCTCCAATCGAGTCATCCTCTCGATAATCAAATTCAATTGATCTTGAATGCTTCCTTCCATGGTTGAAACGAGCCTCAGCTCTGATACCAAATGTTACACCCCCAAATTCTCACTTGAAATTTGATTGGTGGAGTGCACGGTGCTAAGTCCTCGACTTAGCCAACCTCCCAATAATTTCGCCAAAATACACACGAAATAGCAAATAATGAAAGATGAACAAAGAGACAATACGTTTACGGGAAAAACACTCCCAACCCTCAATTATATTCCGAATATAAAAGACAAGGAACAAATCCGCTCAATGATCACCACAATGAACTCAAGACCAAACACCCTTGCTTGTCTTTGTTCTGGTGTCTAGAGGCTCAAATATATACACACAAGTGGCTCGGCCACCAGACATAAATCAAACGCATCAATAATTAATTACAAGCATGCCTCTGGTTTTTTGTCTGTGCATCGCGCCCCGTCGCTGCAACTCTCGGCCGACTGGTTCACCCAGCTCGGGCCGAATCTCGATCGTCGGCGCTTCGGGCTCGTAACGCTTCACACAAAGCGTCGCGCCCCTTCGCACCAGGCGGCGCGGCCCCTGGCGTTCCAGATCGCGACGGCCAGGCGAGCGCCGCGAACCGTGAAACGTCGCTCCCCCTCGTTCGCCCCCGCTCGCCGCGTCTGTTTCGCAGCTCCAGATCGCTGCTTCTGTTCGCTGCTCGCGATTCCAAATCAACAAGCTGCTTCAGTAGTGGGCTCCCTCCAAGAAAGTCCATCAAGTAGGCAGTGTCTTCTCACACTTAGCCCATATTGGAGAAGCCTCGCCTCTCCTCTTTCGGGCCTTGACCCGAGCCCAGAGTTTAGTGTAAATTGGGGCGTGACACTCTCCCTCTCTCTGTCCCTCTCTAACTTTGAAGGCCATTTCCCATTAAATGCTGGGGTGATACCCCAGTAGAACATCTCTCTCTCCGAGAGTATTAGAAAGAATCCGATGAGTGCATTTGGCAACCAGTGAGAAAACTTTTAAGCTGGCCATTAAATTTTTTTTTTCGTAGCAATATTTGTTAGCATATCAGTGCTAATGGTTTGATTAGTTAGCCACAGTTAGCTGTATTCCCTTTTCGGTTAGTATATATATATGCATAAGTTTGGAGTAGGTTTTGTATCTTTTCCCTTTTCAATAGAATACAAATTGTATTCAGACAACTTTACCTCTCCACATTTCTCTTCTTGGTATAATGGTATCATCAAGCTCTATGATCCCTTCTTCCCCTTTGGCCTCTTCTCTTTCTCCCTTCCCCTCAATGAATCACATGCTCACAATCAAACTCGACTCTACCAACTATCTTGTCTCGAACTGAAGGCCCTCTCTGTTGAATCTAGTTTGCATTTAGAACTACAAAATTTCTGACAAGCTTCCAAATGCCAACACTTGTTGGATGCTATGCAAACGAAATTTTGGCTCTCGCCAAAAACAATACTTGGCAGTTTATTCCCTTGCCAAGGGGGCTAAACTTATTGGTTGCAAGTGGATGTTCAAAGTCAAGCTTAGTTTTGATGGCTCAGTCAATCGTTATAAGGCCCGCTTAGTTGCAAAAAATTATGATCAAACTGAAGGTATTGACTATGATGAAACGTTTAGCCCAGTTGTGAAATCTACAATTGTTTGTACTGCTCTATCCTTAGTCATCTCTCTTGGTTAGATTATTAGACAGCTTTATATTAGTAACGCTTTCCTCTATAATGATCTAACTGACATAGTGTTTATACAGCAACCTCCGGAGTTTGTGGATTCCTCTAGTCCCTCCGCTGTTTGTTTGTTACATAAATCACTTTATGAGTTCAAGCAATCTCTCTGTGTAACGACCCTCATCTTATTCCCTTAAATTCTCATAAAAATTTTCATTTTATAACATTAAGTAAATTTCAACTTTTAAAGCTTTAAATCATAGTCTAAGTCGTTGCAACCGTCTTGAAAACCGTTAAAAGAAACATATAAAGCTGAGGGAAAAACGGTGCAGAGAAGCGAGGGCAAAAACGTCTGCAGCGAGAAAACAAAGGGGCAATCGATCTGCCACTTGACAGCCAATCGATCGGCCCTTGACCAGCCGATCGATCGCCCCCTTTCTGGAGATCGATCGGCTGTCGCTTTGGAATTTCTTCCAGAGCGTAGCCTGAGAAAGCCAATCGTTCGCCCCTTTGCAGGTGAACGATCGGGAAACTCTCTGGAAAACCAGAGAGTTCTGTGATCGATTGCCCCCCTTCTGGAGATCGATCAGCTCACTCTCTGGAGTTTAAACTCCAGAGAGTTACCCTTCCTCCTTCTTCATCCTTCAACCTGCACACACACAATTTTACCACATTTTCTTCCATATCTCTAACCCTTCATCAACTTACTTCTAAATACAATCCATAACAAACGCTTCAACATAAAATCATTCATAACCTCATTCATTCCCCAATTCATCAATCATCAAAAACACAACTGGAAACGTATTAGAAAATGTAGTAAAATTTCATGAAAACGAACTGCATGGATCCATTTGAAAACTAAACAAAATCCCTACGAAGTTCAACAACCAAACAGTTCCAGTAAAATTTCAAGAGTATCAACAACTAACCTATACAATCAAAAGATAACTATCGTACGAGAGCGACTAAAAAGGGAATCCATCCATAATTCATCAAAATATTTTCACTAACATTCAAAACTCCCAACCGTGCACTACATCGGCCTAAATGTACCATCTATACATTTTCTACTCATCTCTAACCCAAAATACGTTTACGTCTTCCCCACGGGTCAAAATATGCGTTGACTGCCCAGCACGCTCCCACGGGCATCCTCCTTCAATCTGTGTGTTCGTCTGGTAGAGGGACGTATTCCTCACCTGTCTCGATATCACCTACACCATAAAGACACCTATGAGAAAAAATCTCAGTAAATTCTACGTAAATGTCTATGCATGAACATGTATATGATATGCTATGAAATAGTCCGTCCATGTCAATTCATATATTAGTACGTGTCAGTCTATGGTAATCGAAAATGCTCGACAAATGGATAGGGCACATCAAGCGGTTAGACAGCCCACACCATCTGAAGGGAGGAAAACCCGCTCACCACGGAACGCCAGGTCTGAACCTCATCCCCGATAACCCCATGTCATGGTTGTTTACATGATACTTTACTTGCCTTTACATGCCTTTTTTTTTCATGAAATCAATGCGTAAATTCGTTTTCATGACGTTTTGAAACCATGATGCATGAATAATTCAATATGCACGAATAATTCAATATGCACAATATAACATATATAACGTGAATACCATCAAAATGCCACAAATATTATCAAAACATTACAATACTTAACCTATAAAACAACCAAACTTAAACTACCCAACCAAAACAATTTAAACAAACAAAGCACCAAATTATTCCCAACTCAATTCCGACATATGGTGTAGGCCAATCGGCCACAGTAAGTCACGAGAACTTACCTGTCGTCCTAAGCGTATCGAGCTCCTCGTTTTGAGCTTTGTCACCTAGAACATTTCACAACGTCCTTTGTTCAAATCGAGCCTAAACAATGAAATTTCATAAACTAACGAAACTTCTAACTAAAAGAAATTTTCTAAAATTCTAATTTTCTTCTCTCGGGTATTTCGTCGAGCAATTTACGCTTACAAATCATAAACCTCCATTAATGGAGTTTTTGAAGTTTCCCAATTTCAAATATTAACCTAAATCCATCAAACTCACACCACCTTCAATAAAAGCTCTAATTCTTCGATCAAAAGGCTCAAATGTGGTAACCTTAACGATTTTTTAGCATAACCCGACTATTTTGGCGAAAACCCTAAACGAACCCTAACCGTTTAAATCCATAAAACTCACAAACTAACATACCAAAAGCATAGAAACTTACCTAGGGTCGTGATTTAGGAAGAAAACTCAGAAGAAAATCGATCGCCGAAGGACGAATCATTGGCCGAGCGTGAGAACCGTGAAGGAGGAGGAAGAATCGCCAATTTTTGGAGAAAAAACCCTCTCTGGTGTGTTTTACGTGAAATGAAGAAGAAGAAGAGAGGATTTTATGTTTTATAAAATTATTTTTCATATTTACAAGTTTGCCACTCAACTCCCGTTTTACCTTTTTAATCAATTCGCCTATCGATTTGGATCCTCCGAAATTTCTTATTCCACCAAATATTCCTATAAATTCCTAGGGTTCTAACAAAACTTCTCGTTCGCAAAACGGGCTCAATTCACTATATTTACGAAAATACCCTTTATAACGGAAACCGAACACTTGGGCGTTATACTGTCAATTTGGATTTTCAAAATTTCCTTATTCTTCTAAAAATCCTCATTAATTACTCATGATCTAACGAAACTTCCCGTTCGTAAAACGGGCTTAGTTTACTATATTTACGAAAATGACATTATGTGACGAAAATCTAAAAACTTAAAAATCCGGGTGTTACACTCTGTGCCTGGTACATCAAGTTATACAATGCTCTATTGGCATGGGATTTCTCAGTATCAAAGTCTGATACATCATTGTTTACCTGTCGAAAGAACTCGTCTATTATAGTTATATTGGTCTATATCGACGACATCATTCTTACTGGCAATTCCTCTTCGCTATTTGATTAGTTTATGACTTATTTGCATTCTCAATTTGGGGTTCGAGATCTCAGTCCTCTCTCCTTCTTCCTCGGAATTTTAGTTACTCGGACTCCTACCGGTATGCACTTTTCTCAATCTCGGTACATATTTGAGTTACTTCACAAGGCTAACATGGCTTCTTGCAAGCCGATTCCCACTCCCATTGTATCAAGTCTAATTCTGTCAAAAACTTCAAGTGTACCTATATTCAATGGTTCCCTATATCGCAACATTGTTAGATGTCTCCAATGTTGTTGCCTTACAAGGCTAGATATAGTTTTTGCCATGAACAAAGTTTGTCAATTTATGTATGCATCCTCTGATGTTCACTGGCAGTCTATCAAAAGAATACTACGTTATCTTCAGGGGAAATTATCTTTAGGGATCTCCTTCTCATCTTCGTCATGTTTTACCCTGACTTGTTATACAAATGCCGACTGGGCTTCATGTCCGGATGATCGCAAGAGCATGAGTGACTTTTGTATCTTTTTAGGCACCAATCTTATTTCTTGGTCCTCCACGAAACAAAAAGTTGTATCTCGCTCCAGCATTGAATGTTAATATCAAAGCATAACTAATGCGCCACAACAATTGCTTTGGCTTCAACCTCTTCTCAAGGAAATCAGTATTGTCTCACCCAAGCCACCTACTATTCTCTGTGATAATTTGAGTGCGACGTATCTAACATCTAATCTCATTTTACACTCCAAATCCAAACATGTTGAAATTTACTTCCATTTTGTTCGGGAAAAGGTGCACAATAAATCGCTGATGGTCAAGTTCACTCCTTCAGACACTCAACTCCCCGATGCTCTTACCAAGCCACTTCTGTTCTCTTGTTTTTCTGATTTCATGTCCAAGATCTTCGGCCTATGGTCTTGCTCTTAAGAGAGGATGTTAGCATATCGGTGCTAGTGGTTTGATTAGTTAGCCACAGTTAATTGTATTCCCTTTTCAGTTAGTATATATATGCATAAGTTTAGATTAGGTTTTGTATCTTTTCCCTTTTCAATAGAATACAAACGAGACAGTTTTTCCTCTCCACATTTCTCTTCTATATTACTATGGGGAGGAGAGTTTTCTCATGGTCTATTCAGCATCTACGTCTCGCAGTTAAGGTTGCAAAACTTCAATGAAATGAACTGCGCAACATTATCCTTTAATGACGCCTCATATCAAAAAGAGGCTGGGAGAGGGTGTCTGCCATCAAAATATAAAATGTTCTACATTTCATGAGGATTCTAAGGAGCCTAACTGGAAAGGTTGAAAGTGGGCAAATATTGAAGGTAAAAAATTCTAACTCTATAGATTCGTTAAATTATGCTAGGGATAATTTATGAATGAGATAATTGATGGAATATGGTGGTTGGTTCTGATTACAACAACCTAGTATGAGATGTTATTTATGTGTATTATTCATTTTGTGACAGATTTGAATAGAAAAAAGAAAAACAAAGAAAAAATTTGGGATTAGTAGAACCATGAAGAGAATGTTGCATATCTATGGGCTTAGGGCGCTGAGGCGCTAAGGGTTAGGGTTTGGTAAAAATATTGTGCTAGGATAACATTATGGCGTTGGGCATTGTATGCCGCAAAGTTACATGATTGTTTGACGCTAGGGAATTGTTGCGTTGTCGCATCGTAATTCCATTTCATCAGTTAAATATTTTATTTTTTGAATGTCACATTAAAAGAAATATATGATGCATTAGACATACTTTACATACATCATGATATATAAACTACTATAAGATTATTAAAATGTTATGTCATATGCATTAGCATTAGTAGATGCATGATATTTAGAAATTTGATATGTGCTTGTTGTTTGTGTTCATGCATTCATGGGATTGAGTTGGGAAGTTGGCTAACATGTGAATGATATTGTGGTGGCATGGGATGCATATTGATCTCATTTAAGGCCAGAGATGTTATCTTTACTAGTGTGTTTATGAGCAGTCATGATTGTAAACAGAGATGAACTCTATGTTCTCTTTAAGTCTTCATGAGGTGTTTTGGCGACTAGAGTCCGACGGTGTGGGATCTAGTATTTATGTCATGACTCAAATAGGTAGTATGTTCATGTTGAAATAGATAGAGGGATTTTAGTATGAAGAATATTAATGATTGATCATATTAATTGTATGTATGTATGACATAACATCATTGTTATTGGTATGTATGTATGACATACCATCATTAAAGTCTAAATTAATTACATAGTTGTCTAATCCTTGCATAATGTCTTGGTTTCAATATTATTTGTCGTGGATTTTGTGATATTAAAAATTACTCTCTAACTGGTTTTACCTTCGGATCAGACTTAATAATACCAGAAAACAATGCATGAATTGAAGAAAATTTGGAGAGAAACACCACAGTAGATTTTTAGTGGTTCATACTATTCTTGTAAAATCTTCAATTTATATTAACAAAAAAATATTTTTTTTTCTCTCTCCTAACTCTCTCCCTCTTTCCATCTCTAATTTTCTCACTCACCATCACGATCTCACACCATCACAATCATCTTTTCTCTCCATCACGATCTCTCTCCGTCACAATCATCTTTTTTATTTATTATTATTTTTTTGCACCACTTTCAAATGAGATGCGTAGGGTAAAGGAGTTAATAGATCCTGTTCCAAGCTTCGATTCAGTATATTATTAGTCAATTTTGGTCGAGCTGTTTGGGAGAATGAAATCTCCACAAATTTTCCTAGAAAAATTTTGGGCGTAACTTTAAATGCCCACTAGTGATGATTCCCAATTTCAATCTTGACGTTCGACCAATCGTTGCAAAGCCCTCATTGGGGAGAATCGTTTAGACACAAAGATCACTCAAACTCATAACAGTGGCAGGATGAATTGCTGGAGCCTCGTTGAAAAATCAAAACCAGTCCTTTAAAACTTCAATCCCATCTATTTTAGGAGTCGTCTTGGAAAACTGACGTTACCGTTAGATTCAGAAGCTCGAAACCTTTAAGCTCATCTAAATTTTTTCCGATCCGCTGTCGTCGGAAATGTTGTTGTCACAAGTCGAAGGTGCTAACTTGGCACTGATGTAAGCATGACGTGTTGTTGACATGCTGATGTGGCATTGACTGATAACGTGACAGGTGAGTCGATGTTGACTTTAGTTGTTGACTTTTACCATTGACTTCACCGTTGATTTTTGACAGTTCACTGTTGACTGTTGACTTTTTAGCAGAAACTTTGACTGTCATTTTGAACCACATAACAACATTGGAAAATTTAACGATCCCTTGAGCCATACTCTTTTCGACATTCTGAATGCGCTGGTGGTCTCCGTCCTCTGGAAGTCTATTCCGATTGTTTAGCACGTATTTAGAGGTGAGCATTCGTTAAAAGTAATGCTACACCATATTAAGTCATCTTAAACTATATAATGACATTAATAACTAAATTAACATCAAATTGCTATAGTAAGTTGCTTTCTTTAGATATCAATCATTAATATTAGGTGCATTATTTATCATCACCTATGAATTGCACTACATATGTAGAACTTTATGTGTAAATACAAATATGTTGGTATTAATTTTTTGACAAATAAACATTTATAAAAATAATATTTTATTCCATTGATATCAAAGTTGGTAGTTTGTTTCTTGGAAATCAAGAAATAATCTATTCAAATTATTGAACGGATGAATATTGGAAATCAAGAAGATATTTGTGAAAGTTAAAATAAGGAAACTTCAGGATCAAAGAAAGTAGTTAAAAATCTAGAGGTTTTAGTTTTTTGGAAAACTTTGTTTTGCAATACCGATTTAAAAAAGATTTGATGAATTATATTAAGCCTTGAGATTACATTATTTATGAGATATTTTCCTAAGTCTTCAGGATCCATATCCAAGTAGTTAGCGAGACTTTCCTAAAATATCACACGAGGTGTCTCTCAACCGATTTAATGAGATTTGGTTTTCTTATTCTTTGCGGTTTAAATTTCGATTTGGTATTTGAATTAAACCTCAGATAAGGAATTTACCAATCATATTTAAGCTTTCGTTCCTAAGGAAGCGTTGACGGATTTTTTATTATTCTCGAAGAGAGATTTCTTCATTGGCAAGTCGTCGCCATTCTTTCTCTCTCTCACACTTCTGCGTATGGGTTTGTGATTGATCATTCAGTTCTTAAATGATTATTTTACACACTTTGTTTATGCTTTGGAATTCATTGATTATTCCAGTGTGTTGATTTATTGCATCTGAAGACAATGACCTGGTGTTACAGACTGTGTCATAGGAAGCAATCTTCTTTATTCTTGATTAAAGCTCAGTTTTGGGAAAAGGCTGCATTAGAACTCGGAAGAAGTTATATTTATCGACAAGGGGAGCTTGTCATTCTGATTGTGGGCAAAGGGATCTTACCATACACAGATTTCGGGAGGAGTTATCAACAACAAGGGGATGTTGTTGCATTTAGATCTCCGGAGAGATCGATCTCAAGTCAATGGGAGCTCGCAAAAATAGTTTAATTGGGAAGTTAAGAAGTAGCGGTGACAAAGATAAAAAGGAGTCTTTATTTGTTTAAGTCCATTTGTCTTGTAACTTTGTAAACACGTGAAATATTTTTATAACTGGGTGTAGCGCGACAGACGTAGGTAAATTACCGAACTGCGTTACCAACCTCCTGTCTCTTTACTTTTTGCATATTTATAATTGTCCATCATTGCATTAATTATCGGTGTCACACGAAACACTCTGTGTGACATCACGTAACTAATCTTGATCTTTCAATTGGTAGCAGAGCGGGTCGTTTTTGTTTCTTAAGCGGGATTCAATGTAACGACCCACCCCCTTGCGAGGCCCGGTCACGCGGTATCTACACCGCCAGCCCAGCCCGTCTACTTGGGACTGGACTGTACCTCATGATCTTTTCCCCTGACGAAGGAATTTTCGCCCTCCCGAAGAGTCGAACCCAGGCCCTGCCAAGCTAAAGCACCTGGTTTATTGACTCTTGATACCACTTGAGCTACTAGTGCCAGATAGACGAGCTGGGCTGTCGGTGTAGATACCGCACGACGGGGCCTCGCAAGGGGGTGGGTCGTTACATCTGCGGGAAAAGATCATAATTCGTGTGCTATGGACTCTATGAAGGAAGGAAGCTCGATAATGTGTCTACCTCAATTGGATGGAAGTAACTATGCTTATTGGAAGGCGAGGATGAAAGCATTCATTAAAACTATTGATGAGAAGGCCTGAAGATCTATTTTGACAGGATGGAATCACCCTATGGATACTAATGCAGAAGGTGTCACATCTGCCAAGCCTGAAGAAATTTGGTCAGTAAATGAAGATGCTTTGGCACACAGTAATTCAAAACCTAAGACTAGGTACTGTTAGAAATGTCTTTTCTTACAGATTTCCTTATCAAAAATGGGTGAAAAAATCAAATTTAAAGTGTAATGTTACACATCTTTCACTAAAGGCAATCGCAACGAATGCATGGTATTTTGATAGCGGGTGTTCTAGACACATGACAGGTGAAGAGAAATATTTGAAGGACATTATACCCGAAAGCGTGGGAAAAGTAACATTCGCCAACGGTGTCTCAACTTATGTCATTGGAAGAGGAACGTTAAATATTCCTGGTCTACCAAAGTTGAGTAATGTTCTTCGGGTGGATGGTCTGAAATCTAATCTAGTCAGTATTAGTCAGTATTAGTCAGTTGTGTGATCATAATCTGAATGTGCAATTCACACGTGAAAAATGTGTGGTGTTCGATCAAGACAACAAGTGCGTTATAGAAGGAGTTAGATCTTCAAACAATTGCTATCTCATTTCTTCTTTATTCACCTGTTTTTGATCGAGTATGGAAGACACTATTCTATGACATAGAAAGTTGAGACATGTAAATTTCAGAATGCTGGAGAAGATTGTTTTAAAAGGTGTTGTCCAAGGAATTCCCATGATAAGGTTTGATGGAAACAAAATATGTGGATCATGTCAAATTGGAAAGCAAACCAAGGTGTCACACCCGATGTCACAAACATCTACAACTACCCATGTGCTTGAGTTGCTCCACATGGATATAATGGGCCTAATGTCTGTTGAAAGTATTGGAGAAAAATAATATGTCTTTTTTACTGTTGATGATTTCTCGCTCTACACATGGGTGGAGTTTCTTTGAGAAAAGTCCGACACTTTCAAAGTTTTCAAATCAATGTGTACTTGACTCCAACGTGAAAAAAATTATGTCATCATGAAGATTATTCGCATCCGCAGTGACTGTGGGAGAGAGTCTGAAAATTCTGAATTCTCATATTTCTGAAAACAACTGGGGATTGCACATGAATTCTCGGCACCTAAGACTCCTCAGCAAAATTGTCATATTCCCAGCAACATATTGTCCGCTCTGGGGATTGGGCCGTAGCCCAATATCCTCCCCTTTTTGTTTGGCGAGGACTTCCCAGTCGGTCACCCAACCTGGTACTACTCTCGCCGAAGCACTTTTAACTTCAGAGTTCCTATGGGATCCGTTGCCAATAGTGTTCCAAAACGCGTCTTGCTATCTTGGGAGAGTCTCTTTACATATGTTTCATTTCCACATACTTCCCCAAGCAATGTGAGATTGTGACGACCCCCCTTTTTACGACCCGTCACCTTCCGGTTCGCTCGCACAGATGTACCGCCATCCGAGTTTGGGTTCCAGTTCCAGTTCGTGCAGCCATGGTACACATACTTACACATCCGAGTCATCACAATCACCCCCCCTCGGGGGCCCAACGTTCTCATTGGCCACATTTCCAGTTGGGTACAAGCTCTGATACCATTTGTAACGACCCATATTCCCAGCAAGATATTGTCCGCTTTGGGGATTAGGCCGTAGCCCAATATCCTCCCTTCACGGCTTTGTTTGGTGAGGACTTCCCAGTCAGTCACCCAACCTGGTACTACTCTCGCCGAAGCACTTTTAACTTTGGAGTTCTTATGGGACCCGTTGCCAATCGTGCTCCAAAACGCTTCTTGCTATCTTGGGAGAGTCTCTTTACATATGTTTCATTTCCACATACTTCCCCAAGCGATGTGAGATTGTGACGACCCCCTTTTTACGACCCGTCACCTTTCGGTTCGCCCGCGAGGACGTACCGTCATCCGAGTTCCGGTTCGTGCAGCCATCGTACACATACTTACATATCCAGGTCGTCACAAAAGTGGAGTCGTTGAAAGAAAGAATCGTACATTAGCAGAGATGAATCGCGTAATGTTACACGAAAGGGATGTTCCTCAAAATTTCTAGGCTGAAACTATGAACACTACTTGTTGTACCATAAATCGGGTGTATCTCCGAGGAAAAACTTCTATGACACCCTATGAGATAAGGAAAGGTAAGACTCCAAATCTTAATTATGTTCATCTATTTGGTAGCATTTGCTATATGTTAAATGACAAGGAACACATGGAGAAACTTCATCCCAAGAGTGATGAGGCGATCTTTCTCGGTTATGCTACAAATAATCATGCTTATCGAGTTTACAACAAAAAAACTCGAATTGTCATAGAATCTGCAAATGTTCAAGTAGACGACTCTCTCGAAACAACATATAATCTAAAAGAAGATATAAACCAAATTTCAAATAATGAAAGCACTAGTGTTCCAACCAGTGTCACAGATCAGACTGAAACAATTGATGAAGTGGAGGTGACTACCTCACACAACAAGTAACCATCCACAAGTGTTCAGAAGAATCATCATATAGATGAGGTTATTGGAGGACTGAATGATGGTATACGAACTAGAGACAAGCCGAGACTGAATTATCGTGAAAGGATTCAAATGGCCTGTTTTACGTCAACTATCGAGCCCATAAATGTGAAAGAAGCATTGCTAGATGAATACTGGATATGAGCTATGCAAGAAGAATTCGGTCAATTCACCCGAAATCAAGTTTGCGATTTAATACTGTGTTCTCTCGATGTGAATGTCATTGGTACTAAGTGGATATACAAGAACAAAAGCGATGAGCATGGAAACATCACTCGTAACAAAGCTCGGTTATTTGTTCAAGGGTACTCCCAGATTGAATAAATTGACTTTGATCAAACATTTGCACCGGTTGCTCGTCTTGAATCCATTCGTCTTTTATTGACTATTGCTTGTGTTATGTGATTCAAGTTGTATCAAATAGATGTGAAGAGTGCATTTTTTAACAGTTTTCTCAATGAGGAAGTATATGTTGCTCAACCAAAGGGTTTTGAAAACCCTCATCATCCCGAGTATGTTTATAAATTGAAGAATGCGTTATATGGGGTTAAACAAGCCCCTCGTGCATGGTATGAACGACTTGTTGACTTAACTTATGTTTAAGTCTAACGATGTTTTTGATGATGTGTTTTTTGATTGTGTGTAATTTGATTAAGTTAATTATATGAGATTAATAAATTGATTAATAAGTTAAATATTGTCCTCCATTAATATGTCTCTTAATCTTCAGTGGAAATGCCCTTTGAAAAAGGTATTTTAATTGTTTAACAAATCTGTTAAGTGTTCAGGGTGTGATAGCAAAACATGGCTGAAAATGATAAAATAGTGCACATGTAGCGTCCCTAAATCTAATCCCTAGAAATTCCCGTAAAATTTGGACTTAATTATTACCCTCGCCCTTTTTTTTCTTTTATCATTGGTTTTGCTCGTTAGAGAACGGACTTGAGCGTTCAATCCATTTCTATCAACAATCAGGATCTAACTTTAAACGTACCCAAAATGACTCGTCTAAGGTTTCAATCCTTTAATCTCACTTGTTTAGAGAAAATTAACCTCATTCAGCGTAAGACTACTGTGCGTGGAAGACTCGTTAGAAGATAAAATTAACCAAAATCCCAAGATTAACACCATAAAAAGCACTCTGGTCGACCCCCAGAGCTTTCGGTCGACACTTCATAATAGTGGTCGACCCCTAAAAAGGTTCTGGTTTTTGTTTGTACTGAAACCGATCGACACCTTGCAATAGCGGTCGACCCCTAGTCTAAGTGGTCGATACTTCAAAAACAGTTTTGCTCTCGGGTTGCATTCCTTTGAAAGTTCGGTCGACACCTTGCAATAATGGTCGACCCCTTTGTAACGCCCCGAGTTATCTGAACCCGGTTCGTTACAAAGAAGCCCGTACATGACTAAGAAATCCCAACTGTATTAATATTATTATTATTATTATTATTATTTTCTTTTTAACTTTGCTCAACATTCAGCATTTGACATAAGCTAAAATCTAAAAACGTTTAAAAACTTGCAAGGGAAATCATTTGGACAGCAATAGAGTTAAACAAAATTATGAACGTTGTTTGAAGTGTAAGAAATAATCAGCTAAAAAGAAATAGAGTTTTAAATCATGAAATACTTGGAAAGTCGCAGAAGTCAAACGCATCTGCCGATGGATAAAGTCAACGGAAGAAGCAGAAACAGGCTTCTACCGATGACGTAGACCAGAAGAGTTGGAAACAAAAGACATCTCTCGGTGGACTGCATCTACCGATAACGTCAGCCGAATAAATCACTTATTCAACATCAACCGATCGCAAAACGACAAGCTTTTCGACTCATATCTACCGACGGCAAAACGACAAAACATATTACCCACTCATACCGGTAGTGCAAAATCTACATCTTCCGATAGCATTGAACCTACATAATCCGATGGTTTAACTGAAGACATCTTCCAATAGAATTAAACCTACATCATCCGATGGCTTAACTGAAGACATCTTCCGATAGAAATAAACCTACATCATCCGATGGCTTAACTGAAGACATCTTCCGATAGAAATAAACCTACATCATCCGATGGCTTAACCGAAGACATCTTCCGATAGACAACATAACTATAACTCGAATCATTGCACTACTCAAATCCAGTAAAAACCAACATTAAGAAAAAAAAAAACTCAACAGAATATCATTATCCAAAAATCTCAAAACGTATTCAAAGTATTAAACCTCTACTAACATGAAAACTCAACATATTTAAATTAAAACATTGTCAAATGAAACTTCACACCAACTGACATCAGTTAAATCGCCTCATCAAGTACCAGATCCGTGGCATGAATGTGCTCCTCCAACCAGCCTATCCATCAACAAGCTCAGAGAAATCACTTGTTGTTACTTCCTCACCTACATCACAAAACTCATCTATTAGCCTAATGCTAAATAAGCGAAGTGATAATGAAATGATATGCTGAAACTTAAATTCTAATTATGCAGTTTCTACTTTCTCATCTCAGTTGCACATTCGTTCATTCACTGATCTGATCCCTCGATTCCCTTGGGAGTAGGATCAATTCTCCCAATGTTATACATCCTCTTCATCAGTTAAGGGGTGGATGAATTCCCTTAATAGCTGTTCTGATCCCTCAGTTCTCTTGGGAGTGGGATCAGTTCTCCCAATGTTATAAATCTTCTTCATCAATTAATGGGTAAATTAGTTCCCTTAACAGCCAATGAATTTCAATCTGTACCTGCCTTTCCATAACATTACATGAAAGTTCATTTTCGTGTTCTTTAAAAAAAAAAACATGATGCATGACATACAGGAAATACTCAAACATGCATACACCTAGTATTCTGTGATGTAGGCCCGAAAGCACACACAATACTTCACTTACCTGGCTCTCTTGGAAATGCTTGGTTTCAACTACTCCAGAAGCTCGCTCACCTAGGGTCATGACAGTACATTAATCCAACTCTCACTAAAACTTACCAAAATCAATAAAATGCTTGAGGAAACCGATTGAAACTCTGCTACCCGTGCATTCCCATATATCACCAAGAACCCGAACCTACCCTTAATCACAGCATCTTCAAATCTCCATATTGTATTCTCTCAGTTATCTAATCGCTAAAAAGCAAGAAAACAAGGAAGACTTACCTAGATTGAAGGAGAATCGGGCGAGAGAATCGCCTAGAGAGCTCTACTGCTCGAGCTGAAAACCGAAAGAGGGAAATAGGGAATAGTGGCGGCTATAGTGTATTAACACTTCCCTTAAATACGTTATCCGTTTTTAAAACCTCACTTTACATAAATGCCTTTGCTTAGTCACTAACTAACCTAATAAATAATTCCCCTAATTCTTTCATAAAATGCACATCATATTTGATAAATTAAATTTGGTTTAGCGGAACCGGGTGCTACAATCTACCCTCCTTAAAAGAATTTTGTCCTCAAAATTCAATACCTGAATAATTCTGGATGTTGGTCCATCATGTCTTGCTGAAGCTCCCAAGTTGTCTCCTCTATGTTCTTGTTATGTCACAAGACCTTCACCAATGGAACTTCTTTGTTGCGCAATACTTCACAGCATAGTCTAGGATCCTTACTGGTTTCTCTTCATAAGTAAGAGTGGGCTGAGCTTCATACTCTGAGGTTCCATAACTTGAGATAGGTTTCTAACACACTTCCTTAGCATGGAAACATGAAACACATTATGGATTTCCTTCTAAAGAGGCTGGTAACTGTAGTTGATACGCTGACTTCCCATCCCTTCAAGATTAAGAAAGGTCCAATATATCTGGGGTTCACTTGCCTCTCTTTCTAAATCTCACAACTCCCTTGAAAGGTGACACCTTAAGAAAAATTTCATCACCTACTTCAAATTCCAGTTCTCTTCGTCTCTTGTCTGCGTAGCTTTTCTGCCGGCTTTGAGATGTCAAGATTCTTTGTCGGATAAGAGCAATCTTCTCCACTGTCTGCTACACATATCAGGACCAATCAATTGTGCTTCCCAACTTCATCCCAATATAAAGGAGATCTGCACTTTCATCCATATAATGCCTCGTAAGGTGCCATGCCTATTGTTGCTTGAAAACTGTTGTTATAAGAAAATTCTACCAAGGACAAGTAGTTGCTCCATGAACCTTGAAAGTCTAATACACATGCACGGAGCATATCCTCCAATGCTTGAATATCCTTTTGGATTGTCCATCTGTTTGAGGATGGAAAGCTGTGCTAAAACTAAGCTGTGTTCCCATAGCCTTGTGCAAACTTTTCCAAAACTTAGATGTAAATCTGGAGTCTCGGTCTGAATTAGTGGTGCTTGGAACTCCATGCAGTCTAACAACTTCGTGCACATCAACTCAGCCAGTTGATCCATCGAGTATATTATCTTCATTGGCAGAAAGTGAGCAGATGTTGTTAAACGATCAACTATTACCCAGATTGCATCGATCCATAGTTATTTGTCCCATTTCATTCAGGAACTGGTAAGGTTGTAATGTGTCCAGCAGGCCTCTGATGTTTCAGCTTTGACTTGCTGGCAGATCAGACATGAACTCTACATACTCCGCCAACTTCTTTTCATACCTGGCCCACAATAATGTTGACTGAGATCTCTATACATCTTCGTACTTCCGGATTAACAGAAAGTCTAGAAGAATGTGCCTCAGATAGGATCCTTTTCTAAGTTCAGTATCAGCCGGTACAAACCATCTATTTCGAAACTTGAGAATTCCATCAACCGAGCATTGAAATCCGCCTTGTCAGTAGAATCCATGCACAACTTATACCTATTACATTCGGTGTCATTCATTGAACTTCCTTTATTTCTCCAAAATAGTTGGCCTTAAGATATGGCCGAAAGCATGGCTGACACACTAGACACAGCTTCCAGGTTAATCTTTGGAATTCTGTCTCTAAAGCTCTCGGTATGTCTAGAATCAATGTAGAGACTGAAGAAATCACTCTACTCAAAGCATCAGCCACTACATTGGCCTTGCCAAGGTGGTACTTAATCTCAAATCATAATCTTTGACAAACTCTAACCACCTACGTTGCCTCATATTCAGTTCTTTTTGCGTGAAAATGTATTTCAGACTTTTATGATCCGAAAATATCTCACAAGTTGTCCATATAGGTAGTGCCTCCAAATCTTTAATGCAAAAACCACAGCAGCTAATTCTAAGTCATGTGTAGGGTAATTCTTTTCGTGTACTTTTAACTGCCTAGAAGCATAAGCTATAACCTTTCCAACTTGCATCAAAACACAACCAAGCCCGACCTTGGAAAGCATCACAATAAATACTGAATTTACCATTTTTGACAGGAAGAGTCAATATGGAGCATTGGTTAGTTTCTGTTCAAGGTCTGGAAACTAGATTCACATTCCCCTGTCCAAGCATACTTTATGTTTTTCCTTGTTAGTTGAGTGAGGGGTGTGGCAATCTTAGAAAATCCGTCGATAAATTTTCTATAATATCCTGCTAATCCTAGGAAACTTCGAATATCCGTGGCATTCTTCGGTTGTGGCCACTCCTTAACTGCTTGAACTTTGGCTGGATCGACAGATATTCCATCTCCACAGATCACGTGACCAAGAAATTGAACTCTGTCCAACCAAAACTCACACTTGGAAAACTTAGCATAAAGCTGGTGCTGCCTTAGTAATCTAACACCAAACCCAAATGCCTTGCATGCTCATCCTTAGTTCTAGAGTAGATTAGGATGTCATTTATGAATACAATGACAAACTTGTCCCAACTACTCCGCGAAACACCCTATTCATGAGATCCATTGAAGGCTGCGGGTGCATTTTTGTCAAACCAAAGATATAACCAAAAACTCATAATGTCCATACCTTGTGCGAAAGGCAGAGTCTTTGGGATATCTTCAGATTTAACCTTTAGCTGGTAATAACCGGATCTAAGGTCAATCTTAGAGAAAACTCTTGCACCCTTAAGCTGGTCAAATAAGGTCATCAAATCCTCGGCAAAGGGTACTTGTTCTTGACAGTTTACCTTATTCAATTCTCTATAATCAATGCACATACGCATTGATCCATCTTTCTTTTTGACAAAAAAACAGGTGCACCCCACGTGTGAAAAGCTAGGGCGTATGAACCCTTTCTCCAACAAACCCTCAACTGTTTCTTTAATTCTTTAAGTTTCTGTTGGTGCTAGTCTATACGGATTTTAGACACAGGCTCAGCGTCGGGGTAACATCTACCACAAATTCAATTTTCCTATCTGGTGGCAAGCCAGGAAGGTCATCTAGGAATACTTCTGGAAAATCCTAGACAACTAAAACATTTTCGGGGCTCGCTTTTCTACTAGTTGTGTGTCTAAAACACTAGCCAAAAAGCACAAATATTCCCTGCCACGGGGAGGGTCTATAATTGACAGAGGTCATCAAAGTCATTCCTTACTCTCCTCAGAGCTCGGAAGGTATGGTTAAACCATCAGGGGGTTTTGAAAACTAACAACTCCAGTCCTACAATCTATTGTGGCATAATGCTTAAAACAACCAATCCATTCCTAGGATCACATCAAATCCCATTATGTCCATAACAATGAGATCAGCAGGCAAATTCATGTTTCCTACTAATACAACACTATCAGGCATCATTGATTGGAGTGCATGCGCTCACCAGAGGGTAATGCTACGTTAAACACATGCTCAGAGAAGTGAACTGTACATCTAACTTACAGCAAATGCAGAGGCTATAAAAGAATGTGTTGACACCCGAATCTATCAAAGTAAAAGCAGGTATAGAGTTAAACAATATAGTACCTTACACTACAGCAGGCTGGTCCTCATCACCTTACTCCATCATGGAGAAATTCTTGGTTTATCGTGGCAGTCCGTCCTTTAAGCTGAGCAGTCTCGTTGATATGGCCGACTTTGTTACAGTTGAAGCAGCGGGTGATCTAGGCTTTGGGCAATCCCTGAACGAGTGTCCGACCTCATCACAGTTAAAACACTTATTCGTCCCATAATCTACAACTCGCCCGGGTGATTCTTCGAACACTTCGGGCATTGAGGAACGTCTGGTATCTGGTACTTTCTTTCCTATTCCTTGACTATATTGGCTTCATGTGCCTCTTCACCCTCTCTGCGGTGGTGGTTGAACAAACTTTCTCGGGGTTTCCTTTGGTCCAGCACATTTCAACTCAGCTTTCTCTCCACCTCCAATGCTGTGGACACAACATCACTAAAAGGCAAACCTTTACAACCCGAAACTTGACCATCTGTACATTTCTGGTTTCAGTCCATTCATGAATTGAAAAAACACCTAGCTTAATTTCGGTGAACAAGGGTGCAGGAAATGGGACAGAGACTCGAATTGTCTAACGTATTCAGCCACTGACCTTATCGCTTCAAGTTCAAAAACTTCTACATCTGTCAGCCTGGACTGTGCTGTTAAAATATTTCTAATAGAAAGATGTCCTTGAAGCGCGACCAAGACATCGCCAAAACATCGGTGGTGTCTCGATGTCTCCAACAAAGTTGAGCATCACCAGCAAAATGGGAACGTGGCCACCTGACGTTGTCTCTTCACAAACATTGGCACACCGGAACATGCTTTCAGATATCCTCAACCACTCCTTCAGCAACAATTGGGGGTTGTGATTTTCATCAAACGTGGGGGTGGAAGCCTCCGGAATCGGTCTCTGCATGTTCATTGCTAGAACCCGACGTTGGCACTCCTGTACTTTCTCGGTTCAGCAACCAATCATAACTATATTTGATTATGCGGATGTACTAAGTCTGTTTGCTGAAGTACCAAATCGTCAGTTGTCTAATAACACTATGATCCTCCGCACTACTCAAGTTTGGCATTTCCCTCGCGTATTCTATGTCTCTGGGCGTCGGCATTCTAAGAATTTAGTCGGTACGAGGGGGTTATTTACACTCTTAGTAAATAGCTCAGGAACATAAAAAGTACAGTTGTTGAAGACTCTCCATGCGACGAAATTGGCCACGATGAGTATCTGTTGAACGGATGTAACTGAATGTCTCTGATTACCATAATGTTAACGCCCCGAGTTATCTGAACCCGGTTATTACACGAAACCCGTGACTGACTAAGAAATCACACTGTATTAATATTATATTTTTTTTTCCTTTTTAAACTTTGCTCAACATCACAGAATTTGACATAAGCTAAAATATCAAAACATTTAAAAACTGCAGCGGAATCATTTGCGACAGCTAATAGAGTTACACAAAAACTATGCACGTGTTTGAGTGTAAGCAAATAATCAGCTAAAGAAAAGAGGTTTTAATCAGTGAAATACTTGAAAAGTCGCAGAAGTCAAACGCATCTGCCGCTGGATAAAGTCAACGGAAGAAGCAGAAACGGCTTCTACCGATTGACGTAGACAGAAGAGTTGGAACAAAAGACATCTCTCGGTGGACTGCATCTACCGATAACGTCAGCCGATAAACACTTATTCACATCAACGATCGCAAAACGACAAGCTTTTCGACTCATATCTACGACGGCAAAACGACAAAACATATTACCCACTCATACCGGTAGTGCAAAATCTACATCTTCGATAGCATTGAACCTACATCATCCGATGGTTTAACTGAAGACATCTTCCAATAGAATTAAACCTACATCATCCGATGGCTTAACTGAAGACATCTTCGATAGAAATAACCTACATCATCCGATGGCTTAACTGAAGACATCTTCCGATAGAAATAAACCTACATCATCCGATGGCTTAACGAAGACATCTTCCGATAGACAACATAACTATAACTCGAATCATTGCACTACTCAAATCCAGTAAAAAACCAACATTAAGAAAAAAAAAAACTCAACAGAATATCATTATCCAAAAATCTCAAAACGTATTCAAAGTATTAAACCTCTACTAACATGAAAACTCAACATATTTAAATTAAAACATTGTCAAATGAAACTTCACCCAACTGACATCAGTTAAATCGCCTCATCAAGTACCAGATCCGTGGCATGAATGTGCTCCTCCAACCAGCCTATCCATCAACAAGCTCAGAGAAATCACTTGTTGTTACTTCCTCACCTACATCACAAAACTCATCTATTAGCCTAATGCTAAATAAGCGAAGTGATAATGAAATGATATGCTGAAACTTAAATTCTAATTATGCAGTTTCTACTTCTCATCTCAGTTGCACATTCGTTCATTCACTGATCTGATCCCTCGATTCCCTTGGGAGTAGGATCAATTCTCCCAATGTTATACATCCTCTTCATCAGTTAAGGGGTGGATGATTCCCTTAATAGCTGTTCTGATCCCTCAGTTCTCTTGGGAGTGGGATCAGTTCTCCCAATGTTATAAATCTTCTTCATCAATTAATGGGTAAATTAGTTCCCTTAACAGCCAATGAATTTCAATCTGTACCTGCCTTTCCATAACATTACATGAAAGTTCATTTTCGTGTTCTTTAAAAAAAAAAACATGATGCATGACATACAGGAAATACTCAAACATGCATACACCTAGTATTCTGTGATGTAGGCCCGAAAGCACACACAATACTTCACTACCTGGCTCTCTTGGAAATGCTTGGTTTCAACTACTCCAGAAGCTCGCTCACCTAGGGTCATGACAGTACATTAATCCAACTCTCACTAAAACTTACCAAAATCAATAAAATGCTTGAGGAAACCGATTGAAACTCTGCTACCCGTGCATTCCCATATATCACCAAGAACCCGAACCTACCCTTAATCACAGCATCTTCAAATCTCCATATTGTATTCTCTCAGTTATCTAATCGCTAAAAGCAAGAAAACAAGGAAGACTTACCTAGATTGAAGGAGAATCGGGCGAGAGAATCGCCCTAGAGAGCTCTACTGCTCGAGCTGAAAACCGAAAGAGGGAAATAGGGAATAGTGGCGGCTATAGTGTATTAACACTTCCCTTAAATACGTTATCCGTTTTTAAAACCTCACTTTACATAAATGCCTTTGCTTAGTCACTAACTAACCTAATAAATAATTCCCCTAATTCTTTCATAAAATGCACATCATATTTGATAAATTAAATTTGGTTTAGCGGAACCGGGTGCTACAATCTACCCTCCTTAAAAGAATTTTGTCCTCAAAATTCAATACCTGAATAATTCTGGATGTTGGTCCATCATGTCTTGCTGAAGCTCCCAAGTTGTCTCCTCTATGTTCTTGTTATGTCACAAGACCTTCACCAATGGAACTTCTTTGTTGCGCAATACTTTCACAGCATAGTCTAGGATCCTTACTGGTTTCTCTTCATAAGTAAGAGTGGGCTGAGCTTCAATACTCTGAGGTTCCATAACTTGAGATAGGTTTCTAACACACTTCCTTAGCATGGAAACATGAAACACATTATGGATTCCTTCTAAAGAGGCTGGTAACTGTAGTTGATAAGCTGACTTCCCAATCCTCTTCAAGATTAAGAAAGGTCCAATATATCTGGGGTTCAACTTGCCTCTCTTTCTAAATCTCACAACTCCCTTGAAAGGTGACACCTTAAGAAAAATTTCATCACCTACTTCAAATTCCAGTTCTCTTCGTCTCTTGTCTGCGTAGCTTTTCTGCCGGCTTTGAGATGTCAAGATTCTTTGTCGGATAAGAGCAATCTTCTCCACTGTCTGCTACACAATATCAGGACCAATCAATTGTGCTTCCCAAACTTCATCCCAATATAAAGGAGATCTGCACTTTCATCCATATAATGCCTCGTAAGGTGCCATGCCTATTGTTGCTTGAAAACTGTTGTTATAAGAAAATTCTACCAAGGACAAGTAGTTGCTCCATGAACCTTGAAAGTCTAATACACATGCACGGAGCATATCCTCCAATGCTTGAATAGTCCTTTTGGATTGTCCATCTGTTTGAGGATGGAAAGCTGTGCTAAAACTAAGCTGTGTTCCCATAGCCTTGTGCAAACTTTTCCAAAACTTAGATGTAAATCTGGAGTCTCGGTCTGAAATTATGGTGCTTGGAACTCCATGCAGTCTAACAACTTCGTGCACATACAACTCAGCCAGTTGATCCATCGAGTATATTATCTTCATTGGCAGAAAGTGAGCAGATTTGGTTAAACGATCAACTATTACCCAGATTGCATCGATCCATAGTTATTTGTTCCCATTTCCATTCAGGAACTGGTAAAGGTTGTAATGTTCCAGCAGGCCTCTGATGTTCAGCTTTGACTTGCTGGCAGATCAGACATGACTCTACATACTCCGCCACACTTCTTTTCATACCTGGCCACCAATAATGTTGCTTGAGATCTCTATACATCTTCGTACTTCCGGGATTAACAGAAAGTCTAGAAGAATGTGCCTCAGATAGGATTCCTTTTCTAAGTTCAGTATCAGCCGGTACAAACCATCTATTTCGAAACTTGAGAATTCCATCAACCGAGCAGTTGAAATCCGACTTGTCAGTAGAATCCATGCACAACTTATACCTATTACATTCGGTGTCATTCATTTGAACTTCCTTTATTTTCTCCAAAATAGTTGGCCTTAAGATATGGCCGAAAGCATGGCTGACACACTAGACACAGCTTCCAGGTTAAATCTTTGGAATTCTGTCTCTAAAGCTATCGGTATGTCTAGAATCAATGTAGAGACTGAAGAAATCACTCTACTCAAAGCATCAGCCACTACATTGGCCTTGCCAAGGTGGTACTTAATCTCAAAATCATAATCTTTGACAAACTCTAACCACCTACGTTGCCTCATATTCAGTTCTTTTTGCGTGAAAATGTATTTCAGACTTTTATGATCCGAAAATATCTCACAAGTTTGTCCATATAGGTAGTGCCTCCAAATCTTTAATGCAAAAACCACAGCAGCTAATTCTAAGTCATGTGTAGGGTAATTCTTTTCGTGTACTTTTAACTGCCTAGAAGCATAAGCTATAACCTTTCCAACTTGCATCAAAACACAACCAAGCCCGACCTTGGAAGCATCACAATAAATACTGAATTTACCATTTTTGACAGGAAGAGTCAATATTGGAGCATTGGTTAGTTTCTGTTTCAAGGTCTGGAAACTAGATTCACATTCCCCTGTCCAAGCATACTTTATGTTTTTCCTTGTTAGTTGAGTGAGGGGTGTGGCAATCTTAGAAAATCCTTCGATAAATTTTCTATAATATCCTGCTAATCCTAGGAAACTTCGAATATCCGTGGCATTCTTCGGTTGTGGCCACTCCTTAACTGCTTGAACTTTGGCTGGATCGACAGATATTCCATCTCCACAGATCACGTGACCAAGAAATTGAACTCTGTCCAACCAAAACTCACACTTGGAAAACTTAGCATAAAGCTGGTGCTGCCTTAGTAATCCTAACACCAAACCCAAATGCCTTGCATGCTCATCCTTAGTTCTAGAGTAGATTAGGATGTCATTTATGAATACAATGACAAACTTGTCCAAATACTCGCGAAACACCCTATTCATGAGATCCATGAAGGCTGCGGGTGCATTTGTCAAACCAAAAGATATAACCAAAAACTCATAATGTCCATACCTTGTGCGAAAGGCAGTCTTTGGGATATCTTCAGATTTAACCTTTAGCTGGTAATAACCGGATCTAAGGTCAATCTTAGAGAAAACTCTTGCACCCTTAAGCTGGTCAAATAAGTCATCAATCCTCGGCAAAGGGTACTTGTTCTTGACAGTTAACTTATTCAATTCTCTATAATCAATGCACATACGCATTGATCCATCTTTCTTTTTGACAAAAAAACAGGTGCACCCCACGGTGAAAAGCTAGGGCGTATGAACCCTTTCTCCAACAAATCCTCCAACTGTTTCTTTAATTCTTTAAGTTCTGTTGGTGCTAGTCTATACGGATTTTTAGACACAGGCTCAGCGTCGGGGTAAACATCTACCACAAATTCAATTTTCCTATCTGGTGGCAAGCCAGGAAGGTCATCTAGGAATACTTCTGGAAAATCCTAGACAACTAAAACATTTTCGGGGCTCGCTTTTCTACTAGTTGTGTGTCTAAAACACTAGCCAAAAAGCACAAATATTCCCTGCACGGGGAGGGTCTATAATTGACAGAGGTCATCAAAGTCATTTCCTTACTCTTCCTCAGAGCTCGGAAGGTATGGTTTAAACCATCAGGGGGTTGAAAACTAACAACTCCAGTCCTACAATCTATTGTGGCATAATGCTTAAACAACCAATCCATTCCTAGGATCACATCAAATCCCATTATGTCCATAACAATGAGATCAGCAGGCAAATTCATGTTTCCTACTAATACAACACTATCAGGCATCATTTGATTGGAGTGCATGCGCTCACCAGAGGGTAATGCTACGTTAAACACATGCTCAGAAGAAGTGAACTGTACATCTAACTTATCAGCAAATGCAGAGGCTATAAAAGAATGTGTTGCACCCGAATCTATCAAAGTAAAAGCAGGTATAGAGTTAAACAATATAGTACCTGACACTACAGCAGGCTGGTCCTCATCACCTTACTCCATCATGGAGAATATTCTTGGTTTAATCTTGGCAGGTCCGTCCTTTAAAGCTGAGCAGTCTCTGTTGATATGGCCGACTTTGTTACAGTTGAAGCAGCGGGTGATTCTAGGCTTTGGGCAATCCCTGAACGAGTGTCCGACCTCATCACAGTTAAAACACTTATTCGTCCCAAATCTACACTCGCCCGGGTGATTCTTCGAACACTTCGGGCATTGAGGAAACGTCTTGGTATCTGGTACTTTCTTTCCTATTCCTTGACTATATTGGCCTTCATTGTGCCTCTTCACCCCTCTCTGCGGTGGTGGTTGAACAAACTTTCTCGGGGTTTCCTTTGGTCCAGCACATTTCAACTCAGCTTCTTCCACCTCCAATGCTGTGGACACAACATCACTAAAAGGCAAACCTTTAAAACCCGAAAACTTGACCCCTCTGTACATTTCTGGTTTCAGTCCATTCATGAATTGAAACACCTTATCTTCATTTCGGTGAACAAGGTGTCCAGCGAACCTGGACAGAGACTCGAATTGTCTAACGTATTCAGCCACTGACCCTATCTGCTTCAAGTTCAAAAACTCTACCATCTTTGCAGCCTGGACTGTGCTGTTAAAATATTTCTCATAGAAGATGTCCTTGAACTGCGACCAAGACATCGCCAAAACATCGGTGGTGGTCTCGATTGTCTCCCACCAAAGTTGAGCATCACCAGCAAAATGGAACGTGGCCAACGTGACTTTGTCTCCTTCTCCAACATTGGCACACCGGAACATGCTTTCGATCCTCCTCAACCACTCTTCAGCAACAATTGGGTTTGATGATTTTCCATCAAACGTGGGCGGCTGAAGCCTCCGGAATCGGTCTCCTGAATGTTCATTGCTAGAACCCGAGTTGGCACTTCCTTGTACTTCTCGGTTCAGCAACACTCCTAACTAATTTGACTGCTGATGTACTAAGTCTGTTTGCTGACGTACCAAATCTGTCAGTTGTCTAATAACACTAGATTCCTCCTCACTACTCAAGTTTGGCATTTCCCTCGGTATTCTAGGTCTTCCTGGGCGTCTGGCCATTCTACTAAATTCCTGTACAGGGTTAATTACACTCTTAAGTATCTAATAGCTAAGGTTAACATAAACACTTACAGTTGTTGAAGTACTTCCATGCGACGATTGGCACTGATGAGTAATCTTTTGAACGATTTAACTGAATGTCTCTGATACCATAATGTAACGCCCCGAGTTATCTGAACCCGGTTAGTTACACAGAAACCCGTACATGACTAAGAAATCCCAACTGTATTAATATTATTATTTTTTTTTTCCTTTTTAACTTTGCTCAACATTCAGCATTTGACATAAGCTAAAATCTCAAAACATTTAAAAACTTGCAGCGGAAATCATTTGGACAGCAATAGAGTTAAACAAAACTATGAACGTTGTTTGAAGTGTAAGAAATAATCAGCTAAAAAGAAATAGAGGTTTAAATCGTGAAATACTTGAAAAGTCGCAGAAGTCAAACGCATCTGCCGATGGATAAAGTCAACGGAAGAAGCAGAAACAGGCTTCTACCGATGACGTAGACCAGAAGAGTTGGAAACAAAAGACATCTCTCGGTGGACTGCATCTACCGATGACGTCAGCCGAATAAATCACTTATTCAACATCAACCGATCGCAAAACGACAAGCTTTTCGACTCATATCTACCGACGGCAAAACGACAAAACATATTACCCACTCATACCGGTAGTGCAAAATCTATATCTTCCGATAGCATTGAACCTACATCATCCGATGGCTTAACTGAAGACATCTTCCAATAGAATTAAACCTACATCATCCGATGGCTTAACTGAAGACATCTTCCGATAGAATTAAACCTACATCATCTGATGGCTTAACTGAAGACATCTTCCGATAGAATTAAACCTACATCATCCGATGGCTTAACCGAAGACATCTTCAGATAAACAACATAACTATAACTCGAATCATTGCACTACTCAAATCCAGTAAAAACCAACATTAAGAAAAAAAAAAACTCAACAGAATATCATTATCCAAAAATCTCAAAACGTATTCAAAGTATTAAACCTCTACTAACATGAAAACTCAACATACTTAAATTAAAACATTGTCAAATGAAACTTCACACCAACTGACATCAGTTAAATCGCCTCATCAAGTATCAGATCCGTGGCATGAATGTGCTCCTCCAACCAGCCTATCCATCAACAAGCTCAGAGAAATCACTTGCTGTTACTTCCTCACCTACATCACAAAACTCATCTATTAGCCTAATGCTAAATAAGCGAAGTGATAATGAAATGATATGCTGAAACTTAAATCCTAATTATGCAGTTTCTACTTTCTCATCTCAGTTGCACATTCGTTCATTCACTGATCTGATCCCTCGATTCCCTTGGGAGTAGGATCAATTCTCCCAATGTTATACATCATCTTCATCAGTTAAGGGGTGGATGAATTCCCTTAATAGCTGTTCTGATCCCTCAGTTCTCTTGGGAGTGGGATCAGTTCTCCCAATGTCATAAATCTTCTTCATCAGTTAAGGGGTGGATTAGTTCCCTTAACAGCCAAGGCATTTCAATCTGTACCTGCCTTTCCATAACATTACATGAAAGTTCATTTTCGTGTTCTTTAAAAAAAAAAAAACATGATGCATGACATACAGGAAATACTCAAACATGCATACACCTAGTATTCTGTGATGTAGGCCCGAAAGCACACACAATACTTCACTTACCTGGCTCTCTTGGAAATGCTTGGTTTCAACTACTCCAGAAGCTCGCTCACCTAGGGTCATGACAGTACATTAATCAAACTCTCACTAAAACTTACCAAAATCAATAAAATGCTTGAGGAAACCGATTGAAACTCTGCTACCCGTGCATTCCCATTTATCACCAAGAACCCGAACCTACCCTTAATCACAGCATCCTCAAATCTCCACATTGTATTCTCTCAGCTATCTAATCGCTAAAAAGCAAGAAAACAAGGAAGACTTACCTAGATTGAAGGAGAATCGGGCGAGAGAATCGCCTAGAGAGCTCTACTGCTCGAGCTGAAAATCGAAAGAGGGAAATAGGGAATAGTGGCGGCTATAGTGTATTAACACTTCCCTTAAATACGTTATCCGTTTTTAAAACCTCACTTTACATAAATGCTCTTGCTTAGTCACTCACTAACCTAATAAATAATTCCCCTAATTGTTTCATAAAATGCACATCATATTTGATAAATTAAATTTGGTTTAGCGGAACCGGGTGCTACACCCTTGCCTGACAAGGTGTCTACCCCTGCAAGGAATTTTTTCCACTTTTACATATTGAACACCTCCAATCACCTCCAAACTTAACCTACTCTACTTATTCAATATCAATTCCACCCCCATCCATAAACTGAACATTTAACCTCTTCAAATCCCGACACGAAACTTCAATTTCACATCAAAACCATAAACCTACATTCAGAACATCAAAACTCATCTAAAATCCATTCTATTTCATCAAAACCATCCATACATAGCGGAATCCATCAAAAATCCTCAAAACATCAGTTTATAACCTATCCACTATCCAGAACCAAACATCCTTAAATGTTTCTAACCATACCAAATTCTAACTAATCATCATTAACCCAAAACACCCCAATATCCTCAAAACACATACATACTTCCCCACGGTTCAGGTTAAGCATCGACTGCGCCAGCACACCCCCGCGAGCCATCCTCCGCCAACTGCATCACTTCTCAGGTGGAGGGATCCCGTCCTCACCTATATCAAGACCACCTACACCATACAGACATCTATGAGCTAAAGGCTCAATAAGTTTCGTAAATGCAGATGCATGCTATGCATATGAGTTTTGGGAATCATTCAGGCGTGTTATTTTTCATTACGTCACATGCAGATTGTCACCGAGGTCTAAACCACCTCGCCGTGACCAGATTACATAGATTCGTTGGTTCATTTTACTTTTTAATTAGGTCGCAGACAGAATGTCACCGAGGTCTAAACCACCTCGCCGTGACCAGATAACAGATTACGTAGATTCATTCGTTCATTGGTTCATTTTACTTTTTAATTAGGTCGCAGACAGAATGTCACCGAAGGCTAAACCACCTCGCCGTGACCAGATAACAGATTACGTAGATTCATTTTGTTCTCTTAAACATATGCAGAAATCCGTTTTCATGCTATTTTAAAAGACGTGATGCATGAGCAGTTGAATGCATAAAGTAAACATAAACAGCGTGAATACCATCAAAACATTACGAATACCATCAAAACATCATACAAGCATAACCTATAAAGTAGTTAAGCCTAAACTACCCATCCAAAGCATATAAACACACATTGCACCAAATATCCTCAACAACCAAAATCGACGTATGGTGTAGGCCAATCGGCCAGAGTAAGTCACGAGAACTTACCTCGCGTCCGTTGCAACTCAAGCTCCGTCCACGAGCGTTGTTCACCTAAGACAATTTCACAACTTGTCGTTAAAACGAGTTTAAACTATTTAACGTCCAAATTTAACGAAACCTTAACTAAGGAAATTTCTAAAATTCTAACTTAACTACTCGAAGCGTTTTAACATCCAATTAATGTTCGATACATCGACCGCCATTAACGAGTTTCCCCCAAAACTCAAAAATTCGTCAATTTCTAATACTCATCCTAAATCGATTTAACTTCATCCAATAACGTCCAATACGTCCATTACATTCACAACTAAGGTAAACCTATCGATTTCGAACTCTAAATCGCGTTTTTAACGAAACCCTAAACGAACCCTAATCGTTTAAACTCAGTAAAAACCGAAACAAACTTTGCTAAAACCTTAGAATCGTACCTAGGATCGAGTTTGGGGAAGAAAACGTGAAGGATCAGAGGTCGTCGGAGGAAGAACGGACGTCGGAATGTTGAGGAACCGTCGAGAGCAGAGAAAGAGAGAATCGCAAAGGAGAGAGTTCTGGCGTGAAAATGGTGAAGGAGGAAGAAGGCGATTGCTTTTTAATTAATATTTTGACTTGAAAAATTACCATTTTGCCCTTCCTTTGATTTTCTATTTATTTCGTCCTTTGTATCGTTAATTAGTTAACGATCCGGCTTCTCCAAATTTTCTTATTTCACCCATAAGTCCTACTCATTATTTGGGATCTATTAAAACTGTCCGTTCACAATTCGGACCTCGTTTACTATTTTTACTAAAACGTCCCTTAATATTACGAGAAACGTAATTCTCGTAAAATTAGCGTTACAACTACTAAAATTCCCAGAATTTTCTTAAAATTCTTATTAATTATTAGGATCATAATAACGTTTTCTGTTCACAAAACAGACTTGATTTGACATATTTATAAAAATGCCATTAATATTAAAATATCAATATTCCGTACTGCTGGGTATTACAGCACATCCACCGCTAGCAGAAAACGACAAAATTCAACATCCACCGTTGAAGTTTCTAAAGACATCCACCGCTAGCTAAACGACAAGGTCTCCCAAAGTTTATATCCACCGCTAGCTAAACGACAAGGTCTCCCAAAGTTTACATCCACCGATAGCTAAACGACAAGGTCTTACAAAGTTCAACATCCACCGATGGATTCTCAAAGACAACATCCACCGCTGGTTTTTCAAAGGCAAAGTCATCCAGTGCACAGTAACTTCTGAAGACATCCACCGTTAGATTTTCAAATTCAGCATACACCGCTGGACTCCAAAGGCAAAGTCATCTGGTGAATAGTATCCACCCCTAGAAATTTGAATAAACCGCGAAGCAACATTGTTTGTCGTCCAGAGCCTTAACTGCAGACCATTAATGGCCGACGAACGAAAGCGACTTCAGAACGCAACGGCTAGCCATCTAAGTACGAATATTTCTCCAACGGCTATATTTCTATTTTCAGATGAAAAACATTCCAGATCTGAAGCCGATTTCAATCAGAGTATAAATAGAAGAAAGAAGCTCGGGAGAACAACTTTTGCTGAAATTAATCTTCGAACCCTAACGAGCAATTTACTTCGAATACTCTCTGTTATTCTACATCTCTCTATCTTTCAGAACTTGAGATTCATCTGTGTGAGAGACTGTAGTCTGTGCTATAAACTTTTATCTCTTCTGTAAAAGTGTATAGGCAGTGGATTGTCGCCCGTGAAGAACAATCTAGGATTATAAGGCTGTAGATCGACGCTCGTGAAGCTCGATCTAGTATTCTCGTTTGAGGAGAAGTGAAGGATCTTCAAGGGGGAAACCTTGAAGCGTGGACGTAGGCAGGTTTTGGCCGAACCACGTAAAAACTCTCAGTGTTCTTTTTCTCTATCTCTTTACTTTTATTGCTTGATTGCTCATTGTTAACTTATAAGTTGAATACAAGAGAGAAAACGATTAGATCACTAATTAAGTTTAAAAAGTCTAATTCACCCCCCTCTTAGACAATTACGATCCTACAATTGGTATCAGAGCAAAGTTAAATATTGTCTAAGTTGTTATCTAAAAAATATTGTGATATTTAAAATGGCTTTCAACACCAACTCAACTCAGTAGAGGGTCAATCTACTACTAGACCTCCATTCTTTGATGGGAATGATTATATCTATTGGAAGTCTAGGATGAGAATTTATGTTCAGGCTATAGACTATGACATATGGAACACTATAGAAAATGGCCCATTCAAAGCCATGAAAACTGAGAATGGAATCGTTATTCTTAAGGACCATCATGAATTAACAGAGTCTGATAAGAGAAATCTTAGTCTGAATGCCAAAGCTATAAACACCTTATATTGTGCACTGAACCGTGATGAATTTAATAGAGTTCAAGGGTGTGATAGTACACAAGAGATATGGCACTTACTGGAAGTCACACACGAGGGAACAAATCAAGTGAAAGAAAGCAAAATGAGTATGTTAGTTCACGAGTATGAACTGTTTAGCATGTCAAAGGATGAATCAATTAGTTTTATGTTTACTCGTTTTACTAACATTACTAATGGCTTAAAAGCTCTTGGTAAGATGTACTCAGGTGAAGAACAGGTAAGGAAGATTCTGAGATGCCTACCGAGAGCATGGCAACCAAAAGTGACAGCCATACAAGAGGCCAGGGATCTCAAAGTGCTTAAGTTTGAAGAGCTCATTGGCTCTCTGATGACTCATGAGATAACCATGAGATTCAATGACAAAGAAGATCTCAAAGAGAAAGAGATCAGTAAAAAGAAGGACATTGCCCTCAAAGCTTCCTAAGCAAGCAGGAAGAATCAGAGGAGGAAGATGATGATGAGGATATAGCACTCATCACCAGAAGATTCAGCAAGTTCCTCCAGAGAAAAAGGATGCATGAGAGGAAATTCTCTAGAGGAGAAAAGCCTCAAAAGGAGAAGAAAATTACCTGCTTCGAGTGCGGGAAGCCGGGACATATCAAGGCTGATTGTCCACAGGCTAAGAAAGGCCCCAAGAAATTTAAAAAGAGAGCAATGAAGACCACTTGGGACGATAGTGAAAGTGATACTTCCTCAGAAGACGAGGAAGTTGCCAATCTGTACTTCATGGCACACGAAGATGAAGTAAGTCATTCTTCCTGTGACAGTGATAATGATGAGGGTGATCTAATAGATGCCTTCAATGACTTAGTTAAACAGTATAGTATGCTCAAAGCTAAATATAATTCTGTGAAGAAAGAAAATGCAAACTTAAACGATGAGCATGCTAAGAAATGTAATCTGCATGAAAAGGAGATAGTGGACCTTAAGTGTAGAAATGAAAACCTGAATAACATTGTCCTGAAATTTACTAATGGTAGTAAAAATTTGAACATGTTGTTAAGAAGCCAGAGAGTTACATTTGATAAAGCTGGCTTAGGATATGATAGATTCAGCAAAAAGAAAGTATATAAGAATTTCTTTGTTAAATCCTCTACTTGTCATGCTTGCAATGAAGTAGGGCATAAATCATATGAATGTCCCTTGAAATTTAGTAAGAAATCAAGTGGTAAACTTCAATGGGTTCCTAAGGGAACCAGACCTAACACTAGGACCCAAAAGATTTGGGTACCTAAGAAGACCAATTGATTACTGTTTTGCAGGTTGACTGTTCTCCCGGAAAAAGTCAATGGTATCTCGATAGTGGTTGCTCGAGACACATGAAAGGAGACTCAACAAAATTTGCTGTGGTCAACAAAAAAAAAGGAAGCGTTACTTTTGGTGGAAATCAAAAGGGCAAAATTGTTGGCATCGGCAATGTAGGTAACAACTTTAATTCTATTATTGAAAATGTGCTGTTAGTAGAAAGATTAAAGCACAATCTGCTTAATATTAGTCAGTTGTGTGATAAGGAATATAAGGTAACCTTTAAATCAAATTCTGGCATAATTAAAGATGTCTCAAATAGTAAGATTATGTTCACAGGTTATAGCAAAGAGAATATTTATATCATTGACTTAGATAATATTGTTTGCAATGATGAAAAATGTTTTGCTGTAAATTCCTCGAATGATAGTTGGATTTGGCATAGGAGATTAGATCATGTAGGTATGGATACCTTAGCTAAGATTACTAAGGATAATTTAGTTAGAGGGATCCCCAAGATATCCTTTGAGAAGGATAAGGTCTGTGAAGCCTGCCAAATGGGTAAGTAGATCAAAAGTTCCTTTGCATCGAAGAATGCAATCTCTACTTCTAAGCCTTTTCAACTTCTTCACATGGACCTCTTCGGTCCTTCTAATGTAGCCAACTTAGGAGGTAAATTTTATGTCTTTGTCATTGTAGATGACTTCTCTAGGTTCACATGGGTATTCTTTCTTAAGTCCAAAGATGAAACTTTTGATACATTTTCTAGCTTTAGGAAAAAAGTACAAAATGAAAAGGAGCTCACCATAGTTGTTATTCGTAGTGATCATGGTCGAGAATTTTAAAATGAGAAATTTGAACTCTTGTGTCTCAAGTATGGAATTGAGCACAATTTCTCCTCCCCTAGAACTCCTCAATAAAATGGTGTTGTTGAGAGGAAAAATAGGTCCCTCTAAGAGCTCGCTAGAACCATGCTGAATGAAAATTCTCTTCCAAAATATTTCTAGGCTGAAGCTGTCTCTACAGCCTATTATGTGCTTAATCAGGTCTCTATAATACCTATTCTTGAGAAAACACCATATGAACTTTGGAATGGAAAATCTCATTCTGTTAAGTACTTTAGAGACTTTGGTAGTAAATGCTTCATTCTTAACACTAAGGACAACTTAGAAAAATTCGATTCCAAATCGGATCTTGGAATCTTTCTTGGCTATTATCTCTCTAGTAAGGCTTATAGAGTGTTCAATAGGAGAACTCTAGATGTAGAAGAATCTGTGCACGTCAACTTTGATGAGGCTCCTCAACCCACAATCATTGTGAATGAGGATGATACTTTAGAAAAGCATCTGGATTCTCTTACCTTAGATAAGCCTACAGATACCCTTCTAGGAGAAAACTCTCTAGAAATGATTCCTGTCAAAGATGAATTAGTTGCTCTGCCTAGAGATTGGAAGTATGTGAGAAATCATCCTCTAGATGAGATTTTAGGTGATCATTCCTTAGGAGTGAAGACTAGATCCTCTCTTAGGAATCTCTGTGCCAATATGGCATTCATTTCCCAAATAGAACCTAAGAAATTCGAGGAAGAAGAGCAGGATGAAAACTGGATTGTGGCTATGCAGGAAGAGCTAAGCCAATTTGAAAGGAACAATGTTTGAGAACTTGTTCCAAAACCAGTTGATCATCCAATTATAGGAACAAAATGGGTGTTTAAGAACAAGATTGATGAAAGTGGAATAGTTATTAGAAATAAAGCCAGATTAGTTGCTAAAGGTTACAATCAAGAAGAAGGAATAGATTTTGAAAAAACCTTTGCACCAGTAGCGAGATTAGAGTCTATTAGGATGCTCTTAGCATATGCTTGCTACAAAAACTTCACACTCTTTCAAATGGATGTAAAGAGTGCATTTTTAAATGGTTATCATGGAAGAAGTTTATGTAAAGCAGCCTTTAGGATTTGAAGATTTTGAGAAACCTGACCATGTTTTCAAACTCAGAAAAGCTCTCTATGGACTTAAACAGGCTCCTAGAACTTGGTATGGTAGATTGAAGAATTTCCTTGAGGAAAGGAAGTTTAAAAAGGGTAACACCGATTCAACTCTATTTACCATGCAAAATGATAAAGATATTCTGTTAGTTCAAATCTATGTCGATGACATTATTTTTGAGTCAACTAATGTCTCTATGTGTGATGAATTTTCTTCCCTAATGCAAAGTGAATTTGAAATGAGTATGATGGGGGAGCTAAAATTCTTCTTAGGATTTCAAATCAGCCAAAAATCCGATGGTATTTTCTTCTGCCAAGAAAAATACATCAAAGACCTCTTAAAAAGATTTGGATTAGAATCCTCTAAGTCCTCTAGAACTCCCATGAGTACCACTACCAAATTGGACAAAGATGAAAATGGAACAAGTGTTGATATTAAAAAATATCGTGGTATGATTGGATCTCTGCTATATCTGACATCTAGTAGGCCAGATATTCTCTTTAGTGTCTGTCTCTGTGCTAGGTTTCAAGCAGCCCCTGAAGAATCCCACTTAAATGCAGTCAAGAGAATATTCAAATATTTGAGTGAAACTCATGATCTATGATTATGGTATCCTAAAGGTACATCCTTCGAATTAGTAGGATATTCTGACTCTGATTATGCTGGAAGTCTAGTTGATAGGAAAAGCACAAGTGACACATGTCAATTCTTAGGAGAATCTTTAGTGTCTTGGTATTCTAAGAAACAAAATTCTGTAGCACTTTCAACTGCCGATAGTGAATATATTGCTGCTGGTAGTTGTTGTGCTTAAATGCTTTGGATGAAGCAAACTCTAGAAGATTATAATCTTTTCTATGATAGGATTCTTATTCGGTTTGACAACACTAGTGCAATATATATTTCTAAAAATCTCATTCAGCATTCTAGAATAAAGCACATAGAGGTTAGATATCACTTCATTAGATATCATGTTCAGAAATGAGATATATCTTTAGAATTTGTCAATTCTGTAGACCAATTAGTAGATATATTTACAAAACCTTTGGATGAGAAAACCTTCTGTAATATTAGAATAAGGTTAGGGCTCATTAAGTGTGAGAAAAATCAAAGTTCTTTTTTTCCCTGTTTAAGACTTTCAATGAAGTATTCATTCTTTTATCGTCGGAGGATATGTATCATCCACTGTGCGTCGGAAGATATGTATCATCCGCTAGGCTTCGGAAGATGTATGCATCTATCTGGTGACACGTGTCACCCATCGGGCGATATCCTCTTTTTAAGTTTATATTCTTCGCCGGGTGAAACCCTAAGTCATTCAAACTCCTTTAACACGCTTCAACTTTTCGTGCTCTTTCAAAAGCCTCTACACCTTCTGTCGGTTTCACTCTTCAAAGTCTCTTTAAGTTTCCTTTTCTCCTTCACGTTTTCGCTTAGAAAGCTCTTCATCTGTCGAAAATGGCATCTTCATCACGAGCAGTTTCAGAACCGGCCAAGAAGAAGTCCAAAACCTCAGTTCGTCAGTCACGAGAGCTTCCTCGTGCAACTCAATGGCCATCTTTCTTCTTTCTTAATCATACTACCAAAGAGAGGTATCATAATGATTTTAAGTTTAAAACCCTTATTCCTAGTCGTGGTGTAATGTTTGAAGATTTAGTTGGATTGGATTTGGTTGAACCCTTGAAAGGTCTTGGGTTATTGGGGCTTTTTGATGTTGAATCATTCTATTACCCCGTTGCTGTCAAAATGTTTTATGCCAATCTTAGCTACCCTTCTGACTTCTCTACTGTTTCGAGCTATGTGTATGGAAAACACATAGTTCTAACATCCCAATTTATTAATGAGCTTCTGGAGAGCCCACATTTGGATAATCATGTCTAGTTCTATGAAACAGGGACTGAGCCCCCTCTTCTTAACTCTCCTCAGGGTCGCCAATTTTCGAAGTCAATTGCTCTAGACCCGAATGTCATCCCTAATCCCCTAAAGAGCAATCACCTCAACATCCGGGCTAGGCACTTCCATCAGATGATCGGGTATAATATCATTCTAAAGGGTGGTCACTATGATGATGTGAGTTGAATGGAACTATTTGTCCTGTATGCACTCTACCAAAAGGCCCGCTTCAACATAGGTTTCATTGTGTTAAGAAGGATGATTCAAAATGTCTCAGCCAGGGCTACATCTCTGCCCTACAATCTACTTCTCATGAAGATTTTCGAGAAGTTTGAAGTTGAATTTCCAGAGGAAGATGTCCCCTTCTGTCTTCAGCCTTCAAGTTATTACTCACTCTCCACTTTGAAGCGAATGGGGATCAAAAGAACAGACAAGGGGATTTTGTTTTGGATGAGGCCTGCAAGAGGGTTACTAAGGCCACTTCTGTTCGGTTAGGGAAGAGGAAGCTTATTCTACAGGAGGATGAGTCTACTCATGAAGGTGTGGATGAATCTGAAATTCCTGCCTTTGCTGATTCTCCTTCATCCTCTCAGGTGTCTCGCTCTCACCTTCTTCCTCTTGCTCCAAGACACCCTACCCCATCTCTTCCAACACATATTTTTGAGGCACCCTCTGTTCACTCCTCTGTGCCCCTTCCATTTCCAGAGGGCCCTGCTTCTCCTCCACCTCTTATATTTTCGGTTCCACCCACTGCTCCTCAAGTCTAAACCCCCTCAAATCCAAACCTTCCGATTGCTCCTCAAATCCAAACAGCCTCCCCAAATGCTCCTCAAACTCCCAAAACTTATCAGAGGAGACTGACCATTAGTGAGGATCAGATGAATGTGTCCTTAGATGCCAAGCTCACTCAGAGCAGATTGGACATGAGCATGGACCTTGACTCCATTATGGACAGGTTGACTAATAGGATGGATAGACTTGAAGGCTCTTTCTCCAGGACCCTTCAGTCTATACAGTCTGACATTCAAGCTCTTCAGCCAGAACTGCCTCAACCTCTTTGTTACTCAGCGGCTTGTTCTGAAGACTTCCTCCCTCCTAGCATCAAACCTGAGGTTGACCAGGAAGTGAACTTCATGCCTTTGGATATCCAGGATGCTGAGCTTAGGTTCACTGATCCTTTTAGTTCCCATGTCACCGAGTCTACATCTGATCTTCAAGGCTCAATGGCTACACTTCAGGTTGTCCCTCCAGTAGAGCCTCCACCATGTATGGACTTGGTGGTGTATGGAAGTCAATTTCTGCCTTTTGCTCCCTGTATGGATTTGGTAGTACATCGAGAATCATTTCCACCTTCTGCTCCATGTATGGACTTGGTGGTATAACAAGGACCATTTCCACCTTCTGCTCCTTCTGCTCCCACTCCTGATATTGCATCACTCATAGGTCCTTATGTCTATCCGGACCTTGAAGTGCCTTCTTCGATTATACAAGAGTTGTGGAAGCGTATTTTAGACTTAGAATAAATAGGCGATTTTTTTTTGTCAACAATTTTACTGATATCCACATTTTTGGTACTCTGTTTTTTCCTAATTCCTCAATATACACATGTTTGAGTAGTTGACTGCTTTTTCCTGTTTTTTTTTATAATGTCAAAGGGGGAGAAAGTGTGACAGCACTGTGTTTAAACTTTAACTTGGATTGCATACACATGCTGTGGGGGAGCTAGGATTATGAGAGAGAGATAATTTAATCAATTTATACTTATAGTTTGTCATCATCAAAAAGGGGGAGATTGTTGACTTAACTTATGTTTAAGTCTAACGATGTTTTTGATGATGTGTTTTTTGATTGTGTGTAATTTGATTAAGTTAATTATATGAGATTAATAAATTGATTAATAAGTTAAATATTGTCCTCCATTAATATGTCTCTTAATCTTCAGTGGAAATGCTCTTTGAAAAAGGTATTTTAGTTGTTTAACAAATCTGTCAAGTTTTCAGGGTGTGATACCAAAACAGGGCTGAAAATGATAAAATAGTTCACATCCACCGCTAGTAGAAAACGACAAAATTCAACATCAACCGCTGAAGTTTCTGAAGACATCCACCGCTAGCTAAACGACAAGGTCTCTCAAAGTTTACATCCACCGCTAGCTAAACGACAAGGTCTCCCAAAGTTTACATCCACCGCTAGCTAAACGACAAGGTCTTACAAAGTTCAACATCCACCGATGGATTCTCAAAGACAACATCTACCGCTGGTTTTTCAAAGGCAAAGTCATCCGGTGCACAGTAACTTCTGAAGACATCCACCGTTAGATTTTCAAATTCAACATACACCGCTGGGCTCCAAAGGCAAAGTCATCGGTGAATAGTATCCACCGCTAGAATGTAATATCCGGCTCGTACGGATTTTTTAGAATATTATTATTACATTATATGGAAGACATTTTAGTAAATATGTCAAATCAAGCCGGTTCTACAAAAAGAAAGCGTCACTAAGATCCTAATGATTAATTGGAATTTTAAGGAAATTACGGGATTTTTCGGAGTAACGACGCTATATTCCGAATAATTACCTCTATCGTAAAAAAAAAAATGGACGTTTTAGTAAAAAATAGCAAACGAGGTCCGATTTGCGAACGGACAGTTTTAATAGAACCCAAATAATAAGTTGGATTTATTGGCGAAATGAGAAAATTTGAATGGTCGAAAACACGAGAGGGCAAAATTAATGTTTCGTTAAGAAGTGGTTTTAATATTATTATTATTATTATTATTATTATTATTAATTAATAAAAAAATATATAACAAACGACAGAATGGTTTTGTTAAACCATTCTGTTGTTCGCCATTCCTTCACCGCGAGCCCGACGACAGCCCGAGCGACGAGCGACGCCGAGCCTCCTCCGACGAACACCGACGATTCCGACCACCGTTCAGACGAGCGGACTCCGGCGAGCTGAAGCTAGAGTTCGGTTCAACCTTTCCGCGCCAGACTCGACCGAAAACCGGTGAGTTTCTTCCCTGTTCTTGCTCGGTTTGTGGCCGGGAATGTCGAGCTCCGTTGAGCTCCGATCGCCGGCCCTTTTCGGCTGTTCTCGGTGTCGTCTTGCCGAGCTTCGCGTCGGCAATGATCGCCGAGCAACAGGGAGCTCAATTTGAGCGAATTTCAGTGAATCCCGAATTGGGGATTTCGGGTTTTCCGGTTTAAAACCTTAAATTCTCTTTGGATTATACTAATTGGATGTTAGGATAGTTGATTGGTGTTGAATCGGAGGTGAATCGATAAAAAAAATCGAAAAGGGGAATTTTCCCGATTTAGGGCACTTCGGGTTTTTGATTGTAATTCGGTATTTTCGATTAATTTAGGCTAATTAAGGCTAATTGGGATTGATTGGTGAGGAAATTGATGGAATTTGATAAAAAATTGGAAAGGGAGAAATTTTCCATTAAGGGCAGTTTCGGGTTTTTGGACATTTGACCTATCTACGGTCGTTTGTTTTAAAATTACTTTTTACAGGTTAAAATAGTTTATTAGAGGAGCGCGTGGCCGCTGGAATCGTTCGATTCCGATAACCGACGCGAAAGTTATGCGCGTTCGAAGTTTCGGGTCGGTTTTTACCGAACCCAAATTAGAGTCCGAAATTAATAGGTTTATAGTAATTAACGATATAAAGGACGTATTGAACGTTATTGGACGGAATTAGAGTGAATTGTGAGAAATGTTAAAATTGGAGAATTTTCGAGTTTTTAGGAAAACTCGTTAATTGTGATTTTAAACTATCGAGCGTTAATCGTTGTTTAAATACTTCGATTAGTTAGGTGAAGATTTTAGGAAAATTCCTTAGTTAAGGTTTTTGTTAAATTTGGACATTTAATTGTTTAAGCTCGTATTAACGACAAATTGATGAAAATTGCGTAGGTGAACAACGCTCGTGGACGGAGCAAGAGCTGCAACGGACACGAGGTAAGTTCTCGTGATCTTCTTTGGCCGATTGGCCTACACCGTACGTCGTGTCGTCTCGAAGAGTTTTGGAGATGCGTTTGTTTAATTGTATTTGGTTTGGGTAGTTAGGTTTTAGGAGTTTATAGTTTACGCTTTACAGTTTTGATGGTATATATTATTGCTTGTCTACTGTTTGTTTATTGTATGATATTGAACTGTTCACGCATCACTTGTTTTAAAGAAAAGCATGAAAATGAATTTCCGCACAGAGTTTTAAAGATAACGTAAAGCATAGCACTGGCCGAGGCGTATTGAGCATAGTATTGGCCGAAAGGCGTATTGTATTGGTCACGCGAGGTGGGGCTCAGGCACGGCTGTACGTGTTGTAAGCGTGCACCCCCCGCCTCTAGCTGGAAAGAGTAGTCCGCCCGCTGGATGAGCTCTCTCTGGTTAGAGGGATAGGATTTCGGTGACACCTATTGAGCATTGCATAGTAAGATAAAATAAAGCATGGTTTATCGAACTCATACGCACAGCATGCATTGCATTTACGTAGAACTTACTGGGATTTCATCTCATAGTGTATTGTATGGTGTAGGTGATCTAGATATCGAGGAACCAGGTGAGGATGGGATTCCTCCTCCTGAGGCATGATACAGTTGACGGAGGATGGCGTGCGATGGTGTGTTGCGCAGTCGAGGCTTATTTGACTCGTGGGGACAGTATGTATAGATTTTGAGAGTGTGGGACACGTTTGTATAGAAATTATAGGATGCTTGGATCTGGTTAGGTGTTAGATTCGTATTCGATGTTTTAAACGTTTTCATTGGAACCTGTTTTATAAACTGTTTTTGTAAAGTTTTATGGGATTGTTTGATGATAGTTGATAGGTTGGTATTCTGATAGATTGATGTGCAGAGGATTAGGCAAACTGTTTATAAAGCGTTTTTGTTAATTCAGTTATTTGAATGGTATAGAACTGCTTGGTATTTTCTTTGTAAACAGGAGGATATGTCACACTTTTAAACGGAACCATGCAGTTCGTTTTCATGAAAATATACTTTGTATAGTTGTGTTTCGAGTCGGTTTTGAGGTTGTATTTTGTAGGTGCTTGGGTACGTATTGGTTTAAATAATTGTTTTGTAATTGTTTTAATTTATTTATGTAAGTGATTTTAAATTGTCCTATTAAATTGTTTTCCGCATAAATGCTAAGGATAAAGGAAAATGAAAAATTTGTACGGTAAAATAAGGGTAAATAAGGGTACAGTGTTAGGGTCGCTACATAGAAATTTGAATAAACTGCGAAGCAACATTGTTTGTCGTCCAGAGCCTTAACTCCAGACCATTAATGGCTGACGAACGAAAGCGACTTCAGAACGCAATGGTTAGCCATCTAAGTACGGATGTTTCTCCAACGACTATATTTCTATTTTCAGATGAGAAGCATTCCAGATCTGAAGCCGATTTCAAACAGAGTATAAATAGAAAAAAGAAGCTCGGGAGAACAACTTTTGCTGAAATTAATCTTCGAACCCTAACGAGCAATTTACTTCAAATACTCTCTGTTATTCTACATCTCTCTATCTTTCAAAACTTGAGATTTATCTGTGTGAGAGACTGTAGTCTGTGCTGTAAACTTTTATCTCTACTGTAAAAGTGTAAAGGCAGTGGATTGTCGCTCGTGAAGAACAATCCAGGATTGTAAGGCTGTAGATCGACGCCCGTAAAGCTCGATCTGGTATTCTCATTTGAGGAGAAGCGAAGGATCTTCAAGGGGGAAACCTTGAAGTGTGGACGTAGGCAGGTTTTGGCCGAACCACGTAAAAACTCTTAGTGTTGCTTTTCTCTCTCTCTTTACTTTTATTGCTTGATTGCTCACTATTAACTTATAAGTTGAATACAAGAGAGAAAACGATTAGATCACTAATTAAGTTTAAAAAATCTAATTTACCCCCCTCTTAGACAATTACGATCCTACACGACTCACGCAACATTTATTAAACAAGGGATATGAGCGAGGGGGAGTAGATAAAGTCCTTTTCGTTCACCGTGAAAAAAGTCAGTTTTTACTCGCTCAAATTTAAGTTGATGACATAGTGATTGGCTCAGTGTCACAGGTGATGGTGGATGAATTTGTAGCTCAAATGGCTGTAGAATTTGAAATGAGTATGGTAGGAGAACTCAATTATTTCCTTGGACTCCAAATTCAGCAAGAAAAGAATGGTATCTTTATTTCTCAAACCAAATACGCCAAGAACTTATTGAAAAGGTTTAAACTTGCAAATGCACGACTTAGTAGAACATCAATTGGGACACATGAGAAACTCTCCAAAGATGAAAAGGGAATTGTTGTTGATCCACGTTTATATAGAAGTATGATTGGAAGTCTCTTATATCTAACTACTAGCTGACCAGATATTTATTAAAGCGTGGGTTTATACGCTCGATTTCAAGCAAATCCGCAGGAATCACACCTAGTGTCAGTAAAGTGGATTCCCAAATATGTTAGCGGAACAACCGACTATGGTATATAGTATTCATTATACTCAAATGCAAATCTGGTTGGTTATTGTGATGCTGACGGGGCCGGTAGTTCTGATAATCGAAAAAATACTTCTAGTGTATGTTTTTATGTGGGACACAACTTGGTATTATGGTTCAGTAAGAGTCAAAACTTTATTTATTTGTCTACTGCCGAGGCAGAATATATTGCACCAGGTAGCAACTGTACTCATCTTCTTTGAATGAAACAAATGATGAAAGAGTACGGTGTCACACAGGATGTCATGACACTTTATTACGACAACTTGAGCGCTATCAACATTTCCAAGAATCCGGTTTAGCATTCTCGGACCAAGCATATTGATATCCAACATTACTTTATTCGATCTCTTGTGGAGGACAAAATTATTACTTTGGAGCATATGGTGACCGAAAAACAAGTTATCGATATTTTCACCAAGACGTTGGATGGTGTAAGGTTTGAACAGCTGAAGTCTGCCCTAGGCCTCTGTGTTATGTAAGTTGTTCCTTGCTTTCATTTAAAAAAAAAAATCGCCACTTGCTTTATGCGTTTGTTTTTTTATTATTTTAGGCAATCTACTGTGTTTTACTCACCCTCTACAGAAAGTGATTCTTCTAGATACCATGTTGTTCTATGTCTCTAAGAAACAACATCATGTGTGGCATAAGAAATTCTGCTATCACTATAAAAATTTAGAAATCAATATTCGATGCAGATTAGAGCATCATTATATTATTCAATTGAGTTTATGTCCCATCTTATAGTGATCTGAATTTATTTTCAAGTATTCATGTGAAATAGAGTATATATTGGGATTTATGGAAATTATGAGGATTTTTGGATTTATTTTCCAAAATTATCTACAAAATGGAGATTTTTATAATCTTGGGATTTGAAGTATCTTTATGAGATTTGATTGACAAAATTTCAAATTTAAATCGAAGTTTTTTCAGAATACTCTTCTACTTCTTCTCCATTCAAAAACTTAGGGCTTTCTCATGGTTCTCTTCACAATGGTCATCCTTGAAGAAATTTACAAAGATTACTCTACAGGCAATGTCCCAGAGTCTGTCACACACAATCTGCCGAGTTTAGAGACGGTGATTGTCGTATACTCTTCACCGTCACTGTCGACAAATCCTTCTGATTTCAAGGGTGAGTCTTCAAAAATTATAGAGGATGTTGTTTCTATTCATCAGGTAGACTCTTCGGGCATAAAAAGAAAATTTTGAAAATTGAGTAGGGATCAATTTAAAATGAGGGCCGGGCCTCCTAAGGATTGTAAAGGCCCCATTAAAGAAATCAACCAGGGACCTTCATTTGAATTCCAAGAAAGCATCCTCAAAGTCTTCGGTTTCCAAGACTCTAAAGCTTGTTGTAGCGAAGACTCCAAAGACAGGTTCCACCAAATCCCCTAAGTCCAAAAAGAAGAATTCAAACAAAAGTCAACACCAAAATGTTGTACTCACTCCAAATCAACAACACAGGGGGAGTCAAGCATCAATACAAGTAAATCCTCTGATCAACTTCCTGTCGAGGATTTTAAATCCAAGTTTCATGCTAGCCGTTGGAAAATTTTTTCAAAAAGGAATATATTGTAGGATCATTTTTACCTAAGAGGGGGGGTGAATTAGGTTTTCGCTTCCTATAATTCTTAATAATTGTGATTACTATCAAATTGGTTGTTTGCTCTTAATTGTATAACCTGAATGAACTCAAGTTGAATTGATAAGATAAATTTAATCAATAGCAAGTAAGAGTTAAGGGAAAAGAGAAATGACACCGAAATTGTTTACGCAATTCTGCCAACTTTGCCTACGTCTGCACTCCAAGGGCTCCCCTTGAAGATTCTTTCCTTCTCTTCTGAGAGAATCTTTGATTGAACTTTACGGGCGTCAGTCAACTGCCTTTACACCTTTGATTGATCTCATGGGCGCTAATCAACTGCCTTTACACTTCTCTCTTAGGGATACACCCTTTCTCATTGTTTTTAGTATAAAAAGATTTTTGAAACTCAAGCAACACTCTCTTAACAGATAAAATCTCAAGTGAGTAGAATGAGAGATGAAAGAATTGAAGTTCAAGCTTTTTGAATCGTTGAGAGATATTTCACGTTCTTCTTCTTGTTCTTGTTGCCTTTTTTCTTCAATTCTTCAATTTATAGTTCTCTCTTTGGATTTTGTTACTAGTGATCGACCTGTCTTAAAATCGATTGACACTTTGTTACCATTGAGCATAGATAGAAGACCGTTGTAAGCAGTGTTGGTCGACACCTTTAAGAATCGGTCGACACTGTAGGATCGTGATTGTCTAAGAGGGGGGTGAATTAGAAATTTCTTAACCTAATCGGTTTTAACAATGCAAATTAGTTTTATCTTATTTTTTCACTTTTTGTGCAATTGATAACAAATACTTAAAAGTAAGAGTAAGAGGAAGAGATTGACACCGATATTTTTACGTGGTTCGGCCAACCTTGCCTACGTCCACGCTTCAAGGTTTCCCCCTTGAAGATCATTTTCTTCTCCTCAACGAGAATTCTTGATCAAACTTCATATGCGTCGATCTACTGCCTTACAACTTTGGATTGAACTTCACGGGCGTCAATCCACTGCCTTCAAGTTTTTACAAGGTTGAAAATTTTAGAGCCCAAAATTACACTCTGTCAAAAAGTAAAATCTCAATTTTAGATGTAGAGAGGTGTAGAGAATCGAAGAGTATTACAAACTTAAGATCTCTTGAGAGTTGAGAGAGAATTGTTCAAGTTGGAAAAAAGTTGTTCTCCCAAGCTTCAATCGTCTATTAATAATCGTGTCCGTAATCTGCTTCACATTCGGACGACTCATTGTTTCCGTACCAAAAATATGACCGTTGAAGAATCCGTACTTAGAAAGCTAGCCGTTGTGGTCTGTGGTCATATTACTCGGGGCGGAAGACTTCTTGATTCAGATGATGTTATTCTAGTGGACGAAAACTTAGTTCGGTTGACATTGATCTTGCAGAAGATTTCTTGATTTTGGTCGTCATTGATTTCGGTAGACTTTAAAATCTGGTCGACATAATTCCCACGGACGACTTCTGGCTTTAATGTATCGATCGATATTCAATTTGTTCTGCCATCGGTCGACTTTGCTTTGTTCGGTTGATATATCTGCCGGATGACTTTCAAATCTGCTTTGACAGTGGTCGATGTTCCTTTTGGCAGACGACTAGCGGTTGATGTTCCTTTTGGCAGGTGACTTATACGTCTGGTTAACATTATGCATGCACCAGTCTCAATTAACAACACTTAATAAAAAATGTTATAAAACATAATACCCTTTGTAAAAAGGCATTCCCAATTAACTGCAATTAATATCATTCATTTCTTACCATCATCAATTTATATATTCACGTTAATCACAATCATCAAAAACATAGTTGGACTTAAACATATTGTAAGTTAACAATCTCCCCCTTTTTGATGATGACAAATATAAAATGATTAAACATATACTCCCCCATGTTATTCTGTTTTTCCTAATTAACAATATATATAATATATACTCCTCTATACTCTATGCATTCAACCAATTGCATCATACTTTTCTCCCCCTTTGACATTATAAAAAAATATATATAAACAAGCTGTATAATATACACAAGTAGGAGGAAGAAATAGTGAGAAGAAGTCAAAGCGCTAAATGATTACCATAAGATAGTCCTAAGATTCTAAACTATCTAACCGATACATAGTGCAGAATGAAGGATTTGATTACGCATCGGAAGAAACAGCATCCTAGTTTATGCGTGCGTAGAAATCCCTCACACATCTGAACATGGGTTCATCTTCTAAATTTTTCTAAAGGTTTTGTGAAGATATCAGCTAATTGATCAGAAGAATTTACGAAATCCAAAGACATATCTCCTTTTTGTACATGATCCCTTATAAAATGATATCGGATTTCAATGTGCTTGGTTCTTGAATGTTTGATAGGATTCTTGAAAATATTAATGGCACTAGAATTATTACATTTAATAGGTATCCTATCATAAAATATATTGTAGTCCTCTAAAGTTTGCTTCATTCAAAGCATTTGAGCTCAACAACTTCCAACAACGATATATTTGCTTTTGGCCGTTGAGAGTGCTACAGAATTTTGTTTATTTGAGAACTAAGACACGAGAAATTCACCTAGAAATTGATATGTTCCACTAGTGCTGTTTCTATCTACAAGGCTTTCAGCATAATCAGAGTTGGAATATCCTATTAGATCAAAAGATGTACCCTTTAGATACCATAATTCTAAATCATAGGTGCCACTTAGATATTTGAATATCCTCTTAACAGCATTTAAGTTGGATTCCTTAGAGGATACTTGAAACTTAGCACATAAGCACATACTAAATAGGATATCTGGCCTACTAGCCGTTAAGTATAACAGAGATCCAATCATACCTCTATATTTCTTGATATCTATGCTTATCTCATTTTCATCTTTATTCAATTTCGTAGTTGTGCTCATGGGAGTTCTAGATAGTTTGGAAGAATTTAATCCAAATTTCTTTAAGAGATCTTTGATATATTTTTCTTGATTTAAAAATATATCATCGGACGTTTGCTTTATTTGCAATCCTAAGAAAAATTTTAACTTCCCTATCATACTCATTTCAAATTTACTTTGCATTAGAGATGCACATTCATCACAAAGTGAGACATTTGTTGAGCCAAATATGATTTCATCCACATATACTTGCACAATGAGCAAATCATCCCCTTTTTGCATGATAAACAAGGCTGAGTCGGTATTACCCTTTTTAAAGCTCATTTTTAGGGGCTTGCTTAAGTACATATAAAGCTTTCTTAAGCTTGTATACATGGTCAAGTTTTTCATAGACTTCAAACCCTAAAGATTGCTATGCGTAAACTTCTTCCAAGATATAACCATTTAAAAAGACAGTTTTAACATCTATTTGGAAGAGAGTGAAGTTTTTGTGGCAAGCAAATGCTAAGAGCATCCTAATAGATTCTATTCTAGCTACGGGGGCAAAAGTTTCTTCAAAGTCTATTCTCTCTTCTTGGTTGTATCCCTTAATAACCAATCTAGCTTTATTCCTTATAATAATTCTATTTTTGTCCATCTTGTTCTTAAACACCTATTTTGTTCCTATAATGGGATGATCTTTGGGTCTTGGAACAAGTTCTCATGCATTACTCTGTTCGAATTGGTTTAGGTCTTCTTGCATGACTACAATCCAACTTTCATCCAATTCAGCTTACTCAAATTTCTTTGGTTCAATTTGAGAGATAAATACCACATTTGCACACAAATTTCTAAGGGAAGCTCTAGTTTTGACTCCTAAAGAAGGATCACCTAGAACTTCATCTATGAGATGACTTTTGACAAATTTTCAATCCCTAGGAAGAATATCATTTGCATCCTTGATTGGAACAATTTTAAGAGATTTTGATGGAGGATCTATGGGGGTTTCTCCTTGAATGGTTTCAACCTGATTACCTAGAGAGAGAGAATCCATTTGCATTTCTAAAACATCATCCTTTTCCACATTTATTGTAGATTGAAGGGTCTCATCAGAATTGACATGCATGGATTCTTCTACAACTAGTGTCCTTTTGTTAAACACTCTATATGCTTTACTAGTTAATGAATATCCAAGGAATATTCCAAGATCTGTCTTGGAATCGAATTTTTCCAAATTGTTCTTGGTGTTGAGAATGAAACATTTACAACCAAATGCTCTAAAATACTTAACATTAGGAATTTCATCATTCCAAAGTTCATAGGGGGTTTTCTTAAGGATAGGTCTTATGGAGACCTGGTTTAGCACATAGCAAGCCGTAACCACGGTTTCCGCTCAAAAATATTTTGAAAGTGAGTTTTCATTAGCATGGTCCTAGCAAGCTCTTTAAAAGACCTATTTTTCCTCTCAACAACTCCATTTTGTTGAGGGGTTCTAGGAAAAGAAAAATTATGCTCAATTCCATGTTTAAGACATAAAAGTTCAAATTTCTCATTTTCATTGAAGGCATCAATTAGATCGCCATCGTCATTATCACTATCACTAGAAGAATCACTAACCTCATTCTCCTTGGCCATGAAGCACAAGTTGGTCACTTCCTCGTCTTCGGAGGAGGTGTCGCTCTAGCTATCATCTCATGTTGCTTTCATGGCTCTCTTTTTGAACCTCTTGGGAGCCTTCTTAGCTTGAGGACATTCAGCCTTGATGTGTCCTGGTTTCCCGCACTCAAAGTAAGTAATCTCATTTTCCTTTTGAGGCTTGTCTCCCTTTGAGAAGCTCCTACCTTGCATCCTCTTCCTTTGGAGAAATTTGCTGAATTTTCTCGTGATGAATACAATCTCCTCGCCATCCTCTTCTTGTTCGGACTCTTTGTGTTTGCTCGATGAGGCCTTGAGTGTAACGCCCCCGAGTCACCCTTGACCCGAGCTGCCACTTTCATACCATACAATTAAACTCGTGCTAGAAAATTTGTGAAAATTTAAAACTTTACCCGTCGACTTAAAACGACAATATTTGAAACTTTAAAACTTGGCAGCGGAAAGCATTTACGCGTGGAAGGCTCGTTGAAAAATAAAACTAAATAAAATTTTAAGTTTGAAAACGATAAAAGAATTCCCGGTCAACCTCCAAAATTTTCGGTCAACACTTGGCGCTGGTTCTACACAAACCGGTCGACACTGCATTCTTCTCTGTTTTCTGATTGTACAAAGACCAATCAACACCTATCAACATAGGTCGACACTTTACTCGACTTAACACACTTGAAGGTCGACATCTACCCGCTCTGGTTAACACTTCTAGCCGATTATACACTAATCGGTTGACACCCCTGTAAATCGGTCGACACTGTCGACCATTTTGATACTGACTGGTCGACACCACTGTACTTCGGTCGACACTTCCTTCACTAATTGCTATAAATCCTTAAGTAGAAACTTCACCGTTTTGACGAAAAACGGACAGCATAACACTAAACATCTTAAAACCCAAAAACCTGCAGTTTAAACCAGTTTCTCCCAATTGACTCCAAAACAAGTTCATATATTAAAAACAATCACCATCACTTAAAACCCCAACTATACATCAAAAAAACAATATGGTTTAAGAAATTCTAACTATATAATAAGCGACTCAAAAGACTACATACACCCAATGGTTAAGTCGCCCCAACAGATGACCAGGCCGTCGCACGAGCGCACTCCTCAAACCGCCTCCTAGTCCTGAGCATACTCAGAGAACTCACCGGCTGTCGTCTCGTCATCTACATCAAAGAACTCATCTATTAGCCTAATGCTAAATAAGTATAGCAATAATGAAATACAATGCAAATACATAAACCCTAATCATGCGGTTTCTACTTTCACGTTTTGTTTTTATTTGCGTTCGTACTCATGCCTGTTGTCGATGATCCTCTGGATAGATGGGAAGCGGATCACTTTTCTCAAATCATACACTACTCAAATCCTCATACGCCGTTGGAGGGCGGATCAGTTCCCCCAAGGCCACACATTGATCCTCATACTAGATAGGAAGCAGATCACTTTTTTCAAATCATACATCCTCTGATCTCATTTGAGGGGCGGATTACTTCCCTCAAACATTCATGCCCATCTCGTTTTGTTCATGACATACCATACCGTTTCTACTACATGCAAAATTTGTTTTTGTACTGTTTTCAAAATATGATGCATAACATACCAAAAACATACAATAACATGCACATACCCTACTATTCTGCGATGTAGACCCGAAGGCATACACATACTCTACTTACCTGGATCTCCGTAAAATTCTCAATCACTTCTATCACCTCAAATGCTCAACTCGTTAACCTAACATATTCATGGAATTAACTTAGTAATCATCAAAATAAACCTAAATGTTACCTACTTTAACTCTAGCAACAAACCAAATTCACTTTCAAACATTCTACCAACATGCACGAAACTTCCCCTTTTTGTTACCCTATTTTCAATTGGTCATAACTCTCTCATTTTTTATCAGATTTAAACGATCCAATATGTTCCGTAAACCTTTACATGTCTACTATCTAATGCATCAATCTATTTTACAAAACCAAACAGCATAGTCTATCAGAGTTTTACAAAACAGAACCGGTTACATGTAGCTTCAACTTTCGATTTTCAACAAAACTCGACTACCTCAAATCTTTCTATGTAATCAACCTATATCATATCTAAGCTTCCAAAATAGCAAGAAAACACAACAAGAAAAAGGAAATTTTCGGAACTCTAACCTAGGGTTTCATCAACTTCTCCAAACTCACAAAATCCACTCCTAAACTCTTCCATCAACCTAGAAACTAAAACCCACAAGTAGTTAAAGAGAAACTTAATTTAAAATTGAAGAGTGGAAGAAAAATATGAGAGGGATGAAGGGAGAATCAGCTACTGCTCGCTGGAGGGGGGAAAAGGAAAGGGTTTTTTTTACCCTTCTTTAAATGTGGCAGCCAACTTTTAATCCCTCCTTTTTGTTTTCTTTTTATTTTTTCCTTTTGTACTTCATACCAATTTCCTTCTATAGAATTCATAACATCAAAATTACTTTTATGCCCATGCTTATTTAAATTTTAAACTTAACAATTATTTCTCCCACTTTTCTTTCATAAAATTTACTCATTCCACCATTATTCACATTCACTTCTTGTCCATAAAAATGTACATCACTACACATGCTTTACAATTTTACCCAATAATTTGTTGGGTGTTACATTGAGAGCTACGTCTTTTCTTTTAGAGACTTCTTTTTCCTTGATATCTTACTTTTCATTGACTCTCATTGTTATCTCATGTGTGAGAACCAATGAGTTCTTCCAGCTTAAAGATCTTCAGATCCCTAGCTTCTTGAATAACTGTCACCTTGGGTTGTCATCCTCTCGGTAGACACCTAAGAATCTTTCTTACTAATTCTTCATTTGGGTACGTTCTACCAAGCACTTTCAAACTATTAGTAATGTTAGTAAAACGAGTAAACATTGAACTAATGGAATCATTATTTTCGATAGAGAATAATTCATATTCGTGCATTAACATACTCATTTTATTTTCTTTTACTTGATTTGTTCCTTCATGAGATATTTCAAGTAAACGCCAAATCTCGAATGCACTATCACACCCTTGTACCCTATTAAATTCATCTATATTTAGAACACAATACAAAGTGTTGATTGCCTTAGCATTCAAGTTCAAATTCTTTTTATTAGAATCTTTTAGTTCATGTGATGCTTAAGAAGTGATAACACCAATTTCAATTTTTACAGCTATGTATGGACTATTTTCAATAATATTCCATGCATCAGAATCCATGGCTTGAACAAAAAAATTTCATCCTAAACTTCCAACAAACATAATCATTTCCATAAAAAATAGAGGTCTAGTAATATATTGTCCTTCTATATGTGAAGTGTTTGTGTTGAATGTCATTTCTAAGTATGTAACTATTCTTTTAATCACAATTAAGAAGATATTACACCTGCTCTAATACCAATTGTAGGATCATTTTTACCTAAGGGGGGGTGAATTAGGTTTTCGCTTTCTATAATTTTTAATAATTGTGATTACTATCAAATTGATTGTTTGCTCTTAATTGTATAACTTGAATGAATTCAAGCTGAATTGATAAGATAAATTTAATCAATAGCAAGTAAGAGTTAAGGAAAAAGAGAAATGAAACCGAAATTGTTTACGCAGTTCGGCCAACTTTGTCTATGTCTGTGCTCCAATGGCTCCCCTTAAAGATTCTTTCCTTCTCTTTTGAGAGAATCTTTGATTGAATTTCAAGGGCGTCAATCAACTGCCTTTACACCTTTGATTGATCTTCACGGATGCTAATCAACTGCCTTTACACTTCTATCTTAGGGATACATCCTTTCTCAATGTTTTTAGTATAAAAAAATTTTTGAAACTCAAGCAACACTCTCTTAACAAATAAAATCTCAAGTGAGTAGAATGAGAGAGGAAAGAATTGAAGTTCAAGCTTTTTGAATCGTTGAGAGATATTTCACGTTCTTCTTCTTGTTCTTGTTGTCTTTTTTCTTCAATTCGTCAATTTATAGTTCTCTTTGGATTTTGTTACTAGTGGTCGACCTGTCTTAAAATCGATTGACACTTTGTTACCATTGAGCATAGATAAAAGACCGTTGTAAGTAGTGTCGGTCGACAACTTTAAGAATTAGTCGACACTTTGTTACCGTTGGTGTTAGATGATAGCCGTTAATAATATGTTCTGGTCGATTTCTTCTATAGTGTAGTCGACACTTTGATCTTTTCTGTATTCATCGGTCGACGCTTGTAAATTTTGGTCGACACTTGAATTGCTTCTGTTTGCAAAGGTCTACACTTGAATTGGCTCTGTTTACATCCGTCGATCCTTGGGGTCGACACTTTCCAAGTTCAGTCGACACTTGACGATTCAATTCGACACTTGTTTCTTCTCTGTTTCCATCGGTCGACACCTGTGTATCTTGGTCGACACTTGTTTCTTCTCTGTTTCCATCGGTCGAGCCTTATGGTAAACACTACAATCTTCTCTGCATTAAACGGTCGACACTTGTGCATTCCGATCGACACTTGAAGCATTTCGAAATAGTTTTTTCTTTCTTTTGACTATCACACACTTAATAAACCTCATTAGTACTGAATACATTTCTTTAAGGGCATTCTCAATTATGGTACTTGCAAAATCATTCATTTATTAAGTTAATCAATTTATCAAACATAATCATAAAAAACATATTAATCTTAAACTCATTTTAAGTTAACATATATAGCCAGAAAGAAAGATTCATGAAGGAGATTTTACTCAATGTGAAACAATTATATACCATCTTATGAGAATAGGTCTTGGAAAAACTTTTAGAGATATAAAATCATTTGTTTGGAAAGTAATTCAAGAGTTCTATTGCAATCTGAACTCTGATGTAAAAAATTATGCTCATCCAAATTTTGGTCAAGTATATGTCAGGGGACATATGTTTAATTTTTCTCCTACTGTTATTAATGTGTATCTATGCACCCATGGGTTTGATTCTGAAGAATTTATTCTTGATTACAATAAAATTATAGCCGATATCACTGGGGGTGTCAGACGAATCTGGCCTCATGGGAAGGACATTCTGGCTTCACAACTTATTGTGAAATACAGAATTCTTCACAAGATAGCCATGAGGAACTGGTTACCTACATCCCATGAGACAGGGGTGAATAAGGCAATGGCTACACTATTGTTTAAAATTGAAAATTCTATTGCGTTTGGCTTTGGGAAATATTTCTTTGATCAAATCATGAAACACGAAGATAGGAAGGATGAAAGGTTGGCTCTACCGTTTCCCTATTTGATATATAGAATTCTATCATCCCAATGATCTATTATAAGAGAAAATGAAGCTTTAGATGTGGATAAAGAGGAAATCAAAATTAGTCATAAACTTTGGATTGGGGAACATGTAAATGATCTGGAAGGATTTATAGAAGGTTTGTCTGTTTCTTAATCAAGAACTAATTCTACTCTATTAGCTCGATCTGTTAAATTTTTGATTGAGATGTCCAAATCTGTGAACATTTAAATTTCTGTTCTTGAGAAACAAAGATCTGTAATTTCTAGACTGTTGAATGACATCTACATGAAAAATACTCATATGGAAGCTTCTGATGAAAATGACAAGAAGACCGAAGTTGCAGATACATCTGGTGTTCCACCTGATGTACCAGAAGGTAGGGGTGATCGTGGTCCGGATCGTTCTGGTATTTGGAGAAATTAAGACCGGATCACTAAATTCTGTTTTCAAATTTTTGCACCAATAAGCTCAAAAATTTTTCCAGGACCGGACCAAAACCAGACCAGATTTCTGGTCTCAGTTCTGGTCCTCCTAGGTGTTTTTTTTCATTTATAATACTTGGCAAATTGCAGGTTTGTGGAGACAGATATTCTAAGTGACCTTTTGGTTCAAGTTGAAAAAGTGAATTTCCATTTGCACAAGGTTGTTCATCTTCTCCAATTATTGATTAATTTCATTACTATGAAAGTTTGGGTAGAAATCTTGTATTTTATGTTCATCTGAGAAATCTAATGAAGAAATTTTATGTTTTCTGTCATGTTTATAAAGTATCCATTGCTTTCTCAGAGTGGGAAAATGAACAGATTGTTGTATGAATCAAGAGATCCAGATTTGAGTAAGATTTCAGGAAGATTTTCCATATGAAAATCGAATTCAATTTTTCATCAAATATGAAACCTAAAACAGTAAAACAGAGAATCGAGAGAGTACCCCAAAATGAAAAATCTAGAACGAAGTATCATAAAAACAGGTTCAAAAATAAAAAACGTACGAAACTTCTAATGCAGCTAACCTGTAATCGAAGAACAAGAAGTGTGCGACACTGCGATAGAAACTGAGCGACGGCAAAGGCGATAGAGTGAGGGCGAGCACTGAGCGACGGCGAGGGCGAGCACTGAGCGACGGCGAGGGCGAGCTACTGAGGGCTGCGAAGAATCTAAGATGTTGATGAGACTCTGGAAAGTTGAGAGACAGAACTGTGATTCTGAACTCGACGAATATAGGGTAACCCAGTCAAAATGTCAAATATCGGTTTTCTGATTTTTTGTCTTCAAAACCGAGAACCAGACTGGATATTTCGGTTCTACAAAGGGCAGAACCGACTACTATTTAACTTTTGTTCAAAATCGGCCAGAACTGGACCAATTAGGTCGATTCTGGTCCGATTCTCAGTTCTGGTCGATTCTTGCTCACCTCTACCAGAAGGTGTCCCAGTAAGTGTTCCAGAGAATGTTGGTGTACCAGATTCGAATTCTACATCTATTCCTACAGAAGAAGGTACTAGTGTGCTGGAGCCAACTTCGACAATTGGGTTGGTTTCTTCTGATGATCCTATTAATTGAATATTGTGAAATTCCTTTTAGATTTTTTTTTTTGGTTTCTGAATATTTTTTTTTCTATGGATAATTTATTTTGCATCTGAATATTATATTTTCTGTGGTTTGATTATCTCTCTATGGTGCTTATATGGTGATTGCTCTTCTATTATATATTTTTTTTATTTTTTTATGGAAAAAAGTGGAGTATTTTGAAGATATTTTGAAGATGATGTTGGTGACCAACATCCAGGGGGAGTTATTGATTTTATTGATTTTGTCAAAAAATGCTAAAGGGGGAGATTGTAAATACAAATATGTTGGCATTAATTTTTTAGTAAATAAATATTTATGAAAATAATATTTTATTTCATTGATTTCAAAGTTGGTAGTTTGTTTCTTGGAAATAAAAAAAATAATCTATTCAAATTATTGAATGGATGAATATTAGAAATTAAGAAGATATTGGTGAAAGTTAAAATAAGGAAACTTGAGGATCAATGAAAGTAGTTAAAAATCTAAAAGCTTTAGTTTTTTGGAAAATTTGTTTTGGAAGGTCGATTTGAAAGAGATTTGATGAATTATATCAAGCTTTGAGATCACATTAGTTATGAGATACTTTCCTAAGTCTTCGAGATTCATATTCAAGTAGTTGACAGTATTTTCCTAAAATATCACACGAGGTGTCTCTCAACCGATTTAGTGAGATTTGATTTACTTATTCTTTGCGGCTTTAAATTTTGATTTGGTATTTGAATTAAACCTCAGATAAAGTAGTTACCAATTAGATTTAAGCTTTTGTTCCTAAGGAAGCGTTGACGGATTTTTTATTATTCTCGAAAGGAGATTTCTTCATTGGCAAGCTGTCGCCGTTCTTTCTCTCCCTCATGCTTCTGCATATGGGTTTGTGATTGATCATTCAGTTCTTGAATGATTATTTTACACATTCTGTTTATGCTTTAGAATTTATTGATTATCCGAGTGTGTTGATTTATTGCGTCTGAAGACAACGACCTGGTGTTACAGACGGTGTCATAGGAAGCAATCTTCTTTATTGTTCATTGAAGCTCAGTCTCGGAAGAAGGCTGCATTGGAACTCGGGAGGAGTTCTGTTTATCGACAAGGGGAGCTTGTCATTCTAATAGTAGGCAAAGGGATCTTGCTATACACGGATTCCGGGAGGAGTCATCAACAACAAGGGGATCTTGTTGCATTTAGATCTCGAGAGGGATCAATCTCAATTCGAGGGGAGCTCACAAAAACAGTTTCATTGAGAAGTTAGGAAGTGGCGGCGACAAAGATAAGAGTGAGTCTTTATTTGTTTAAGTTCGTTTATTTGATCGCGTAACTAATCATTATCTTTCATTCTGGACTCACTCCAACAGGGTTTATTGAACCACAAACATTACTGGCTTTATAAAAGTTTAGAGTGACTCATTTATGGAAAAGCACGATACGTTTTGCTTTGTAAGATCACTATCACTCAATACACCCATTCGTTATAAAAATATATATCAACCAAATCAATCCACATACTCGTTGCAACGTGTTCACAACCACAACAAGAACCACAACTTTACTCGTATTACAATTATTTTCAATTCAACATCCTAAAGCATTACTACAAATACAAAAGTAGTACCACACAATCTTCATAGTTCATATTTCATGATGATTTCATTAGAGAAGTATCTATAAACTTGCCAAAATATGTTACTCTGTTACACTTTTTTCTGTGCCATTTTTTAAAAACATGCATTGTTAGTGAGATATCAGGTCATAGTATGTCATGACATATTATTATCAAGCAACATAATAAAGAACAATATTTCATGTGTACAACTCGTTTGTGAGGGTAACAACGGTCACGATGGATTTTAATATAAGATCTAAGAATAAATCTATGTGAGTCTTGGCTAAAAGTAAATAATATCATGTCGGTGGAAGTAGGCTCTACATAAAATATGCATGAATATTTTCTATTTATGATTTCTATGTAGATAGATACAATTAACAATTGTTTCTTCATCAAGATAGATTGCTCTCTTTATCTTCTATTTTTTCTTAGGTTTGTTTAAATCTTTCTCACATCACAATCACTCATATTATTTATTTATGTTAATTTTTTAGTTTTCTTTCCTAAATATTAGGAGTGAATGTGATCCAGTTTGGTTTGCTTTTAAAGCCAAATAGAACCAAACTTAATAATGATCTAATGGTTCTAAGATTTCAAAACTACAACGGTTTGGGTCAGCTTGAATTCCAAAATAAAAATAAAAATTAATTTTAGTTACTTTGAATAAAATGAAGCTTAAAAATTCCATCATGAACAAAATGAACTTTGAATTGAAATTTTTGGTTTTAATTTATTTGATTCCAATTCGACTTAGGTTTTAGATTTTTTTCTAGAGTCAGTTTGAATTTGATTTTTGGTCAGTTTTAGTTTATTAGGCTCGGTTTGAGCTGCTTTTAGTCAATTTTGTTTAATTTTTTTCTATTTTTTAAAATTAAAATTTAAAAATATATAACTATTACAATATCAATTCTGTTTGGTTACAATTGAAATAAAGTTGATCAGAATCTAATTTTTTTACGGTGTAAATTTTAAGAATATTTTGTTTTAAAAAAAAAATTTCAGCTTTCAATTGAACGATTTTCAAAATTCAAGTTTATTTTATTCAAAATCAAAATTTAGAGTTTAGTCCACTTACAAGTTTTTGATTGGGCTTTGGTCCACTTACAAGTTTCCTTAATTTCCATGAAACTCAAATAAAAGAAGCGCATAGTTTTCGTGTGTTCGTTCGTTTTTCCCAAACGCCTCGTCTGCCTCCTACATCGATGCGCAATGATCCTTCGTTGCTGGTATCGTTGGTTAATTGAAGTTGCTGAGACGCTGTCGGGTTTGTGTTTCAGTTCTTCTTTTTCATTTTCTCATTTCTCTAACTTTCTGTGATGTCTTTTCCTCTTCTCGATGGTGTTTTGAAAGATTACCTGGACTGTCATTGCTTTGGGGTGTCTTCGTCTAGTCTTATTTTACCTGTGTTTTTACTAAGCTGGAAAAATTTCCGTAGTTATTTTGTATGAAGGTGAGTCACAGCATTCTTCTTAATTTGAGAGGGTGTTGGTTGTTTCGTAACATCTCCGTGAGTAGTTCTGGTTTCAGTTTTAATCTATTTTGTTGAAGAACACTGCCTTGAAATTTCCCCATTCCGATTTCTTCTTCAGGGTGTCGATCCGGGGAAGAATTTGGTTTGTGACAACGAAAATTAATACAACGATAAAAAGGAAAATAATAGTTCAGTCATCTGCATCCTGCTCATTTACAGACTTTATATAGTTATATAGCAGAGAGTAAATGAGGGAAAAATTTCCTAAACCAGGTTCTGTTCAAAACACACCATCTCTCTATCAATTAACACCAACGTCGCTCATGACAAAATTCAGTTTGATGATATGTCTGGATTATTGCTAGATAAGGAGATTTCTACGTCAGAAATCTCAAGAAATTTTTGTCATTTTGAATATGAGAATAGAACAACCCATAAGGACTTAAGTGAGGTGCATTCTTCCCTCTTGGAGCCCATTGATTTTTCCCCTTAATTTTGTTATTAGGAGAAATTTTCAGTCTTTAGGGAGTGTCATACCCATTTTTTGTAACTTTATGTTGATGAAATCAAAGAGTAGTCTGATGACATCTATGATTTTACAGTCGAGACTCAGAATCCCCAGTGGTAGGGGTGATCCAATCTGTTGTATGTTACCATCTTTGAAAGTATTAGCATGAACCACTGCACGGCTAGGTTATGTATCATCTTGGTAAATGATGATGCGAATAAAAGAGCTGTAATGAAGCATTCATTAATTTTTCAAAATGGGCAAATTATAAGGGCAAAAGCGAAAGAAGTAAAAGAAGCACTTTATGGATTTGTACAACAAATGTGAGTTAATTCTGAAACAATCAAGTCCAAAAATCAATGCAGGAAGAGATAAAAAGACTCCGTCAAGATCATCAAGGCACTTCCAAAACCAATTTTTGTGTGCACCATAGCCAAAACCTCTAAGAAGCTTCTGCAATTGCCTTGATAATTTTGACAAAGTTTTTATCTCTTTCTGGATTGATGTTGGACTTGATTGTTTTAGAATTAGACCACATTTGTTGTATCAATCCATAAAGTGCTTCTTTGACTTCTTTAACTTTTTCCCTTATAATTTTTTCATTTTGAATAATTAATGAATGCTTCATTATAACTACTTTATTCGCATCAAATGATCAATGTCAATGTTCATTAGCTTCAAATTCATCAATCAATTTGAATTTCAGTTGCAATGTTTATTTTCTGACAGTTATAGATTATGATTTTACCTAAGCGATAACAGGAGATCGGTGACTATGATCTCTTTTTTTTTGTTTTTTGGTTTTATAGATCTGTCTTTAATGAGATTCCTTTGAGTGACATTTGAATGAAACTGCCTCGATGCTAGGAAAAGATTACTGCAAGGAAGGATGTATCCAATAAAAAATGTCAATGAGTGCAAGTTTTTTATTTTGCTTTCTAGCTATCTATCCCCTCTTGTCTTTATCTCCAATTGTCTTTATCATATCCATTTATATTTTCCAATATGGTATCGTATTAAAATATATTATAAGTTGATGTCAATGGCGTCCTTAATCCATTTATGCATTTGGAGTGAAGTTGATGTCATGTGTGCGACCATTTTGTAATTTTTTCCTCAGTTGTAATGAATTTCGAGCAATGTTGTAGATATCTTTTTCATGACAATCATTATTGCTACTAATTTCGTGCATTTCATCTTATTTCATGGATATTTTTTTATGGAAGATGATGAATTCCCATTTCAACAGGACCGCTGCTTCAGATTATGAGTGGCATCGAAAAGCCCGAAGAATCCGAACCAGAGTGCTTCTGCGGACTTCCTGCAAAATTGAGAGTATCTCATACCGCCAAAAATCCATATAGGTTATTCTATAACTGTCCAAAAAACATACCCGATGTAAGTGTACATTTGTTTTAGTAGAAACTATTATGATACAATGTTCTTGTCTCTGGATCGCCTTTTCTTTTTATTCTCCTTAATATCTTCAGCAATGTGGGTTTTTTCACTGGTCGGACGATGAACATAACGATGAGCTCGACCTTTTTCGGAACGAGTGCATTCGACTTCAGGAAAGATTGGCCGAGCTACAGCTGGAGCATAACGAAGAAAAGAATGGCTGGGAAAGGGAGAAAGCCGAGTTAACAACACAACTGTCTGCTGTTAAAGGGGAGCTTGAAGATATTCAGAACAAGATAAAGAAGGCAAATGAGTCAGATCTGATGCCCCCCATTGACAGAGTACCTGTGCAAAATGATGAGGATGATGGAGCAACTTTGGTACGTGAATTGTAATTTTAGAACATGTAAATATATTGATTGATTAATAAAGAGTTTTTAATTAAATTAATTAATATTTTATTTTAATTATTTATACTTTTATCATAATTATTACGATAATTAATGAGTGAAATCTAAGTGCGAAACTTCAAAGATAACCTTCACATTAATTTCTCGGAGGAATGTTACGTTTATCTATAATCTTACTCTCTAATCATACACTCTGACGTGATAAACATTAATTAATAAAATTAATATAATAAATTATAAATAATTAAATTCAGTCATTAACTGCACTAATAATGTTTGTCACGTCATGATATAGAACTATGTAGTAAAATTAGAGAGTAAATATAATATTATTTTTTTTCGTATATTTGATTACTAACTTTCTTAGCCTCCTAAGGTCAATTCTTGACACATATGAGGCCTTGGCCAACGAGTACGTGAAAATTGTATACGAAGCCATTGTCTTAATAACATTAGTAGCTATTCGAAAACGTTTTGGGTCGAGAACTGACAAAACAGTTTCTATTTGGGCTGGGCCTTAACCCGACCCGATATCTTCAAATTAGATCTGCAACTGTAGCACTCGTTATGTAATTTTCAATCCGACGGGGGTGAGGAAATTGGCCAAAGTACGAACCGGAGGCCAGCAATGGAAGTGGAAGCAGACGAAAAGGAGCTCAAGGCAGCCGGCTGTGAGATCTTGATCGATGGCCGGCGTGGGGTTCGTATCCACGGCTGGGAAATTGAGTCTCGCAAACGCTCGATTCTTAACTCCTCCGCTTTCCAATTGTGCTCTCTCTCTCTCTCTCTCTCTCTCTCTCTCTCTCCCCTCTATCTCTCTCTCTGTTACAAATTAATGATTATCGGATGGACTTTAGTGTTTGGAAATGATTTTTTTCTCATTACTGCCTCCATTGAAGTAGAAATGGTTGTGCTTTACAAGTGGAAGTGAATACTTAGAACTATAGGTGTTGAAGATGATAAATTTGGGGTGATTAGAGAGTGAGAATTTCCTCAATTATTTTAATAGTATGCAATCTACATTCTGGTTTGCCATTATTTTTGCATGTATGTTAGTTATTTTCAACGATTAATGACTTAAAGCATTAGATTATACTTGCTGAAGTCTCTCAGTAAATCATTCCACTGTGCTCTGTGATATATCTAGGAATTGGGTTAGGCTACAGCTATTAATGACGCTGTTTCTTTGCGCTTTTTTTTTTAGTTCATTTCTATGGGTTAGCTCCATTATTGTTCCAAAATATTCCCTTCGAAAGTTGTTCTTTTTGCATTATTAGTTACCTTTCATTTAAGTTATGTTGGATCCTCCTCCTTCCTATAAAAAAGTTTCCATCTATGGCAAGCATCAGCTTTTGCATGTCAACCCAAATGAATGATCCTTCTTAAATATTTCATTCCTCTCTCTCTCTCTCTCTCTCTCTCTCTCTCATTCCTTTAGAATATTTAAAATGTGAAATCCGCTTTCTTCTAAAATTCTACGTTCAATGTGCTTTTAGGTGGGAACGTAAGCTTCAGACATCTCACTTGCCAGAGATGGTTTTTGGAGACAGTTGTTTGGTTCTTAAACACGAGCCTACGGGCACGAAAATTCATTTTAATGCCTTTGATGCTCTAACTGGCTGGAAAGAGGAAGCTTTGCCGCCTGTTGAAGTTCCAGCGGCAGCTCAATGGAAATTCAGGAGGTATATTAATCTGTCGTTATAAAATTGAACCATGCATATTAATCTGTCATTATAAAATTGAACCATGTGTTGCATGCTTGCTATTGTAGCCATTTTGTGCTGAGTAATTATCAGATTATTTATGTCTTCAAGGAACTGCCACCTGTCAAATTATGTCTGTAAGGAACTACCAGTTGATCTATCCTCAATCAACCTACAGTAACTCTCAGTGAAACGCCCATTTTAATGTTATTTATGCTTTGATAATATTTTATTTCCTTGTGTGGATTAATGATTGTACTGGGCATCCAAATATGGTTAGTTGAAACTTCTTTGTTGAAGTCATTAAAATAAAAATGACTATCATCTATTAACGATTGAAGTTTCTAGTTTCTCCTTTGGTTCAATTGAAATTTGTGTATATATTTCTGTCTAATTTTTTTTTATAGAACTCCTGAGTTTCACACACTATTACTTTTTTATTAATTTGCAGCAAACCCTCTGAGCAGGTCATTCTGGATTATGATTACACGTTCACAACCTCATACTGTGGAAGTCTAACAATTGACAGTGATACAGAAAATGTGTGTTCTCACTTTCTCTTAAATGGTGACGACTTCTGTGTCTTATAAATTATAATGTTAACCTACCTAAGTTTTGTAAGCGAAAACTAGTTGCATGAGATGCTTATATAGTTGTTCTATTCATATAAACAGATGTGCACACACATTTTAATGTTGACTTCCTTTTGTGCGTTTCATTTTTCTTATCAGAAAGGTAAAAAACTGGGGAAAAATAGGGTGAGTTGTTGTTTCTCACGTTTAGTATAGTTTTTACACTACGGTAACAATCTCTTGTCTGATATGACCAGCATCAAAGAGCAGCAGAAGAAATAACTGGTCTCGAGTGGGAGGACTGCGATGAGAAAATTGATTTAGTTTCACTCGCATTGAAAGAGCCTATTCTTTTCTATGATGAGGTTAACGATATATTAATACATGTAATACAAGTTCGTGTATTTTCTTTTCCTGAGTGATGTTGTCCTTTGAACTACAGGTAATATTGTATGAGGATGAATTGGCTGATAATGGAATTTCACTTTTGACTGTGAAAGTGGTAACTTGCGAATTCCAAATTTTTTCTTATTGAACTATAAAGTTTGTTATTATTTTAAGATGAACTAACAGATCTTATTCTTTCTTTTGTTTGAAATCTCAGAGGATCATGCCAAGTTGTTGGTTTCTTCTCTTACGATTTTGGGTGAGTTCCGTCCCTCTTTTTATTAAGTTCCTATGATCCTCTGAGTTTCCAGGTGACTTTTATAAGTATTAGGCAATGTTCTTAATATGATTTTCTCAGGAAACTATTATCTAAGTATTTGACGGTTTAGAGTATTGTAAACAATGTAAGAAATATGAAACAGGATGAAATATAGTATAAGTATTCTTGGAGAATTTCAACTGAATACAGAAGTATTGGTGCATTTATGTTTATTATGTCTATGTCTCTGAACCTAATACTTAGTGAAGTGATGGTATTCATATAGCTGAGGGTTGATGGAGTACTTATGAGGATAAGAGATACACGTATGCATTGTGTCTTTGGTGAAACTGCAAATCCTATTATTCTGCGTGAAAGCTGCTGGAGAGAGGCTACATTCAAATTCCTTTCAGAAGTAAGTTTGCCACCCTTATATGATCTGTGTGTCGGTTTACTTTTTTGTTTTCCTAAGAAAAAGAAAAGAAGTTTACAAAAATGGAGGAAATATCAATAGGTTCTGGCCGAGACTGTGTTAAACTTATTTGAATAGTGGTTTAAAATGTAAAGACCCGTGTCGCATTGTAAGAAGATTTCCATTTCATCTGCCCTATTACCTATTACGAAGCATGCATTAAAGCTGAGGCAAAGCCATACAAATGTTCCTCTTCTGAGCAAGATCTCTCCAATTAACAATTTCTAGAATTGGAATTTGCATGAACATCTCAATTTTAGTGGAAATTTAAGGTTCCCAATGAAGTCATAATATACATGGTTATGAAAAGAGTTTTCCTGATGAATGAAAAAAATACTTGGACAAAAGATACCAAACTTAGAATGAGACCAACGTCATTTAAGGATTTCATTTCTCAAATGACATGTAGAATGATAAAAATGGATACTCTCAAAGCTCTATAACCCTCTGACAGATCACCGCTATTAAAAGAACGCACTTTAGTTACGTAAGAGCTGACTGATTAGAACAGAATTGCAAACACAAGCCAGTGTTACCCGTCCATCTTTTTGCCTCTAAACAAATTTATATTCTATCGTGGATGTCAAACAAAATGCACACTTCCAAGAATGGATAAAAGTTGGAGATATTTTTGGCAGTTGGAGATTTCTCTTTATTCCTTTGTTTCTATACGTAATTTCCATTTCAATACAATATGATAAATCAATTTATACTTTATTAATCAACTAAATTAAAAATCTGGTGTTGGATAAATTAATATTCATAGACTGATAATTTAATATATTTGAGTCTAAAATATCTATGAAGACCACTGCTACCAAACAAGCTAGCGTGGAAAGCTTTGACATTAAGTTTTTCTGTCCTTGTTTTTGAAAACTCATTTTTTAACAAAATCAAGAACAAATATAGCCTATTTTTTGCGCTACATTGTCAAGTGCTATCTTGTAGTTGTGTTTCTTTGTAGTGACAATAAAACAGTAATAGTATATGTATAATATTGCATTCATGTCATTAAGATTTGTTTCCGTTGAAGTAATTGACTTCAATAAAATGGTGCAGAAAGGGTTCCCGTCTGACTCTGCTGCCTACAATGATCCAAGCGTCATCAGTCAGAGACTTCCTGTCGTCATGCATAAAACCCAGATACTAAGATATTCTGGTAACTTCTGCTAATGCCATTCAGATGCTGCACATTATTTGAAATTATTCCTGAGTGTGTGTGTGTGTGTAATAATTGTGAGACATGTGTATTTTTCAAATAAACTGACACTTTTCTCTTGGTAGTATAGAGCTTGTTTTATCGGTTGCTGAAGGTGCTAAACTAAATATACTAGAACACTTGACCATGAAAAGATGAGTATTTTTTCCTATATTGTAAAACCGCTACGAGTTGGATAAAAAAAGTTTACTATTGTGTATGTCACAGGGCCAAAAATCCCTTCTCTAATTTTTGGCTTGCGATGGCAGCCAAGTCACCCTCACTTAGCTCAGCCAAGCCTCACACAAGTCCAACAAGGTAGAACGAAATGTACGAACAATGAAAAAGAGAAGAGAGACACCGTGCTTTACGAGAATCGATCTCAACCTTTCAATAACTCACGAAATGAAATTACAACACCAAGTCGTAACTAAGCAAAGGACTCACATAACTCGTGGTCTCAATGCTCAATAGAACAATCTATATATATAGCCTACAAAATTGTTTGCAACCAAGCCACGTAGGCTTAGCTGAAGCTGCCACATGTCTGAGGTAATTTCCCATGCAACCCATCAATTGTCAAGTCGGGCTGAACTGCCCATGTCCAGCACCTTGCGTGCACTCTGCCTGTCTGTGCATCAGTTGTCGTGTCGCGCTGAACTGCCCATGTCCAGCATCTTGCGTGCACTTTAGCACCTTGCGTGCATTCTAATGCATGGCCTGATCCGCACACGTTAATTTCTCGGCCCCGAACTCAAACCATGCTGAAGTGTGCACGGCCCAGCCTTGCACACCCATAAGCTAGCCCCCAGTGGCTAACTTCTCTTGCCTTGATAGTTTTTCTCTGCCATGGGCATGGATCAAGGCTACCCCATGTGCGCCAAGCTATTGTTGGGCTAACAAACCACCCCGTCGATGCTCTCATCGACTGGGATGATAAGTATTCCTGGACCAAGGCTTCAAACTGCCACATGGTTATATCTCGCTCCCATGTAGCTTGTGCTGGTCCGCTATTCTTCCATTGCACAAAGTAGTCTGTCTGCCTATTCATCTTGCTTTGCCTGTGTGTACAGTGATTAAGAATGCGTTTAGCGACTTACCCGAACTGCTTCCTTACAGTTGGTGGTGCCCGTTGGACTTGTTCCCTGTCCAACGAATCCTCATGGAATTTTTTCAGAAATCTCACATGAAAAATAGGATGTACCTTCAACTGCTCAGGTAGCCGTAACCTATAAGCAACATTTCCCACCTTTTTTATCACCTTAAAGGGTCCGTCATACTTCTGGACTAGTCCCTTGTGATATCTCTTGTCCGTGACATTCTTCGAGATTTGAGGAGTCAATTTTAGCATCACCTTGTCGCCCACTTGGAACTCCACGTACCTCCTCTTTTGGTCAGCATATTTTTTCATTCGCCTTGCTGCCTTGGCCAAGCTATCCCTTGCTTGGTCGATCAGCTCCTGTTTGTCTCGGCCAAATCTGTAAGCTGCTGGGCACCGTCCCTGCTACTTTGAATATGCCACTAAAAGTGGAGTGGTCGGGCGTTGGCTTAGTACGAGCTCTGCTGGGCTCATTTCTGTCGACGATGACCGATGTATATTGTAGAAAAACTGCGCAATATCCAGCAAGTCTTCCCAATTTCGCTGGCTTGCCGTGACATAATGACTCAAATATTCCTCTATTAGCGCATTAACGCGCTCAGTCTGTCCGTCTGTCTGTGGATGGCTTGCGGTTGAGAACTTTAACTCAGTTCCCATCATGTTGAACAATGAAGTCCTAAATTTGCCTGTAAACCGAGCATTCCGATCGCTCACAATATCATTAGGCAAACCAAAGTATTTTACCATATTTTTGAACAGCAACTCGGCAGCAGCATCTGCCGAGCAGGCATGCGGTGCAGCCATGAAGATCGCATACTTGGAGAATCGATCAACCGTCACAAGAATCGAACCCATTCCATTTACAATAGGAAATCCCGTGATGAAATCCATGGAAATGGACAGGTCTCTCCGGTGTGGGTAACGGTTGTAGCAGACCCGTTGCCTTCCTCCTTTCCATGTTGTCCTGTTGACACACCATGCATGTCTTCACATACATTTCAACATCCTCCAACATTTTTGGCCACACATAAGTGTTGTTGATCAATGCCATCATCCTTTCCACCCCAGGATGACCCGCCCATTGAGTGTCATGTGTCTCTTTCAACAGTTCGTGCCTTAGTCCCCCTGTACTAGGCCCAAATAACCTTCCCCCTTTAGCATATAAGAGGTTCGAGTCAAGCCAGTACCTTCTCACAACGCCGTCCTTGACGTCTTGTACTAGCTTAATATACATTGGGCCGGCCTGTGCGTGATCCCTTATTCGCTCGAGCATAGTCGACTGTACCAAAGTCAAAGCAGCGATGTACTCCTGCACCTCCTTGTGCGACAAAGCATCGGCCACCTCATTCTGCCTCCCTGGCTTGTGTTCTCACACCAAATCGAACTCAGCAAGAAACTCTTGTCATCGGGCCTGCTTTGGAGTTAACTTCTTCTGTGTCTTGAAGTAAGTGTTAGTCACATTATCGGTCATCACCGTGAACCTTGTCCCTAGCAAGTAGTGCCTCCACGTATCAAGGCAGTGCACTACTGCGACCATCTCCTTTTTGTGGGTCGAATAACGCTGCTCCGCATCCCGCAACTTTCGACTTTCATAGGCAATTGGATGTCCTTGCACCAAGACCCCACCCATGACTCGATCTATGCATCCGTATGGACTTCGAAACGTTTCCCAAAGTCTTGAAGTCTCAACACCAGTTCTGTCGAGATTGTTTCCTTAAGTTTGTTGAATGTGTCTTGACATGCCTCGGACCATACCCACTTCTAATTCTTTTTGAGAAGATCCGTCAATGAGCTTGTCTTCTTTGAATAACCCTTGATGAATCTGCGATAATAATTAGCTAGACCCAAGAAAGAGCGAAGTTCAGGTACCTTAGTAGGTGGAGCCCATTCGAGGATCGCTTTGATCTTGCACTCATCCATTCGAATTTCACCGTGGCTCCCCCGGTGCCCCAAAAACATGATCTCTCTTCTAGCAAACTCGCACTTCTCCTTCTTGACATAAGCTTGTATTCTCCCAACCTTGAGAAAACTTGCTTTAAATGTCTCACAGCCAAATCTTCTAAATAAATGACAATGTTATCGAGATAGATGACGACAAACTTATCCAGCATTTCATAAAGAACATCATTCATCAAATTGCAAAACGTGGCGGGGGCATTAGTTAGCTCGAACGGCATAACTAAAAACTGGAAAGATCGATACCTGGTCACACAAGTTGTCTTATCTTCATCCCCTTTTGCAATTCTTACCTGCCAATATCATAATCTCAAATCTAATTTGGTGAAGTAGCTTGCCTTAGCCAAGCGATCAAACAAGTCTGCATCATTTGGGACAGAGTACTTGTTCTTCACCGTCACCTTGTTTAGCGCCCTATAGTCCACATACATCCTTAGAGACCCATCCTGATTCTTCTGAAAAAGCACTTGAGCACCATACGGCGCCTTGGATGGCTGTATAAACCCCGAAACCAACAACTCCTCGAGCTGCTTGCGCAATTCCACCAATTCTGTTGGGGCCATTCTATGAGGTGCTTGGGCAGGTGGTCGAGCCGCTGGCTCGAGCTCTATCCGATGATCCACAGTGCGCCTAGGTGGTAGATGTTGGGGCAACTCGGTAGGCATCACGTCTCCGAACTCCTCCAACACTTTAGCCACCTCATCAGGTACCTCCGTAACTTGATCAGCTTTTGTTTCAATTAGAGCTGCCAAATAGGTTGTCTCACATTTCTTCAACCCTGCCTTGAGTTGCTTTGGTGACAACTCTTCTTTCCTTTGTCCAGCTTAATCGATGTAAACTGTCTGAACAAAGCATGCTGCGTTCTCATCATTTATCATCAAGCTACACAAGTGTGGCATCAAAGTTGCCTTGGTGCGGACAAAGAAATCTATCCCGAGTATGAGATCACAATCATCAAGTGATACTATAGTTAGTTTTACATCACCTGACCAACATCCAACATGGAGCTTCGTTGTGGCTGTCCCATGGACTGGCATAGCACCTAAATTGACTGCCATCATCTTGCAATGGCTTGTATTGAGTGAAATGCTGAGTCTCGCTACAATCCTTTCTGACAAGAAATTATTGGTTGCCTCTGTATCCAACTTGGCCTGAATCTCCTTGGCAGCAATCCTCTAGATTGATGCTGTTGCTCCATTGTGTTCAGCAACTGAAGTGGGTTGACCGTCGACAACACTTCGACTCTATTTGGAGAGGCTTGATCTTCCTCTAAGGATATCACATTCAGTCTCTCCCTTTTTGGGCACTCCTTCTCTTGGTGGGCCCATTACAAATGAAACACCCCTTGTTGCTTCTATTTAATTTGCCAGACCTGCTTGTTGATTGATAGCATCGCTTGTCTTGAAGTTCTTACCCTCTAACTTCTTGCCGTCTTTCTTAGGAAAAGTTTTGCCCAGTTTTTCTTTTTTCTTCTTGCTATCTTCGGTGTTCTGCATCACTGAATTTTGCTTGAAGTCTACCAAGCTCTCAGCCGTTGCAATGGCTGAAGATAGGTCCTTCATTCCTTGCCTTCTTAACTCGGCCTGAGCCCAAAGTTGTAAACTAGAAAGTTAAACCACTTATCTGCCTCGAACATATCCCTAATGTCGAGCATTAAGGAACTAAATTCCTTAACATAGTCCCTCAATGCACCTGAGTGTTTCAACTTTTTGAGAGACTCCCTCACCACCCATGCTGTGTTGAGGGGGTAGGAACTGATCCTTCAATTTTTTTGCCAACTTATCCCAAGTATTGATTTTTGGCCTTCCAGCAACCAGATCGTCTGCTAACCGAGTCCTCCACCATAATTTTGCATCACCTGCCAAATACATAGTGGTCATGGTTACTTTTTCTGCCTCTGGAATTCGAGCAGCTAAGAAATATTGATTCATATCCCAAAGGAAGTTTTCAAGCTCTTTAGCATTCCTCCGTCCGTCAAAGGATTTTGGTTCGGGAACCCTAATCTTCTGGGCAACGCTATGTTTTGTAGTGTTACTCAGAACCATCTTAATAAGAGATACCTCTGATTTAAGCATTTGGACATTGTCGACAACGTCCTGGATGGAAACATCCATTCCATCATTTCTTGCCTTTGCCGATTAAGTTCCAGCTAAGAATTCTATCGTCAAAGTGCCAAGAGAGTCCTCTATTGTTTTGACTCTTTCAACGAGTTGCGTGGTCAGCTCAAATAGACTAACCCTTTGTTCATTTCCACTAGGAGCTTCGACCTGCTCCTCCAGAGAAGTCAGCCCTTCTCTGATTTCGTTCATCGTGTGCAACGTCCTAACCTTTAAAACGAAGCTCTGATACCAACTGTCACAGGGCCAAAAATCCCTCCACTAATTTTTGGCTTGCGATTGCAGCCAAGTCGCCCTCACTTAGCTCAGCCAATCCTCACACGAATCCAACAAGGTAGAACGAAATGTACGAACAATGAAAAAGAGAAGAGAGACACCGTGCTTTACGAAAACCGATCTCAACTTTTCAATAACTCACGAAAGGAAACAAAACCTTTCAATGCTCAATAGAACCATCTATATCTATAGCCTACAAAATTGTTTGCAACCAAGCCACGTAGGCTTAGCTGAAGCTTCCACATGTTTGAGGTAACTTCCCATGCAACCCATTAGTTGTCAAGTAAGGACGAACTGCCCATGTCCAGCACCTTGCGTGCACTCCTCCTGTTTGTGCATCAGTTGTCGCGTCGGGCTGAATTGCCCATGTCCAGCACCTTGCGTGCACTCCAGCACCTTGCGTGCATTCTAATGCACGGCCTGATCCGCGTGCGTCAACCCCTTGGCCCCGAACTCAAACCATGCTGAAGTGTGCACGGCCCAACCTTGCACACCTTGATAGTTTTTTCCGGCCATGGGCATGGATCAAGGCTAACTCCATGCCCCATGTGCGCCAAGTTTGTTGTTGGGCTAACCGTGTATATGTACGCATACGATGTCCTTTCTATTGGTGGATTTATACCAGATGCAAAAGAGATGGTCAGTCTGGCCAAATGGGCTTGGAAATTTGATTACTTAGTTTTGGTATTTCTATATTAATCAGTTGGATACGTCTGTTATAATAATTTTAAGATTGTTATTTTTTTTTTAAGCTTGGAAATATTCTCATGCCACCCACATTTTTCTCTTTGCTGTTTCAGTTCACAAGGATTAAGATTTGCCAGATCAACTCTCAATGACGGCAGAAGATTAGGGAGTACGTTCAAAACTTATTTGAGGTCACACAAAATGGTATTTGAACCGCAAACATTGAAGATTGAATTATGTAGGACTGGAAACTGGTGTGCATGTTGACAGGATATTTATCAAGATCAGCTCCACGTCTAGAACCTCATGATTTGTGCTATTTTGGGAAAATGAAGTCAATATAGGCAATGATGTTGGTAGAATACAACTGAATCATCCACGTGAATTATATGGCTTTGTCCATAAATAAACTATTCTTTAAAATTACTAGAAACTTCACTGTTGAAGTTAATGTGTTCCCTTTCTCGTAATGCTTATTATTTGTTTGTTCTGAATATTTATTTGAAGTCGAGCTATATATAAGCTTTTTTTCTGATTGCTGGAGTACACCAAAGGAACTTAGATGATTCAATCATAAAATACTTGGACTCAGCTTCTCACTTATGGAACTGTACTCAGTTTGTTTTTCAGTGCTGTCTCATTACAGCATCCACCAAGGTCTTAAAATGTTTAGGATCTTACGGTGGATGATTCGTATTCAGAATTCATAACAGTACTAAGATTTCCTTATTTGGCGGATTGCTTCTATATACAACACTGCTAATTACTTTAGTTTCTTACTTCCCTTGAAAATGCACAACGACCACTTTTAGAAACGACTGTAGTTTCTAGTCCTGCTTATCTACATAATTTATGTGGCTATTAGAAAGAACTAGCATAATCAAGTAACTTTATTTGAGTAGAAAACACAAATATACATTCCAAATTGGTGGTATGCGTAGACTGCAGTGCACTGAACATTGGGAACTGACAGGTCGGGAATTGCAAAATGTGGCAGCTTCTTTGGGTTTCTTCTAATGTGTCCACAGATGCAGACTGAGGGTATATTTGTTGTGCATAGGAAGTAATTGATAAATAAATAACACTTCTTCATTAACAAACTTATAATTAACAACTTAGCCACAATTCTGTAGTTCTAAACTTCAGATTTAGATTACTCCTGACACAAGAACTGTCATCTACAACACATTTTTCTTCAACATCATAAAAACACCACCTCTCACACTCCCCTTTCCCATCTATTATAACCTCCTCTACTCTAATTTTCTCCAAAAACTTCTCACTAACTAATAAGTTTTGCCAACACATTATATAATACTCAAACTTATTTTATTTAACAAATACCTTCTATAATAAGTATTATATAATAATTGCAACAACATTATTTTGTATCTTCTGGTATGATGAAATATATCCACCTCCCCAAAAACTGTTACAGATATGTGTTCCATATTATATTGCTCAATGCATGATGGATGAATAAATGAAGAACAACCAAAGTACAGTATGTAAAGATATTTGCAATATTGCAGCAAAAGGATGTATTAGTTAGAGTCGGAGATTGAGATCAAGTTTGAGTGGATCTGATGATGGCTCAGGTTGTTGTGGATCCAAGCAGAAGCTACCTGGCCTGGTCATATCATCTGCCACGCAGGGTGTGCATTCCATATTTAACCCTATTGTGGTGTCATCGAATCAAGCAATCGAAGATTTTTCTTTATTTGGCTTCTGCAAAAGTGCATGAGGTTGGACACCTAGTGATCTAACCTACCTGAGTCATCTGTTAAAGGTTTGTTTGGCAAGAATTACAAAAGAGGCGTAAATAAGGTGTAAGAAAGTGAGAGGAGCGGACATATATTGTCCGACAGGTTAATTAGAGGGTAGTGGAGAGTAGTCCTAGTACGGCAGGAGATTTGATATATAAGAGGAAAGGATGGAGCCTGTTTTTGTGTTGCTGAACTTATTATTGTATTCCTGTTTTATTTTGTGAAATCTGAGTCAGAGGTTTAGTCCTGACTTGTGGTTGTGAAGTTATTTGTGTAGTCTCTTTTCTTGTAATTGCAGGGGATTACCAGCCTACTGGGAAACCACAGGCAATGTTTGATCCACATTGTTATCCTCGTCAGGCTTGGGATTCAGACCTTCAACAATTTTCTTAAATTCTCTTTGAATTGCTCCTACTTCTTCAGAGTAACTTCAGAAATAAAAGAGACTTGAAGTTGAAAGTCTTCTGCATCAATTGCAGTCAATATCACAGCCTCAAACCTTTAACCACTGATGTTTCATATTGATGCTTATGAATATATGAATGCTCCTCAGTTGTTTTAAAGTATATTTCTTCCTTTCAGAAGAAAATAGGGAGTGCAACTTTTGCCCCTTAGTCCTTTTGAAGTTCTACTGTTACTGAAAGGAGCTTTTGATAGCTATGTTAGTCATGGTCTGGTCCTGATTTGATTTTGTTTCTCTTGAGTCACTCGATCAAAAGTACCAACTTTTTTCTCCTATTAAATTGAGTTTTATAAGACCAATTTGAGTGCTTGAGGGAAGCTAACCGAGTGTTACGTTATTAGAATCCTATAATTTATTGTTTGGACGAACTATTGGTCTTAATTCCATGTCCTCCCTTTTTTACCTTCATTGCTTAGAGACATAAATTGTATTCCAGAAAGAAGTGAATGATTTATAAGCTTCAAGCAAATGCTTCTATAGTTGTCTCCAATAAGTTGTGGTGGAAACGTTTGATAAATTCTTTATCTATATTTTTCAAGTGCTTATATGATTTGATGTTTTCTTGTTGAGAATTGGCAATAATGGTTGGAAAAGTAGGAAGAAGCCATCTTGGTATCTTTCCATTTATCTTAAGCCATGTGCTTTTATTTTGCTTTTGAACCTGAATATGTAAGTGGGTCTTAATGTTCCTTTACCCACTTTTTTTTTTTTTTTTTTGAAACATTTGGAATATCTAGTGTTATTCTTAATCTTTATGAGATGTTTGATCGTCTTAGTTTTGTAGAAGTCTAGCTTGCTTCCTCTCATTATACAACTTCAACTTATAAATTGTTTCTTCCAATATTACGTGCGATGATTACAGCATCATTTGTCGCCTGCTTAAGTTTATGTCACAAAATCTTGGCTTCCTGGTGCGTTTAAAGTGTACTAAATGTTTGGTCAGTTTTAGCTAGCAAACTGATATTTGACTATCTATTTTTTGTTGATGATGCTGCCATTTGCAAGGAAGATTATGTGGTTTTATCAAATCATTGAGATGCTGAAATTAATGAGTCAGTTAAAGAGAAGAATCTTTTGCTGGTGGATGCTCTAAGTCTCTGTTAAACCGAGGGACGCAAGCTCAGAAAGGTGAACTATTTCATACATTGTGTTTGATCATGCGTGTGGGAAACATTAGGGGATAATCGATCTAAGTGAGAGAAACGAGAATTCTTAGTGTTGATCCATAATAAATAATTGAGTCAGTAGTTTTTACTGTTCTGTTGATGGAATTTATGAAGTTTGATCTAATATTTCAGCTCGAGGTTTTGAAATTGTTGAAACCAGATTGAGAATGATGATGGTAATGCAAAGTGATCATTTGTTTTTGCTAGTTTGCTTTGTTGATTGTGAAAGAATCTACTTCCTTTGTATCGGTGGGAGAACGGGACTCAAACCACGGGAACCGACCCAAACTGTGAAGATGGGTCTGCACTTGAATTTGTGTAAATTGATACCAATTTGTAATGAAGGAAAATGGTCGTCATTGGTTTAGTTCTGATTTTGAACGAAAAACTCCGACATAATCAAAATGAACGATGGAGTCTATATACTCTATATTTAGTTTAAATCTAGCTCAAAGTTCAAATTCAGTCATAACTCGATCCTAAATGTGAATCAAACTTGTGATTGGATCTAAATTTGACCAAATACCTGACAAAAACTGACTCTTGTACATTTTAATTGAATAAAGGGTAAAAATTAATTTGAATATCAAAATATGAAGTTAATTTGAAATATACTTTAAACAAAAATTTTTAATAACTAAAATCTTAAACTATCCAAATTATAACAAATCATACCCTAGTAGATGACCGATCATCCCCATTCTGAATTTTCGCCGAGAATGGGGAGCTGATCACTTCATGTTCTAAATTTACGCTGCGAACGGGGAGTCGATCACCCCTTGTTCTGTCCATGACATTGGACGTATTGGGTCCGGGGTCGGGGGTCGGGGCAGAAACTCTCTGTCCAACGTCCACCGCACGTGATTCGACAACAGGGGATCCCCGCCCCGCAACAGCCTCTCATTTCCTTCATCCCCATTTTACAGGGTGGTCAGGAACGAAGGGTTACCATCCCGAAACGGCCCCCCGTTCCCTGCCTCCCCATTTTAGAGGGTGATCAGAAATGGGTTCCCGCCCCGAAACGGCACCCAGTTGTTGGCATTTTTTTTTGTAAGAGTGAGAACGTGGGTCGCCGTCTCGAAACAGCCACCCATTGTCAATTATGTTGCTTGAGAACAGGGGGCTGATCTTCGACACTAAATAAAGAAATGACCCTCCATTCTCACCCCCCGGCTGGTGAAAATCCTAAAAGCTCTCCACCATTTTATTGCTCAGACGAAGGTTCTCTATATTAGAGTCATTGATGAATTCTGATTAGAGTAGATCGATTGATTTAGGCGAGACAACAACTATGCCAATATGGACTGATATTCGTATTCCACACCCATATATGATGATGTTCGTGTTGACTTAAATGGTGTTTAAGTCTAACTAAGTTTTTGATGATATATTTGAATGTTAAGTATGTAATTTGATTGTGTTGATTAAATGAGAATAATGAATTATGCATGTGATTCAATCTGTTGGAAATGCCCTTGGAAAGGGTATTTTAGTAGTCTAACAACTGTGATTAAGTGTACAGGGCTAAATTAGTGTAACAGGGCTGAAAAACTGATCTGCCGTTAGTTTGGTTAAAGTAGACATACACCGATCACTATACGACAAAAGGCAAAGTCGTTTTAAGCTACTTCTGCCGATGGTATTTGAAGCAACTCCTGCCGATTATATTTCAAGCTATTCCTACCGATGGCATCTTGAGGCTGCATATACCGATAGCGGTTCAGCTGGTTAAAGAAACTCATACCAATGGCAGTTTAACGCTAATGCTTCTACCGATGAAGTTTCAACGTGCTTCTGCCGATGAAGTTTCAACGTGCTTCTACCGATGAAGTTTCAACGTGTTTCTGCCGATGAAGTTTCAACGTGCTTCTACCGATGGAGTTTCTACGTGCTTCTACCGATAGCATTTCAATGTGCTTCTGCCGATGACATTCAAAGCTTATATCTGCCGGTAGCATTTCAAGTTGCATCTGCCGATGACGTTCAAATCTTACATCTGCCGATAGCATTTCAAGGTGCTTCTGCCGATAGTATTATAAAGCTGTTTTAACCGGTGATCTTCCGCCAGATTTTAAATATACCGCGAAAGCTACAGTGTACCTCGCCCAGAAGCTTAAAGCCCAGAGCATTAATGGCGTCGGGCGATTTGCGATTTCAGAAAGCAACGGCTACCTGCATTTGTACGAAAGCTGCTCCAACGGTAACAAAGTTTCCATTATTGGATAAGGAGCATTGAAGTCAAGAGCCGATTTGAAGACAGAGTATTTAAGCCAAGGTTAGAGCACGAAGGAACCACTCCTGCAAATTTTATTCTTGAGCCCTAACCTGCGAATTTTTATCATACTCTGAAACATTTCATCTACTCCTCTCGAACCTAAACTTGAGATTTAACCTTTGAGGGAGTTTAGATTGTGTTGATTGTTACAAACTCAAAAACTGTATAAGGCAGTGGATTGTCGCCCGTGAAGAACAATCCAGAATTGTAAAAGGCAGTAGATCGACACCCGGAAGTTCGATCTTGTTTTCTTGTTGAGGAGAAGGTTAAGGATCTTCAAGGGGGAGCCTTGAAGCGTGGATGTAGGCAGGTTTGGCCGAACCACGTAAAAACTCTTGTGTTGGTTTTTCTCTCTCTCTCTGTTTTTTATTGTTGTGTTGGTTTGCTGTTAGATTAATAATTTTAAAAAGATCTAATTCACCCCCCTCTTAGACAATTTCGATCCTACAATAGGTATTAGAGCGAGGTAAATCATTGTCTAAGTTGTATTTGAATACTTAGTGAGACATTTACCATGGCATTTAACACAAACTCTACACAAGTAAAAGACCAGTCTACCACTAGACCTCCGTTCTTTGATGGTAATGATTATGTATACTGGAAGTCTAGAATGAGAATATACGTTCAAGCTGTGGACTATGAATTATGGAATAACATAGAAAATGGTCCATACGTTGCTGTTAAAATAGAGAATGGTGTTAGGATCCCTAAAGCTTCACATGAATTAAATGATACAGACAAAAAGAACTTGAGCCTAAATGCCAAGACTATAAACACCCTGTACTGTGCTCTGAATAGAGACGAATTCAATAGAGTACAAGGGTGTGAAAGTGCCAAGAGATTTGGCGTCTATTAGAGGTCACACACGAGGGCACAAATCAGGTGAAGGAGAGTAAACTGAATATGCTCATACACGAGTATGAATTATTTTCTATGCCTAAGGATAAGTCTGTCTCTTCCATGTTTACAAGATTTACTAACATAACTAATGGTTTGAAAGCTCTTGGTAAATCTTATTCTAGTGAAGAACAGGTCAGGAAGATCCTCAGATGTCTTCCAAGAAGCTGGCAGCCAAAGGTGACTGCAATTCAGAAAGCAAAGGATCTCAAAGCTCTAAAGCTTGAGGAGCTCATTGGATCTCTCATGACGCATGAGATCACAATGAGGTCAAATGAGAAGGAAGATCTCAAGGAAAAAGAGATCAATAAAAGGAAGGATATTGCTCTGAAAGCCTCTTCAAGCAAGAATGAAGCATCTGAGGAAGAAGTAGAAGAAGATGATGAGGACATTGCTCTCATCACTAGAAGATTTAACAAGTTTCTCCGTAGGAAGAAACTGCAAGGGAGAAGTTTTCCAAGGAATGAAAAACTTCCTAAAGACAAGGAAATTACATGCTTTGAGTGCGGCAAGCATGGCCACATGAAGGCAGATTGTCCACAGGCCAAGAAATATCCCAAGAAGTTTAAGAAGAAGGCTATGAAGGCCACTTAGGATGACAGTGAAGGCGACACCTCTTCTTCAGAAGATGAGGAAGTGGCCAATCTGTGCTTCATGGCACACGAGGATGAGGTAAATCTTTCTTCTAGTGAGAGTGATAATGATGAGGGAGATTTAATAGATGCCTTCAATGATTTAGTGAAACAATATGGCATGCTAAAGACTAAATACAATACATTAAAAAAGGAAAATGCCATTCTGGTTGAAAAGCATGCCAATGGATGTAATCGGCATGAAAAAGAAATAATAGACCTTAAGGGTAAAAATGAAAAACTGAATAATCTTGTTCTGTGGTTCTCAAATGGTAGCAAGAACTTAACATTGCTGATAGGAAATCATAGAGCTACTCATGATAAAGCAGGTATAGGCTATGATAAGATCAACAAAAGGAAAATTTTTAAGAATTTCTTTGTCAAACCTTCCACTTGTCATACATGTAATGAAGTAGGACATAAATCTTTTGAGTGTCCTTTAAAATCAAACAATATCAAATCTGGTAGCAAACTTCAATGGGTTCCTAAGGGAACCAGACCTAACTCTAGGACCCAAAAGGTTTGGGTACCAAAGAAGACAACTTGATCTTCTGTTTTGCAGGTTGACTGTTCTCCTGAAAGAAATCAATGGTACCTCGACAGTGGATGTTCGAGGCATATGACAGGAGACTCAACCAAGTTTGCAGTTGTCAACAAAAAGAAAGGTAGTGTTACTTTTGGTGGAAACCAAAAGGGCAAAATTGTTGGCATCGACAATATAGGTAATCCTTCTAAACCAATTATTGAAAATGTTTTATTAGTGGAACGATTAAAACATAATCTGCTAAGTATAAGTCAGTTGTGTGACAAAGGTTATAAAGTAATATTCAAATCAAATGCTTGTGTGATCAAAGACGTTTCAAATAACAACGTTCTGTTTAAAGGATTTAGAAAAGAAAATGTCTATATTGTTGATCTGAATGATTTTGAGCATGTTGATGAGAAATGCTTTACTGTTAATTCTTCTCATGATTCTTGGATTTGGCATAGGAGATTAGGACATGTAGGGATGAATACTTTAGCTAAGATTACTAAGGAGAATTTAGTTAGAGGGATCCCTAAGATATCCTTTGAGAAGGATAATGTCTGTGAAGCCTGCCAAATGAGTAAACAGATCAAAAGTTCTTTTGCATCAAAGAATGCAGTCTCTCTTCTAAGCCTCTCCAACTCTTTCACATGGACCTTTTCGGTCCTTCTAATATAGCCAGCTTAGGAGGAAAATTCTATGCTTATGTCATTGTCGATGACTTCTCTAGATTCACTTGGGTATTCTTTCTGAAGTCAAAGGATGAAACTTTTGATACATTCTCTAGCTTTAGGAAAAGAGTTCAAAATGAAAAGGAGCTCACCATAGTTGCTATTCGTAGTGATCATGGTGGTGAGTTTGAAAATGAGAAATTTGAACTATTGTGCCTAAAAAATGGAATTGAGCACAATTTCTCTTCCCCTAGAACCCCTCAGCAAAATGGTGTTGTTGAGAGAAAGAATAGATCTCTCAAAGAGCTTGCTAGAACTATGTGTAATACCCGGCTGTACGGAATAATAATATTATATTATTATAATATTGTTTGATGGCATTTTTGTAATTATGCCAATCAGGTCCGTTTTACGAAAAGAAAGCGTCATTACGATCCTAACGATTAATAGGAATTTTAAGGAAATTATGAGAATTTTCGGAGATTAAACGCTATATTCCGATTAATTACCTCTATTATAATGTAATGGACGTTTTAGTAAAAAATAGTAAATGAAGTCCAAATTGTGAATGGATAGTTTTAATAAAGCCCAAATAACAGGTTGGACCTAATGGTGAAATAAGAAAATTTGGAGAGCCCGAATCGATAGCCGATTAACAAAACGAAGGACGAAACAAAATAGAATTAAGTGTAAGGGCATTTTTGTAATTTGTTAAACCAAATCTATTAAATTAAAAAGCTTTTCTTCTCTCCCTCACATTCTCTCTTTCTCCTTCTCTGGAGTTCACGAACAGAGAGCTCCTACCTTCTCTGTTCTCCGACGCCGATTCCAATCCGACTTCTGTTTCTCCTCCGTTTCTCCTCCGATCTTCGTGGTTTCTCCTCCAATCGCTATCCTAGGTATGAATCTATGATTCTATAGCGTTAGTTTTCAATTTTCGGACCGATTTCACGTTAGGGTTTGTTTAGGTTTTTGTTTAAAAACGCGATTTAGGGTTTGTAATTAATAGGTTTGCCGTAATAAAGTATATATTGGACGTATTGAACGTTATTGGACGAATTTGATCGATTTAGGACGAATGTTAAAATTTGAGAATTTTCGGGTTTTCGGGAAAAACTCGTAAATTGTAAATTGAGGTGCCGAGCGTAAATTGCTCGAATAAATAGCTCGATAAATCGGATTAGAACTTTTAGAAGTTTCCTTAGTTAAGGTTTTGACAAATTGGACGTTTATTGACTTAAACTCGTTTTAACGTCAATCCTTGTAAATTGTTTAGGTAAACAGTGCTCGTAGACGAAGTTTGGATTGCTGCGTGCACGAAGTAAGTTCTCGTGATTTTTCTCTGGCCGATTGGCCTACACCGTACGTCGAATGTCGTCTCGAGGAATTTTGGAGATGCGTATGTTTATTTGTTTTGGTTGGGTATATAGGTTTAGTTGTTTTTATAGGTTATAGGTTGTATGTTTATAGTTTTGATGGTATATATTGCTATTGTTTACGCTATATATATTGACTGTTCATGCATCACGCGTTTAAAGAAAAGCATGAAATGAACTTCTGCACAGAGTTTAAGATAATGTAAGCATAGCATGGGCCGTAAGGCATACAGTTAAATGGGCCGTAAGGCATACAGTTAAAATGGGCCGTAAGGCATACAGTTAAAATGGCCGTAAGGCATACAGTTAAAATGGGCCGTAAGGGATACAGTTAAAATGGCCGAAAGGCATACAGTTAATTGGGCCGAAAGGCATATAGTTTAAAATGGGCAGAAAGGCATACAGGCCGAAAGGCATATAGTTTATCGGTCACGTGAGGTGAACCTACAAGCATAGCATGACAAGCATAGCATGACAAGCATGACATAGTCATAGTATTTACAGTTACAGCCTTAGCTATCTGAGTTTATGTTATGTTATGTCATGGACTTGCTCCACCTGAGTTTATCTCATAGTGTATAGGTATGGTGTAGGTGACATAGACTTCGAGGTACCATGTGAGGACATGTCCCTCCACCTGAGGCAGGATCCAGTTGACGGAGGATGGCTGCGGTGGTGTGTTGGCGCAGTCGAGGCTTACATGACCCGGTGGGAAGTATGTATAGATTTTGAGGGTTTTTGAGATATTTTGGGCCGATAGCTTATAGACATTATGGATGTTGATAGAATGTTTAAAGTAATGACAATTGTTTTGAAATTCTGGAACTGTTTGGCTGTTTGAATTAATTTATGAATGTTTTGAAATGGTATAGGAACCGTACGGATATGCTCGTTTTTAGATATATCCACACAGTTGGATTCGCAAAGTCCGCTGTAAGTTGGTTGAGTGTGGAGATCGATCTCCATAAATGTGGAGATCGATCTCCATAAATGTGGAGATCGATCTCCATAAATGTGGAGATCGATCTCCATAAATGTGGAGATCGATCTCCATAAATGTGGAGATCGATCTCCATAAATGTGGAGATCGATCTCCATAAATGTGGAGATCGATCTCCATAAATGTGGAGATCGATCTCCATAAATGTGGAGATCGATCTCCATAAATGTGGAGATCGATCTCCATAAATGTGGAGATCGATCTCCATAAATGTGGAGATCGATCTCCATAAATGTGGAGATCGATCTCCATAAATGTGGAGATCGATCTCCATAAATGTGGAGATCGATCTCCATAAATGTGGAGATCGATCTCCATAAATGTGGAGATCGATCTCCATAAATGTGGAGATCGATCTCCATAAATGTGGAGATCGATCTCCATAAATGTGGAGATCGATCTCCATAAATGTGGAGATCGATCTCCATAAATGTGGAGATCGATCTCCATAAATGTGGAGATCGATCTCCATAAATGTGGAGATCGATCTCCATAAATGTGGAGATCGATCTCCATAAATGTGGAGATCGATCTCCATAAATGTGGAGATCGATCTCCATAAATGTGGAGATCGATCTCCATAAATGTGGAGATCGATCTCCATAAATGTGGAGATCGATCTCCATAAATGTGGAGATCGATCTCCATAAATGTGGAGATCGATCTCCATAAATGTGGAGATCGATCTCCATAAATGTGGAGATCGATCTCCATAAATGTGGAGATCGATCTCCATAAATGTGGAGATCGATCTCCATAAATGTGGAGATCGATCTCCATAAATGTGGAGATCGATCTCCATAAATGTGGAGATCGATCTCCATAAATGTGGAGATCGATCTCCATAAATGTGGAGATCGATCTCCATAAATGTGGAGATCGATCTCCATAAATGTGGAGATCGATCTCCATAAATGTGGAGATCGATCTCCATAAATGTGGAGATCGATCTCCATAAATGTGGAGATCGATCTCCATAAATGTGGAGATCGATCTCCATAAATGTGGAGATCGATCTCCATAAATGTGGAGATCGATCTCCATAAATGTGGAGATCGATCTCCATAAATGTGGAGATCGATCTCCATAAATGTGGAGATCGATCTCCATAAATGTGGAGATCGATCTCCATAAATGTGGAGATCGATCTCCATAAATGTGGAGATCGATCTCCATAAATGTGGAGATCGATCTCCATAAATGTGGAGATCGATCTCCATAAATGTGGAGATCGATCTCCATAAATGTGGAGATCGATCTCCATAAATGTGGAGATCGATCTCCATAAATGTGGAGATCGATCTCCATAAATGTGGAGATCGATCTCCATAAATGTGGAGATCGATCTCCATAAATGTGGAGATCGATCTCCATAAATGTGGAGATCGATCTCCATAAATGTGGAGATCGATCTCCATAAATGTGGAGATCGATCTCCATAAATGTGGAGATCGATCTCCATAAATGTGGAGATCGATCTCCATAAATGTGGAGATCGATCTCCATAAATGTGGAGATCGATCTCCATAAATGTGGAGATCGATCTCCATAAATGTGGAGATCGATCTCCATAAATGTGGAGATCGATCTCCATAAATGTGGAGATCGATCTCCATAAATGTGGAGATCGATCTCCATAAATGTGGAGATCGATCTCCATAAATGTGGAGATCGATCTCCATAAATGTGGAGATCGATCTCCATAAATGTGGAGATCGATCTCCATAAATGTGGAGATCGATCTCCATAAATGTGGAGATCGATCTCCATAAATGTGGAGATCGATCTCCATAAATGTGGAGATCGATCTCCATAAATGTGGAGATCGATCTCCATAAATGTGGAGATCGATCTCCATAAATGTGGAGATCGATCTCCATAAATGTGGAGATCGATCTCCATAAATGTGGAGATCGATCTCCATAAATGTGGAGATCGATCTCCATAAATGTGGAGATCGATCTCCATAAATGTGGAGATCGATCTCCATAAATGTGGAGATCGATCTCCATAAATGTGGAGATCGATCTCCATAAATGTGGAGATCGATCTCCATAAATGTGGAGATCGATCTCCATAAATGTGGAGATCGATCTCCATAAATGTGGAGATCGATCTCCATAAATGTGGAGATCGATCTCCATAAATGTGGAGATCGATCTCCATAAATGTGGAGATCGATCTCCATAAATGTGGAGATCGATCTCCATAAATGTGGAGATCGATCTCCATAAATGTGGAGATCGATCTCCATAAATGTGGAGATCGATCTCCATAAATGTGGAGATCGATCTCCATAAATGTGGAGATCGATCTCCATAAATGTGGAGATCGATCTCCATAAATGTGGAGATCGATCTCCATAAATGTGGAGATCGATCTCCATAAATGTGGAGATCGATCTCCATAAATGTGGAGATCGATCTCCATAAATGTGGAGATCGATCTCTCATTTAATTGAGGGACAAAAGTCTCTTTTGTCCCTCGGTCAATTAATTGTTTTATTTAAAGATTTATTAAATAGTTTTAATTGTTTATTAAATGTTTTATTAAATAGTTTATATTTGTTTTAAATGATTTTAAAGTTAGATTTAAATTCCGATTTCGATTCTGGTTTCGATTTCGGTTTAGGTTCCGCTTAGAGTTTATTTAAAGTTATTAAAAAAAAAAAAAAAAATAGTACGGGAAATACGGGTACAGTATCAGGGGTGTTACATTTATGGTATCAGAGCCCCCGGGTTTTAAAATCGGTTCTGTAGACTGCTCGACTGCACAGCCACTACGCGGACATTCTTCATCAACTGTAAGTATGTTTATAGCTTTATTTGATTTCAGTTTCTTAGAGTATTTGTTTTAACTTTTATATAGGAGTTTTATAAATATGGTGCATCCACGAAATGACCGAGATGACCAAGACGATACGATAGATACGCTCAAGGATTTTATAGCTCAGCAATCTCGGCATATGGAGCGTCAGGCTGAGCAGATGGCTAGACAGTCTGAGCAGCTGGGTACTTTTATAAATCGGGATGGCGCTAGAGCACAGGAGGCGGCCACTCATGGCAATAGGGGAATGGAGAGATTTCAGAAGCTCCAGCCTCCTATTTTCAACGGACAGTCTACGGATCCCTCTTCAGCTGAGGAGTGGATTCGCACTATGGAGGATATGCTGAGATATGCTAGCATTGAGGGCGGAGAGAAGGTTGCATTAGTGACCTATCATTTAGCACTGGACGCCCGGTTCTGGTGGGATTCCATCCAGACGCACACCGATGTGACAGTTATGGGTTGGGAGCGATTCAGGGAGTTGTTCTACGACAAATATTTCAGCCATACTGTACGGGAGGCAAAGATGGTTGAATTTATGCAGTTACGGCAAGTTGGTTCGATTGCCGAGTATGTGAGGAAGTTTGAGGCACTGTCTCGATTTGCGCCACGACAGGTCAGCGTCAACGAGGACAAGGTGCGTCGATTTTTACAGGGACTTAGTCAGGAGTTCCGGATGCGCCTTACCATATCAGGGGTACGTAATGTATCCTATGACGAGCTTGTTGCCCGGGCACTTGACATCGAGGCTGTTGAGCAGAGTTCTACTAGACCAAGGGAGCCATCTAAGGGCTTCTTCCGAGAGATTCGACCTCAGCCACTGAACCAAGGTTGGCAGCCTAGAGTACAGCCCCAGCAGCAGCAGGGGGGTGTGAAGAGACCTCTTGAGGGAGGTAACGACCGGGGAAAGGGGAAGCAAGTGCAGAGAGTTTCCCAGATACCTATTTGCCCTAAATGTCAGAGGGAACACTCTGGCCAGTGCAGATTGGGCACGAATGTATGCTACCGATGTGGAGATGCAGACCATTTTGCTAGAGACTGCCCGAAGCAGGGCCGAGACCAGTCGGGCAGTGATCAGAAGAGGATTATGCCAAGGATCTTCGCGTTTATTGAGCCTGGCGATGTCGACGACGGGGCTCATCCTTCCGTGATCTCAGGTACTATATTGCTTATGGGCGTTGCCGTTTTTACTTTGATGGATACTGGAGCTACACACTCCTTCGTATCGACTACATGCATGGCTAGATTGGGGCTAGAGTCTGAGTTGGCAGGGTACGAGTATAGTGTGATGCTGCCCTCAGGTGAGCGTATGCAGTCAAGTCAGGTTGTCTAGGGGAATATTGTTTCAGTTGGAGACGATACTCTCTATGCTCGCCTTATTGTTATGGGCATCGAGCATTATGAACTTATCCTAGGGATGGATTGGCTATCACAGCACTATGCCACCATCGACTGTCGATCCGGGATTGTAACCTTCCGACCCCCGGGTAAAGCCGAGTTTTCTTATCAGGCGATGAGCAGATTGAGTAGCTCGCCTATTTCTTATTCCATGATGGTCAACGAGCAGCTTAAAGGTGCGTGCTCTATTTATTTGGCCTCTGTATTTGATATTCAGTTGCTCAGTGGATTGAAGCCGAGCGACATTCCTATAGTCAGAGAGTTCTCTGAGATTTTCCTAGATGATCTTTCCGGTTTACCACCAGACCGGGAGATCGAATTCACGATTGATGTTTATCCAAACTCCGCTCCGAGGTTTAAGAACCCGTACTGGTTAACAACAGCCGAGTTGGGAGAGCTGAGGACTCCGCTTGATGAGCCGTTGTACGGTAGTCAAGCGGGGTAATTAGAACCTGACTAGAGAGAACGAAAGGATGTAGACCATCGGGTAACTTGAGAGAAGTCCATGTACGACGTTTGAGTTAAGTGTGAGAGGTTGTCGATTCGATGAAGAGTTAAGATTAGAAGTTTAACTCTAGGGTTAGTGCCATACGAATTGTGAAGTTCGCAATTTCAGGGGTCTGACTCGTATTTGACAAGTTGGGGCCAAGGGATACAAAAATAATTTAAAGTTAGAAGAAATGGTCTATAGTAAACTTATGGCGAGACTTAGGAACTTGACTGTGCTCGAAGTTAATGGAAATTTAAGCTGAACGAATGAGCATATTGTGGATAGTATAAGCGTTTCAGTTAGGACATGACGAGGGAACTCACTAATATGATGTAGGATATCATTAACAGGATACCTTGTGAAGCATTGAGAATAGAATTCTAGTTGGGAAGCTCACGTCGAGATAGTTGTTAAGACCCGTGAAGTGTCCAGGGAAGGGTATTGTTAGGAGTTCTTGAATGAAAATCAACCCAAATGACGTAGGGAAGTTGAAGTTAGTATTACTACGAGCGAGTGATTAAGTGAAAGTCGAATGTTGGTACATGTGCCAGTGTTAAAATGACAAATATGTTGTTGGGTTAATTGATTTAGATTGGAGAAATGGAATGAATTACACTTAGTACGTGAGAGAGGACGTGTACGACCAAATCAAGAGTAAAGAATACGAAGTTAGGACCAATGTTGGAGAATATAGTAGGGTTTCGGTTTAGAATCACGAGGTACGACCGTAAGTACAGATGATAAATCGAAGTATAAGGCCACAAGACATGGGACGTTAATGTCAAGGACTATAAGCCAGGGCAAATTTTGAGGACAAAATTCTGAATAAGGAGGGTGGAATGTAATACCCGGCTGTACGGAATAATAATATTATATTATTATAATATTGTTTGATGGCATTTTTGTAATTATGCCAATCAGGTCCGTTTTACGAAAAGAAAGCGTCATTACGATCCTAACGATTAATAGGAATTTTAAGGAAATTATGAGAATTTTCGGAGATTAAACGCTATATTCCGATTAATTACCTCTATTATAATGTAATGGACGTTTTAGTAAAAAATAGTAAATGAAGTCCAAATTGTGAATGGATAGTTTTAATAAAGCCCAAATAACAGGTTGGACCTAATGGTGAAATAAGAAAATTTGGAGAGCCCGAATCGATAGCCGATTAACAAAACGAAGGACGAAACAAAATAGAATTAAGTGTAAGGGCATTTTTGTAATTTGTTAAACCAAATCTATTAAATTAAAAAGCTTTTCTTCTCTCCCTCACATTCTCTCTTTCTCCTTCTCTGGAGTTCACGAACAGAGAGCTCCTACCTTCTCTGTTCTCCGACGCCGATTCCAATCCGACTTCTGTTTCTCCTCCGTTTCTCCTCCGATCTTCGTGGTTTCTCCTCCAATCGCTATCCTAGGTATGAATCTATGATTCTATAGCGTTAGTTTTCAATTTTCGGACCGATTTCACGTTAGGGTTTGTTTAGGTTTTTGTTTAAAACGCGATTTAGGGTTTGTAATTAATAGGTTTGCCGTAATAAAGTATATATTGGACGTATTGAACGTTATTGGACGAATTTGATCGATTTAGGACGAATGTTAAAATTTGAGAATTTTCGGGTTTTCGGGAAAAACTCGTAAATTGTAAATTGAGGTGCCGAGCGTAAATTGCTCGAATAAATAGCTCGATAAATCGGATTAGAACTTTTAGAAGTTTCCTTAGTTAAGGTTTTGACAAATTGGACGTTTATTGACTTAAACTCGTTTTAACGTCAATCCTTGTAAATTGTTTAGGTAAACAGTGCTCGTAGACGAAGTTTGGATTGCTGCGTGCACGAAGTAAGTTCTCGTGATTTTTCTCTGGCCGATTGGCCTACACCGTACGTCGAATGTCGTCTCGAGGAATTTTGGAGATGCGTATGTTTATTTGTTTTGGTTGGGTATATAGGTTTAGTTGTTTTTATAGGTTATAGGTTGTATGTTTATAGTTTTGATGGTATATATTGCTATTGTTTATGCTATATCATATTGAACTGTTCATGCATCGCGCGTTTTAAAGAAAAGCATGAAAATGAACTTCTGCACAGAGTTTAAAGATAATGTAAAGCATAGCATGGGCCGTAAGGCATACAGTTAAAATGGGCCGTAAGGCATACAGTTAAAATGGGCCATAAGGCATACAGTTAAAATGGGCCGAAAGGCATACAGTTAAAATGGGCCGAAAGGCATATAGTTAAAATGGGCAGAAAGGCATACAGGCCGAAAGGCATATAGTTTATCGGTCATGTGAGGTGACACCTACAGAGCATAGCATGACAGAGCATAGCATGACAGAGCATAGCATGACATAGCATGACATAGCATAGTATTTACATTTACGAGCCTTACTGAGGTTTTTATCTCATAGTGTATATGTATGGTGTAGGTGACATAGACTTCGAGGTACCAGGTGAGGACGATGTCCCTCCACCTGAGGCATGATCCAGTTGACGGAGGATGGCTGCGGTGGTGTGTTGGCGCAGTCGAGGCTTACATGACCCGTGGGGAAGTATGTATAGATTTTGAGGGTTTTTGAGATATTTTGGGCCGATAGCTTTATAGACATTATAGGATGTTGATAGAATGTTTTAAGTAATGACAATTGTTTTTGAAATTCTGGAACTGTTTGGCTGTTTGAATTAAATGTTATGAAATGTTTTGAAATGGTATAGGAACCTTACGGATATGCTCAGTTTTTAGATATATCCACACAGTTGGATTTCGCAAAGTCCGCTGTAAGTTGGTTGAGTGTAGAACATATTTTGGGTCGAGTTTATTGTGATTAATGATGAGAAATTGGTACGAAAATAGGTGATTCCAGGGAGTTGGGATGAAGGGTGTTGCTCTCTGGAATTTGAGATTCCAGAGAGCATAGGTGTAGATCTCCATAAATGGAGATCGATCTCCATAAATGTGGAGATCGATCTCCATATTCCACATTATGGAGATCGATCTCCATAAATGTGGAGATCGATCTCCACAATGTGGAGATCGATCTCCATAAATGTGGAGATCGATCTCCACATTTATGGAGATCGATCTCCACAAATGTGGAGATCGATTTCCACAAATGTGGAGATCGATCTCTCATTTAATTTGAGGGACAAAAGTCTCTTTTGTCCCTCGGTCAATTAATGGTTTTATTTAAAGATTTATTAAATAGTTTTAATTGTTTATTAAATGTTTTATTAAATAGTTTATATTTGTTTTAAATGATTTTAAAGTTAGATTTAAATTCCGATTTCGATTCTGGTTTCGATTTCGGTTTAGGTTCCGCTTAGAGTTTATTTAAAGTTATTAAAAAAAAAAAAAAAAAAAAATAGTACGGGAAATACGGGTACAGTATCAGGGGTGTTACACTCTGCTTAATGAAAACTTTCTTCCTAAGTATTTCTGGGCTGAAGCTGTTGCAACAGCCTGTTATGTACTTAATCGGGTCTCAATAAGACCTATTCTTGAGAAAACTCCATATGAGCTCTGGAGTGGAAAAACTCATTCTGTTAAATACTTTAGAGTCTTTGGCAGTAAATGCTTCATTCTCAACACTAAGATAACTTAGGAAAATTCGATTCCAAATCTGATCTTGGAATTTTTCTTAGTTATTCTCTTACCAGTAAAGCATATAGGGTATTCAACAAGAGAACTCTAGTTGTGGAGGAATCAGTTCATGTCAACTTTGATGAAACCCCTCAACCCACAATCAATGTGGATGAGGATGATATTTTAGATAAACAACTGGATTCCCTCTCCTTAGG